>CM040125.1:19922590-20475436 GCA_022559845.1 Amorphophallus konjac
CCTTGCAAAGCAGACGCCAAGGCGGGGCAGCTGTAGACACGCCAAAATTGACGTTTTGTTGATCAAATCTCATGTTATTATATAAATGCCCCAAGTAGACTTCAATATTCCTATAACATGAAGTTTTTCTATTTTTGTGAGTTTTTCTGCATTTTTCCTGTATTTTTGTGATTCACGACTTGATTAAGGGCGTTAATTTTAAAAAGTAACGACCTGTGGTAGGGCGTTTTCAAAGAAAGGACGACCTTATGTGAGGGCGTGAATTCCTGGTATTATCCCTTAATTTCTGGGATTATCTATTTTCAAAATAAAAGGCCTTTTATGAGTAACGCCTTCTCTCAGGGCGTGATTTTAATTAACGCCGTTATCTCGGGCGTGTTATTTGAGCTTTCAAACAAGGCAAGGTTTCGTTTCCAAAATTAAATCCAGGAAGAAACGCCCTTTCCTAGGTCGTGTTTCAAGAAGACGTCTTTGTGAAGGTCGTCAATTCATAAAAGACGCCCTGTATTAAGGCGTGTTTTAGTCCAGAGTCCTTCCTTTTTCAATCTTTCCCTCACAGTTCCCTGCTGTCTTTGGACTCTTGCTCGATCTTGATCCTTCCCTGGATGCCTCATTGCCTGTTCTTATCCTTCCTTGGTTTGATCACATCCGTTTGAGGCATTATAAATTAAAAATTTGACCGATCGTGCAGAAGGTTAAGCACCTTCAGTATTCGGCGGATTGAGCGCTCAGAAGTTTTCTTTCATCACGGGCAGAAGCTTTCTTCATCCCTTGCTGCCTCCCCTCTCTGCATCCCTTTGAGCTACATCCGGTGCTTCATCCATCACTATTCGGTTTCTTCCCTTTACTGTCGCCAGGGACAGCAGGGTTCTCATCTTTTCTTCTATTTTGTTTTTATTTTATTCATACCATCATCCCTCTGTCCTTTATATCTCTATTCCTTGTTCACGTTTTGTTGCATTTTTTTCATCATCAAACTCCCCTTCCCTTAAGTCTTCTTAAGGGGTTTTAAAAGAAAACAAAAAAAGAAGGTGCGCATGTTGAGGTCTTTTCATTATTTTTATGTTAGTTTTTGACTGATACTACTGCACTTTGGCTGATCCCTTTTCTTTTACTTGTCTTTATTGTCTTTTTTTTTACAAGGTAATCAATCAAGAAAACCCACTTCGTCGGCCGGCCGATTGGAGTTGGAGGAAGAGATCCACATTTATCCCGCATCACATCTTTCACCAGGTACATGCGATCTTATTTTTTTATTGAGGTAAACCCTCTGGCGATCACAAACTCCTCCTTTTAGCACCTCGTGCTATTTTATTGCTTTCACCATATCTATTACATTTTTTTTATATTTAAAAGTGGATTTTAAATAGATCTACAGAGAGAGGTTGAATCTTAGTAACTAGTGAATTTGACATCACGGTCAGACACAATGGTTTTGGGTAGTCCATGGAGTCGGACCACCTCATCAAAGAACAATCGGGTGACCCTAGAAGCATCCAAAGTCTTGGCACATGGGATAAAGTGGGCCATCCTAGAGAACCTATCAACAATGACAAAGATGTAATCATGTTTGCGTAAGGTCCTAGGTAGGCCAAGGATAAAGGGAGGGGCGGAGGATTCCCCTAGGGGAGAAGGTACCTTCTTGGGGAGGGGGAGGGGTGGTGAAGGGTTGAGTTGGATTCTCTTCCCTTCATGGGTGAAAATGCAAGTGTTTGTCCTCCCAAGGAAGGTGGCATCCACATCATAGATCCAAGGCCGCCCTAGGAGTATGCTCCCTACTTCCATTGGCAGTATGTCACACCAAACTTGGCCTTGGTAGGATTGAAAGGTGGTGGGGACAAGGCAACAGGTGCTAACGGGTACGGATGTAGCATCAATCCAAGCTACTCGATATGGTTTTGGGTGTGGAGTAATGGTGAGGCCTAGAAGTTTGACGGTGTCGGGGGACACCACATTCACACAACTTCCACTGTCCAAGATGACCTTCCGAGCATGACTCCCTATCCGGATGTAGGTATGGAAGATGGTGTTCCTTCTCCAATCATGTTCATGGGCCTGGGTGAGGGTGCACCTAGCCACTCCAAGTTGAGGGTCGGTGGTTGGAGGGGGTTATTCTTGGTTGGTCTCTATGTAATGGTTCTCATACTCCTCCTCCCATTCAAGAGAGGGTTCATATACCTCAACCTCTCCTTCAAATTCAGCTTGGGGTTAGGGGTTTGTCTCTTCTATGAGTAAGTTAGATGTGCCCTTGGTGGGGCATTGATTGGCAAAGTGTCCATACCCAAGGCACCTAAAGCATTGCTGCCCACTTTGATGATGTGGGGCAACCTTAGTGTGAGGGGGAGTGGGTGTCGGATTAGGCCTATTGGGAGTTGGGTTTAGGGGCCCACTTGTGGGGCGGGGCGGTGGGGTGCCACTAAGAGGGGTGACCCGGGTGGGAGGAGCTGCCATGGGGGTGGGAAGGAGACCTCTTTGAGGAGGTGGGGGGTTGGTCCGAGGGGCCATGGCTTTGGGGTCCATCCCCCGAGGGGGAACCATTCGGGTGTATCGAGAGAATTTCTCGACATCCCGGGCTACTTGGTAGGCTTGCTCTAGGGTGGTTACTTGACGCATGAAAAGTTCCTTTTTTATGTAAAATTGAAGCCCATTTCTAAAACGAGAGAGTGTGACCGCGGGATCCTCTTGGACTCCACACTTAAGAAGGTGGTAGTCGAATTTCTCAATATACTCCATGATGGTTTTCCCTTCTTGGGTGAGGGCTTGCCACTCATCTAGGAGGTTTTGATGGTAGGAGGGAGGGACATATTTGAGTTTGAGTTGTTCCTTCATGGCCCCCCATGTGGTAATGGGAGCTTCCCTCCTAACTATCCTTAATGCCTCAACATTCATCCAATGAGTCTTAGCTAATTTGGTAAGTTGCATCTTTGCAAGCTGGACTCTCCTATCCTCGGTCATTGGGTACCAATCAAAATATTGGTCCATGGCTGCCTCCCAATCTAAGTAGATGCTTGGGTGATGAGACCCATCAAAGGTGGGGGTATCGACTTTCACAAGTCTCATAAGTTGGTCATCCGGGTTGTCCCGGGGGAGTCTCTCATTCCTCCTAAGGGGTGGGTCTCTTTCCTGATCGGGAGGGTGGTCAAGGTTGAGCTCTCCCATGGCTGGCTCCACATGTGGAGGTGGTTCCCTCCTATCTCCTGCCCTTGGGGCGGGCCTATTTTCCTCAATTTGTTCAAGCCGGGCCGTTATATCATCAAGCCACCCCATAATATTAGTCATACCTTCTACAAGAAACCTCATGTGATCGGGGAGCTCTTGCTCATTGTGGGTGGGATTCCCTTGGGGATTGGGATTCATTGTGATGTTGGAAGAGGAGGGGTTGGATTGATAATGGGTTCCACCACGGGTGGTCATGCAAAGTTGGGTGGGCTATGCACGGGTGTGCGAATGCACCTATGAATGACTTAGTGTGAAGACGACCCAAGACTAGACTTGTAAGGACAAGCCTATGACCGCTCTGATACCACATGATGTGGCACAGCCCAAAGATGCCAATGAAAGAATGGTTGAACCTAGGACTTAGATCCACAAGCATACAAGCACTATCAATGGACTCACACTAGCGGCTCACTCGTACGGTTCAAGCGATCACCCGGTGGGGCCGGGGATGATGGCGAGGGTCCGAGGTGGGACCCTAATATTCAAAAGACTAGATTGACTTAGGCTGACCCCTAAGGGTCTGGGAATTCCCAACTTCATGGGCAGCTGGCACGCCGGGGCGTGGGGTTGGGTGGCTCTCACTCACGATCCGCGGTAGGCACACAAATCGAGCAATAACGGGACCGAGCACTATCTCACCGACCGACGGGCATAAGAAGCAATACTAGACTGGAAAAGCAATAGAATAACCAGGTAGGGTCCAGTCACTCACCTGATCGGTGTGAAGACATCGATCCCGGCCGAAGACAAGTGCGAGCGGGGAGGTGTGGGTACGCACCCGCACGCCGCGTCGATGCCGCTTGGCCTGAAAACTTTAAGAGTACAACACTACTCCTCTCGCAGGAGGGTGGATCAAGGGGTCGGGGTTAATGTATTACAGTCAAACACTACCTCCATGCGGGGAGGGGCTGTCAGTCGGCCAGGCGGGGTGGGGAAACTAAGAGATAACACCGACTTGCCGAGTTGCGCCGATTCTGCTAGCTTCAGGAACAGCCTGACAGGTTGTTGATGTCGGCACTGCCACGGACTAAAATGAGCTCAGAATTGGTTTAAATTGGTGTCCAAACGTTACTGACTGACCCGGGATGCCGCCTGAATTTTTGTGAAAGCTCGTGATGACGTCGCCGGCCGGGGCAGAACCTGGAATGGGGCGGGTCTTTGCTGGTTCTGGTTGCTCTCAGGATGATGCCGCTGAAAGAAGAAGGTGCAGCAAACTGATCCGTACTCTGTTGGAGGCGAGACAGCTATCGTTGAAACTGTGGTCGAGTCTTCTTTTCGTTGGGACCAACGGCGTTGTCAGCCAATATCGGAGCAGATCGTGAGAGCTCAAACAGTAGAGGTGTGTCGGTTCTGGCTCAGGAACACAGACCAGACACACTTGGAATGGAAAATTTGTAACTTTTAATGCCGAGATCCAAACTTAGCTCTGTTTCTTGAGGATTGAAGAGGAATTGAAGGTGAAGCTCCCAGCCAAGTTGTGTGCCCAGATCTGCAAGGGGGAGGCCATGGGCGGACTGGATCCGAGGCTCTAGTTCTCTGCCTGAATAGTTCTGCGCAGTCGAGGGAGAATCGCTTCTACGGGCAGCTCGGTGCTTGGATGAGGACGAAACTACCTCACCTGGAAATCTCTCTGGACAACCTTTCCAAGGATATATGCCTTGCTACCAGGAGGATCAGGGAACGGCCGGAGACGAAGTGACTTTCAGGACCACCGTTTGCTGCCTGCGACCTGCTACCTGGAGCTGCAACCTTGTACTGGCAAAGGGAGTGGGAGGGGGGTAGCACAGCAGGGAAATGATGGTTGAGGGTCAAGGGAGAGGGGAAGGACGTGGCTGGGGTCTCTTGGAGGTCTGGGGTTGTAGGGAAGGGGTGGAAAATGGGGCTGGAGCTGCTAGAGGTGGTGATGGGGGAGTGAATGTGCACTAGAGAGAGGGTGGGTTGGAGAGGAGGTGGAGGGGGGCGACCAGACCAAAAGGGGACTCCTTGGGTCGACCTAGGGTGTGGAGGGGATGAGAGAGGGGAGGGAGTTTCGAATTTGGGCCTTGGGGGGGGGGGTTAATTCAGCCTTGGGAAGGTGGTGGGATGCTTGGGAAGGAGAGTGGGGTAGTTGGGGGTTGGAATGTGGGGAGAGGATTGGAGGAGAGGCTCTTGGGGTTGGGGTGAGTTAATGGAGGTGTGTGGGGACTAGGGAAAGAGTTATTGGGGAGGGGAAGTGAGAGAAAGTGGTTGGGAGGGGGAAGAGAGAGAGAATGGGGCGAACCCCTTAGAGAGGGAGAGATAATGAGAGAGAGGGTGGTGAGAAATTTTGGGTAGAGGAGAGAAGACTTGAGAGTTTTTCTATTCAAATGATTCATCCAAAAGTTGAGTACATGAGGAGAGATGGGGCCTATATATAGGCATCCATTCTTTACATGACCAAAGTACCCTTGACAATTAAACAAAAGACCAAGCATATCCTAGACTCACTCCTATGGGCCCATAACTAAGGTACTTGGGCCCAAATAAGCATAACAAGGGAAATGACTAAGATAACATGACTCAATAAAGGAAAATACATAAGATATGACTCAAAGAAAAGGAAAATAACATGTGAACACATAGCCGGGCTTCATCCAAATGATGCAGGCGATCCGAGCCAAAGTGAGCGTTGTGAGATGCCCTCATCACTGGCGTTCTCGCGCTTGCTTACCCTTGGCTGCAGTATAGCCCAGGTTGTCGGCGAAGAACATCTCTATTTCGGTGACCGCCGAATTGAGTGGGTCGAAGCCTTTGATATTGGTGTCGAGAAGCTTTTCACTGACCTCGGCCACCAAACCTCGACGACATATGGTGATGGCATCCTCTTGAACGGGCGGATTTGTTGGGTTCGGTGCTATGTATTCAGAGGGGGGTGAATGAATCTATCCTTTCAAAATTTCTCCCAATTAAAATCTAATGCTCACAACTGAAGAATTAACGCCTAAAGGAATGAATTAAACTTCAGATCTAATCCTGTCAAAGGACTCTTGATACCACAATCAAACACACAGTGTGCAATCAAAACATATCGTCCCTATGCATTCATCTAGCGGAAGCATATAAGAAATCAAACCACTGCACAGAGGATTTTTAGGTGGTTCGGTCCTCCAGACCTACATCCACCCCACACTCAAACCAGAGTGTGGATTCTGCTGACTCACAGCTTGAACCGCTGGGCATCACAGCTTACCTACAACCGCTGGGCATTACAGCTTGCCATCCACTGGGCAACACAGCTTGCCATCGGCTTGGGACTACAGCTTAACCTGTCCGAGGTATCCACCTCGCCCGCTGAGCAACACAGCTTGCTGTCCAGAGGAATCCTCCTCTGCAAAACCGCTGACTAACAGCTTGATGAAAGGTTCAAAAGAAAAACAAAAAACAAGAGATAATAGCAACGGAAAGCTGGAAATGAAGCTCGAAACTGTAGCTCTCTCTTGGAGCAATGTAGCTTGGATTTGATCCAGAAGCTACTGATCTTCTTCTTCTTCTACTGATCTATACCTCTCTGCCCCTCTTTTCTTTTCCTCTCACTGTCTGCTCTTCTCTCTTAATTTTCTCTCTTTCTTCTTCTTTTTCTGCTAATCTCTCACTCTCTTTTTCTTTCTCTTCTTCTTCTTCTGGATCGTGCAGGCACTCTCTCTGCTTCTGCTCCTTCTGCTTCGATCAGTCTTCTTCAGATGGAGAAGTCCTCTTTATATAGCAGCAGAACAGATAGGGCGTGTGGTCTCCATGATTCCCGCCCAGAGGCCTCAGTCCACGTGGCAGCATTTTAGCACAGTGGTTCCACGTGTCACGATCAGGGCCATCTTCCATTCTTGGATCACGTGCATCATTAACCTCCTCGAGCAGCAACTCTGTAATAACAGAATGTTATCAGTATAGACTTATCTGACATGAAGAATTGAATGCATCGAGTCTGAGTCATGGCCTGTACAGACTTGATGCACTAGATGCAGTGTGCATATAAGATAAAGTGTGTACAATGAGAAACGATGCAAGAATGTATAGACTTTGAATGATGCAGACTGGGCATGTATAGACTTTGTGAATGCAAAGCTAAAGCATGTACAGACTTGCTGGTGTGTAATGCAGTATGCATATTTCAAAGTATGTACATTGAAGATGAGTGCCCTGACATGCCAAACGAATCTGTAGACTTCGCATGCAGCAATGTGCAGACTCACTCAAATGATGCACGAACACAACAGCAGGTAATGTGTAGACTCTGCTTTGAACGATGCGCAATATATAGACTTGAACGCGTGCAAGCAGTGTATAGACCTTGAGCGCGTGCATGCTATGCGATGTATAGACTTGCCAGCAACAAGTGTATGGACTTAACAGCTATGAATGTGCAGACTATGTGTGCGTGCATGCTGCAAGGCAATGAATAGACTTGGTGTATGCAGTCTAGACAATGTACAGACTTTGTGTTGCGAACACAAGCTGTACAGACTTTAAATGTGCATGCACAAAGACGCTAAGTGAGACGCTGGCTGTACGAGAGACAAATGTATAGACTCACAGAGACGCTGAGTGAGATGGTGAATGCACTCGAGAACAATGTACAGACTTGCTATGCCTGCGCCAAATGCGATGTACAGACTTGCTATGTCTGCGACACATGCAATGTACAGACTTGCTATGTCTGCGACAAGGCGATGTACAGACTTGCTGCTGCCTGCAACTGGATGATGTACAGACTTTGCGTCCTAGTGTTAATTCATGGGCTGTACAGACTTTAAGTGCATGGAAAGCTGACGATGTACAGACTTCCTATATGCTCAAGTCCAATGTATAGACTTGCTGAGATGATGCACCTGAAAAATGTACAAACTTTAACCTTTGAACATGCATGTGCCTAGGCATGCACTAACGTATGGCCACCATGAACAGAAACAGACAATGCACCAAATATGCACACAGCCTGTTCGATGGAATGACATTCAAATAAGATGCGCAATCAATCATTCATATGCAGACACAAACAAATGATGACTTATAGTGTTTGCTATCATCAAAATCACAGGGACACAACAATCTCCCCCTTTTTGATGATGGCAACACTATGAGTCATACTGACTTGAATCAGATGATTCTCCCCCTTTGACTTCAACAAAAAGACAGTAGTTTGAGAGGGAAGTAAGAAATGCATAAGATGATTGAATTAAAAACTCCCCCTTTAACTAAGCAAGAAAGGCTTTCTCCCCTTATAGAACAACCCATTCTCCCCCTAAAGCGCAAGAATGAACTCTGGTTATTCAATGAATCAATCTGAAATCCACCACCATAAGGATTCTGAAGTTCAGAAGGCTGCAAGTGAACAAGGTAATAATGGGAGTGGCACCTCACATTTGTATGGTCAGAAAAATGCAGATGGAATCAGTCAACTGATAAGAGAGGATTTGTCAATACAGTTTCTGTTGATCAAGTTGTCAGGAATGAATCTGATCATGAGGGATTTTAATGCTTGCACCACTACAATAAGTCTTAAGAAGAATAGACTCTTCTATCATAAAGGGTTATGAATTGACAACTTAACCAATCTGATTTAATTATGATGTAAATCAGATTTATCAAATTAAACTCAATACTCATATCTGAATCCAAGTTTTAATAAGGGTGAACCAAATAGTCAGAAAACACTCAAAAATCAATCATCTTTATTTTACACACATGATCTCAATAGCTCCTTTGAAAAATACACAGATTAGTACTGCGGTTAAACACTTTTACAGGAACATGAGTTGACAGAATTTGCAATATATTTTCATTTGAAGCACATTATATTTTTCCTGAGTAATTTAGGTTGATCAACACCTTTTTACATGAGGCACAACACGTCTCAGGTGAAGTGACCCAGTTACTCAGTGTGATAACTGTCATTGCCTCTCAACTTCGAGAACAGAGTTAGCAATATAAGTGTCTTTTTACATGATGAGACACCTTGATCAGAGGCCAGACTCTCCAGTTACTCAACACAGACATGCCATTGCTCTGTCAGGTTTTCAATGAATTTTCATTTTAAGTGACTATGACACTTCATGACTTGGGTTTACTCCATTTCTTTGATGGATAACCCAGTTTCTCAGTGAACAAAGTCATTTCATTACTCACTGATTTTATTTCCTGTCAGATTTTTGATGTTTTAACAACAATACTCACTTTATGTATCTCAACCAAAATAGCCCTGATTTCAAATTTTCAGATATCTGATGAGTGAGACTGAGGTTTTTATGACATAGATGGTTAAGATTTATTAAAGCTTATCATTCAGATATTTTTAATTCATTTAATTACAAATCTGAGAATACATTAATCTTATATCAGTCTGATTCAGTGGTTATTCTTAAACCTATATGATAGGAATTTCTACATAGTTCTCAGACTGAATTGCATGATATGCAGCTTAAGTTCCTCAGACCGAATACAGATACAGCTGATCAACACTAGACACAATCATTCAAACCAGCTAAGAAGAATGTGAAGAATGAGTCTAAGCTGGTGTAAGAGTCAACAACATGAAGGAATATATCAGAAGAGTGTATATCAACAAATAATAGCTGAGTCTGGAATTCAGACAGATCAGCTGACAGGTAGTAACATGAAGAAAGTAGAAAGAAACTCTTATTTGACAACTTAATAAATAGAAGGCAGAATCCATTATCAAGAGAGAGAATATGAAATCAGATGAGAGTTATTCAATTACTAGACAAGAGGTGTTCAAAGTGTGACAAACTAAACACCAATTTTAAATGCTCCCCCTGTCTAGATGCATCAACTATGTGCACGATATGAACCACTCAAACTCGGTGCAAAGAAGATTTTTCAAGTGATTTGACTGATTTTTCATGAGAAATAGGAGTTCTGAAGATGAGACATAATATGTAGATATGACAATGAATCAGATGGGTAGACAGGAAGAGTTCAGACAATTGACACCACTAAAGAATTTAGAAAGGCTCCCCCTATCTATATGTAGTGAATCACTTCTTTTTGGAATTTTCAATATGATGATATGTAATGCAGTCACTACATGTATGCTTATGCAATGACTCTCATTCAGATATGATTCATGCAAATCAGACAGAAGAGAATTACCATAAGCATGATTGTGCAATTCACATTTCAGAAAGTTTCAGTTTAACATCAATAAATCAACATGATATGCAATCATTTCAATATCACAATTTCATATGATGGAATTTAAGATGAGTATTCAGAACAAACCTGAAAAGCAGAACCCTGGGGTCTTCCTGTTGAGTGCCTTGGTTTATTTACCCCTCTTTTTCATTCCAAGGCACACCTGTAACATGTTAATCAATTTGATCCTGCAGGGACCCAAACAGCCTTGGGTCCCGAGTTAACTCTGACAGGTGTTCTGAACAAATTTTTAGCAACATCATTATCATACTCTATCAGGTAACAATTATTCATGAAATGACCAAACTTTCCACAATATCTACATGATGTAACAACCCTTGAATTCTTTTTGTGAACATTATTATAATCATGGAATCTATGTGAGTTAGCATGAAAATTTCTGTTACTTGCATGAAATTTTGACTTACCATTACTTGCCCACCAGCATTCAAAAGCTCGGTGGCCAGGTTTTCCACATTCAAAACATACAAGAATCTTTTCTTTAAAATCATCTTTATTTCTACAAAAAAAATTTCTATTTGTTGGGAATTTTACAAATTTGGAATTAAAATGATTTCCCTGGGCATACCAGCAGTCCTTGACTGCATGCCCATACTTACCACATTCAAAGAACCTAAGGTGCTTGCCTTTTGAGTTATTGTTGCCCCAATAATTTTCAGTCCAGCACTCATTTGCCTTGTGCCCTGGCTTGTTGCAGGTGAAACAAATAGTATGCTGGCTTGAAATAGATCTATATCTATGTGGGCCATGAGCATGTGTGAAAAATCTAGAATTCACATTGTTGTCTTCTTTCATTGTAAAACATGCATTCATTAGATGACCACGCCTACCACAGTAATAACAAGATGCATCAGATTTCTTAGTGGCATGGTTTCTATCAGATGAATTCCTAGAATGCATTGCTTCACTAGCATGCTCATCTTCAAGCAACAGTCTGCAATCATCCATTACATGCCCTATCTTGCCACAATAATGACATGACACTCGTGATTTCCTGGCAACATGATTACTAACAGACTGACTATATGCATGCGAATGAGTACATGAGGCATGAGCATTGTGCATTGACCCATCAAATTCAACCGAGTTGGCATATCTTAGGGTGTAACCAGAAATATTCTTTACCTTCTTTGTTTGACCCTTCCTTTTCAATTTCTGATTATTCTCAACAATTTTTGTTTGCTTTTCATTTTTCTGGGCTTTGAACTGAAATACAGATGTTGAAGGTGATTTCTGATTTTCATTTTATTTTGGGGATTGATTTGAGGTACCAGCTACATCAGAGCTTTGCATAAAAGTGGCATATAGCTGGTTTTTAGTGATTTCCTTAACATCAGAAGTGCAATTTGTTCCCCCTTTTGAATTATCATCCACCCTTTTCACAACAACTTTTATTTTTCTTTCATTTTTTGCAAACTTGGATGCTGAGTTTTCCAGATCATGAATTTTATTTTCCAAGCTAGCAATGTGAAGTTCATAACTGGCTATCTCCTGTTCACTACAATTAACACATTCGCTTAGAACTTTATTTGCAATTTTATATTTCTCAATTTCTTGTTCTAGACTGTTCAAAATTTGTGATTCTCCATCACAAGTGAATTTCCCCTTTTTTAAAGTGAGAAGTGTTTCAGACAAGCCAGTGTTCAACCACTTTAATTTTTCAACTTCAGCTTTCAGTTCAGTGTTTTGGACCATGAGCTTCTTGTTTTGTTGTCTCAGTTCATTATTTTCTTCAGTCAGCTTTTTGACTTCTTCATTACAATTTTCTCTTCCAGATATCAGTTCCAAATTTTCAATTAGTTTATCTTCCCTTTCTTCCACTTTAATTTTCTCAGCAAGCAGATTTCTATGATCTTCTTTAAACAAGATAATTTGTTTCTTCATCCATTCATTCTCACTAAAAAGTTCCTCATTACGTTCACGCAGAGCAGAAATATGCATTGTTTTCTTGCTGATTTTATTCAGACTAGCCTTGAGATCTTCATTTTCTTTTTGAACTTCAGCATGTTCAAGCTTTAGTTTGTCCATTACAGAATTAATTTCAGTCAGCTCTTGCATGCTTTTTAGATACTCATTTTTCTTCTTATTCAGTTGATTCTCAAGTTTTGATATCTTGTCCAAGCATGTTTGATTTTTAATTTTTAGAGAACCATTTTGTTTCTTAAAATTCTGAGCATCTATTAGGCATGTATCATAAGACTGTTTCAATGTAGGATAAATATCACAAGTAAGTTCAGATTTGCATTGTTCAATTCTTTTCTTTAGCCTTTTATTTTCGGATTTTAATTTTGTACATCTATCAGCAAGCTCATCATTTATATTCCATAAATCATCAATCGAAACTTCTTCGGATCCAGAGCTTAGTTGAGATGATGATTCTTCATTATCATTTCTCCGATCAGCCATCAAGCATTTGTTGTGATTCCTGGTAAGCTTTAGTTTTTCCAAAATTTCTTTGGCAGACCTACAAGAAGAAATACATGAGATTAGAGCTCTATCAATTGATTCTTTCATTAAAACTAATGCTCTAGTGTTGACAGAGTCTTTCAATTTATCCTTCTCAGTCCATCTAGATTTATCTTTTGATAAATTGTGTGGACCATGAGTTATTACCTTCCAGAGATTAGGATCAGTTGATTTTACATACCGATGAAAATTTTCTAACCAAGAATCAAAATCATTACCTCTGAATATCGGAGGATTAGCCATCGAGATATGATGAGTGCACCGAAATCAGATGAGCAAATCAAGACACTAAACCGGTGAAACAAAACACAAAACACAAGAAACCCACTCAGAAATGCACCAAAAACTAGCAGGATCCTCTGCAGATTGTTAGATCTGTTAGGTCAGAGACCCGCTCTGATACCAAGTGTTGGGTTCGGTGTTATGTATTCAGAGGGGGGTGAATGAATCTACCCTTTAAAAATTTCACCCAATTAAAATCTAATGCTCACAACTGAAGAATTAACGCCTAAAGGAATGAATTAAACTTCACATCTAATCCTGTCAAAGGACTCTTGATACCACAATCAAACACACAGTGTGCAATCAAAACATATCATCCCTACGCATTCAT
Source organism: Amorphophallus konjac (assembly GCA_022559845.1). Classification (NCBI taxonomy): domain Eukaryota; kingdom Viridiplantae; phylum Streptophyta; class Magnoliopsida; order Alismatales; family Araceae; genus Amorphophallus; species Amorphophallus konjac. Next base: position 19,936,074 of record CM040125.1, read on the forward strand.
CTAGCGGAAGCATATAAGAAATCAAACCACTGCACAGAGAATTTTTAGGTGGTTCGGTCCTCCAGACCTACATCCACCCCACACTCAAACCAGAGTGTGGATTCTGCTGACTCATAGCTTGAACCGTTGGGCATCACAGCTTGCCTACAACCGCTGGGCATTACAGCTTGCCATCCGCTGAGCAACACAGCTTGCCATCGGCTGGGGACTGCAGCTTAACCCGTCCGAGGTATCCACCTCGCCCGCTGAGCAACACAACTTGCTGTCCAGAGGAATCCTCCTCTGCAAAACTGCTAACTAACAGCTTGATGAAAGGTTCAAAAGAAAAACAAAAAACAAGAGATAACAGCAACGGAAAGCTGGAAATGAAGCTTGAAACTGTAGCTCTCTCTTGGAGCAATGTAGCTTGGATTTGATCTAGAGGCTACTGATCTTCTTCTTCTTCTACTGATCTATACCTCTCTGCCCCTCTTTTCTTTTCCTCTCACTATCTGCTCTTCTCTCTTAATTTTCTCTCTTTCTTCTTCTTTTTCTGCTAATCTCTCACTCTCTTTTTCTTTCTCTTCTTCTTCTTCTGGATCGTGCAGGCACTCTCTCTGCTTCTGCTCCTTCTGCTTCGATCAGTCTTCTCCAGATGGAGAAGTCCTCTTTATATAGTAGCAGCACAGATAGGGCGTGTGGTCTTTATGAATCCCGCCCAGAGGCCTCAGTCCACGTGATAGCATTTCAGCACAGTGATTCCACGTGTCACGATCTGGGCCATCTTCCATTCTTGGATCACGTGCATCATTAACCTCCTCGAGCAGCAGCTCTGTAATAACAGACTGTTATCAGTATAGACTTAGCTGACATGAAGAACTGAATGCATCGAGTCTGAGTCAAGGCCTGTACAGACTTGATGCACTAGATGCAGTGTGCATATAAGAGAAAGTGTGTACAATGAGAAACGATGCAAGAATGTATAGACTTTGAATGATGCAGACTGGGCATGTACAGACTTTGTGAATGCAAAGCTAAAGCATGTACAGACTTGCTGGTGTGTAATGCAGTATGCATATTTCAAAGTATGTACATTGAAGATGAGTGCCCTGACATGCCAAACGAATCTGTAGACTTCGCATGCAGCAATGTGCAGACTCACTCAAATGATGCACGAACACAACCGTAGGTAATGTGTAGACTCTACTTTGAACGATGCACAATATATTGACTTGAACGCGTGCAAGCAGTGTATAGACCTTGAGCGCGTGCATGCTATGCGATGTATAAACTTGCCAGCAACAAGTGTATGGACTTAACAACTATGAATGTGCAGACTATGTGTGCGTGCATGCTGCAAGGCAATGAATAGACTTGGTGTATGCAGTCTAGATAATGTACATACTTTGTGTTGTGAACACAAGCTGTACAGACTTTAAATGTGCATGCACAAAGACGCTAAGTGAGACGCTGGCTGTACGAGAGACAAATGTATAGACTCACAGAGACGCTGAGTGAGACGGTGAATGCACTCGAGAACAATGTACAGACTTGCTGTGCCTGCGCCAAATGCGATGTACAGACTTGCTATGTCTGCGACACATGCAATGTACATACTTGCTATGTCTGCGACAAGGCGATGTATAGACTTGCTGCTGCCTTCAACTGGATGATGTACAGACTTTGCGTCCTAGCATTAATTCATGGGCTGTACAAACTTTAAGTGCATGGAAAGCAGATGATGTACAGACTTCCTATATGCCCAAGTCCAATGTATAGACTTGCTGAGATGATGCACCTGAAGAATGTACAGACTTTAACCTTTGAACATGCATGTGCCTAGGCATGCACTAACGTATGGCCACCATGAACAGAAACAGACAATGCACCAAATATGCACACATCCTGTTCGATGGAATGACATTCAAATAAGATGCTCAATCAATCATTCATATGCAGACACAAACAAATGATGACTTATAGTGTTTGCTATCATCAAAACCACAGGGCCACAACAGGATTGACACATCTCATGCTGAGGTCTCGCCATTTTTTTATGAAGTCGAGGGCACCCTCGCCTTTTTTCTGCCGAAGAGAACAAAGTTCGACAAGAAAGACTTTTTGCTTGGCCGTTTGAAAGCGATCGAGGAATTTCTTCTGGAGATCGGCCCAGTCGATGACTGAGTTGGGCTTCAGACGGGAATACCATTGAAAGGCCGTTCCTGTGAGTGACGTAGAGAAGTAGCGGAGGAGATATGATTCGTCCAACGCTAACTCGCCCATGGCCGTAACATAGTAGGCCAAGTGTTCATGTGGCGACCCCTGCCCGTCGAACTTTTGCAGCTTCGGGGGCTTGGAGTATTCTGGGGGAAGCTTTTTCAGCTGGTGATGAAGCGGGGAGGTCACACTGTAAAGATCTACCATGACAGCGCCTTCACCATACTGGGCGAGCTTCGTCTCAACAATGCGCTCGATCATCTGGCGTTGCGCCAAGACATCTGGCGCTGGCGTGTTGGAGGCCCGTGGTTGAGTCTCAACCGGGGACGTGCCAAACCTAGTTGCCAACGGGGTTCGGGCAATCACCGCTGAGATGTTGCCAGCATCGCTGGCCACCGGCGGTACCTGCGCCTCGGCCTGGGGCTTGACAGGTTGCTGAGGATGAAGGTCCCGTTCCTAGAGGAGATTCTACAGGAGGGCCTTCAGATGCTGGTTCTCCTTCATGAGAGTGCCGAGGGTCACTTCTTGAGCCTCGTTCGTAGGAGGGTCGTTGTTGACCGGTTCTGCATTGATAGGAGGGTCGTGGTCTTCCACTGGGACTTCTTCTACGCGTTTCGATGCCTGCAATCTGGCAGAAGTGCCGATGTGACCTGTTGGAGGAGGTGGTGGAGCCTGGTGGCGTGGCCTCCTGAAGTGGGACAGAGGCTGGTTCAAGTTGTCAGACTTGATGTCTGGTTGGTGTCCAGTGGTGTAGCACGCGAACACTAGAACGGCATCATTGATGAACCGGGCCGTCCGCTTTTCCCGCGGGCTCCACTCGGGGTGGACAGGCGTCCCTAGTCTGTCAAAGACCGAGATGCATTGCGGAGGGGGCTCGCTCCCGATGTCAACCAGAGGAGAACCCTGGACAGGTTGCTAGAGGGCCCGATGATGGGCTCACCTTTGGCTGCGCTTGCTTGCGCGGGGGACATTGGACGACTGGGCGTCGTCAGACGATGCTACTGTGAGGCCAGCCACATCCCATCTGATGCCACGTCTGAGTGCTCGCAGGGGGTTGGTGATACGCGCCCTTCGAACAACTTGAGCTTCTTTTGGGGTGACCCAGATTCTTCTTAGGTCAGGTTGCTGGTCTCCCTTGTCGCTATTTTTCCGACGAGTTATCTTGGGAGGCCGTGTGTCTAGCTGCGGTTGGTGCCCTCGGGCTGTCACCGAGGAACTCGCTCCTTTGAGCTTCGCCTCGTCCTCTCGTGTTTGATGCAAGAGGTCAAAAAGATTGGAGGTGGGGATGGTGGGAATGGTCCGTTCCTAGGGTATGATTGATTCACCCCCGTCGAGACAGATCCACAAGTCACCGACAAGAACCGTCTTGCCGGAGTTGCTGGTTATAGTAGTGAGTCGCCTGCCTCCGCGTCCATGGCGACGCTTCTTCTGAGGAGCTAAGGAAGACTCCACCCCAAGATGGTAGACCGAGAAGACCCGGCCTGGAACGACCGGTAGCACGAAGCCGTCAGTCTGAAGTGCTGGGATCGGCCCCCGGAGTAAGTAACCCGCGCCGGGAGTCGATGACTGGGTGACTCGGGTGTAAGCCTTCTCCCGCGCCGATAGGAGTGTCACCGATGCTCGAGACGGCACTCTTGCACCGGAAGGTGACTCCGTTGGAAGTGCTGGGGTGCCGACTCCCCTGGGTCGAAGACCCATGGTAGGTGCCGGCGTCGTTTGGGCTCGGGTCGGAGGACCCGAGGAAGGTGCTGAGGAACGTCGCCCCCTGGGTAGGAGACCCACGGGGAGAGCCGGTTCAACTAGAGCTCGAGACAAGGGTCCCGAATGCAATGCCGGGGAGCCGTGAACTCGGGGCCGGGAGCCCGCGTCGAGAGTCGACTTTGCCAGGATTCGGGGTTGGAAACCCGATGCGAATGCTGAGGAGCCGTAGGCCCGGGGTTGAAAGCCCGTATTGAGTATCGGCTTGGTTGGAGCTCGGGGTTGAGGACCCGAGGTAGATGCTGGGACGCCGTGGACCTGGGGCTGGGTGACGCGGGACGAATCCCGGTCGGGACTAGGACCTAGTGGACAGCAAGCAAGGCCGAACAGGCCGGGTTGGACACGGCGGACAAACATGCGGCGCACTTGGAATTTGGGTGTAACCCGGCGATGGGGAAGATGGGCTTTGGCCCACAAGCCGTCTGCGTGGTTAGAAATCATGAGTTGGGTCGGTGGAAGGCCGACCTGAAGGGGAGGGATCACCCGGATTCAGCCGGGGCAGACCTCGCGCCCGAGGGCACTATGGGGGTTCACTCTCTCGCATGGCAGCAAACTCACATGAAACGGGGGTCGGGACCGGGCTCTCTCTCACCGTCGGCACAAGCACAAAGAAAATATGAAGGGACAAACCACAGGGGAGCAGGTGGTCAGCCACGTACCTTGCCGAGTCTGAAAAGACCGGCGCCAATCGGAGACGAGGGCTATCCGGGAGCGTGCGCACCCGGCGGACACGCTGCGTCGCTGTAGCTTCTGTCGGACCTGCTAGTACAACCAAACAGACGCCTCCACGTAGGGAGGGGGAACCAAGGGATGGGGTAATCAATACATGCACTACCCTCACGCAGGAGGGGGGAGCAAGGAGAGGGGAGCAATAAGACGCCAATATGCGAACTGGCCTGCTAGGACGACGCCGACCGTCCTACACGGCATGCCGAACACGGGCATCTGAATGTGGTGTGGTCAGCGTTCAGACGGAGCCTGGGGGGTGCTGGAGTGTCCCTAAAAACTTGACGTCAATCTGAGGCCACTGGAGGGCGGGGCCGGCCGGAGAAGTGGACCTACGCGATTCTGTCCCGCAGGATAGGGTTGCGTAGTCGTGAGACAACCGCCGGTACGCTCGCTGTGGAACTCAGAACGAGGCGGGATCAACTCAGGAGGACAGTGGACAGAGAGGTCTACGTACCCTCAAGAGATGGTAGCCATCAGATCACCGGGCTGGGTGTGGTCGCAGTTGTGGTGAGCCTCTGATTCCTGGGCGAGCAGCCAGACAGAGGTGCAAAGGCCGTGGTGGAACTTTCTGCTCAGATGTCAGAAAGAGATGACACCAACTGGGTTGGTTTCGTATCGTCAAAGGGCACCACTTTGATGAAGAAACCTTGGACCGATGACGAACAGGTCGGGCGGGGCACGCTCTGCAAGGCGGGCACACAGTCTGGATAGACTGGGTTGCACCCGGGTTGCACAGTCGTGGGAGAACGAGCACCATGAACTGTGCCGATGTGGGACTGGGGTGATTCTACCTCTGGATTCACGAAGGGTTGGAGTAGCACAAACTCTCAGAAGAGAGCTCAGGCTGAATCACTCCGGAGAAATAGGTACAGGCACTGTCAAGTGGCTCTCAGGTTATGGCTCGGATGTGGCGCAACCGAACGAGAACAGGCGACGCGAACAGTGACGAAGTCAGAACGCGACTTTTCCACCTCGCACACAAAGAGGACTTGGAGGCGCACGACTTCTATAAAGGAAGCTCGGACTGATTTGCACTGTGGATGACGGTGTGGTCGCTGCAAACTCGGCCAAGCTTCTGATGCAGAGCAGAGGACAGCAGAACTAGAAGACCTCCACAAGCGATGACGAAGGCGATGCCGTGGGATGCCGGGGCCACCGTGGATGCTCCTGGAAGGGGATGGGGCATATGTTGCAGAGGGGAAGGGGGGCTGGAGGTGGCTGGGGCATGGGAGGCTTGGGGGGGGGTGCGAACTAGGGTTTGGGGATGGGGGTTGCGAACTAGGGAATGGGAGAGAGGGAGGCCGCGGCTAGGAGTTGGAGGTTGGAAGAAATTTGAATTTTTGGTCAAACTTTCCTAAAGAGAAGGAGGGATTTTAGGAGGGAGAAGATATTGGGAAAGAATTGGGTGGCTGAGATTTAATTAGATTAGGTGATTTGGAAAGGGATAAAGGAGGTGGGGTTGGATTAGGAAGGTGGAGGAGGGAAAGAAGGAGAGAATCTAGGAGGAGGGATGATGTGGCAAGTGGAGTTGGGGAAGGAGAGGGAAGAGGGGCGCGCAGCCCAAGGTGGGAGAGAGGGAGAAGGGGGTGCGAATTCCCCAAGGAGAGAGAGAGAAGAATCGCAAGAGATAGAGATAGAGAGGGTGACTTGCGCAAAAGAGAGAGAGAGAGAGAGAGAGAGAGAGAGAGAGAGAAGGGGGGGTTTTCAATCCTTTAACAATTCTTCAAAAACTTTTCATTAGCCTAAAACAAAGCCCTTGGCATCCTATTTATAGGGAGAGGCCAGGGCTACAAATGTCCACAAATGCCCTTGAAGTTCAAACAATTATTCCGCTATCCGAGGTGGTGAACATACGCTACCTACGACCATTAACCAAGCTACTAATAGACTAGCCTTTTGGGCCTTATTAATTGACCCAATAAGGATTACAAAGTCAATAAAAGAAAAATACATCATACTAAGAAGAAATAAATATCTGAACCCTTGCTGAATCTATCTCGAAGGGCCGACGTCGAAGCCAGGGCATGAAGGGTCGCTGATGTCCCCATCAATTCCCCCGGGGTGACGAGAACTCGACTCCGTCGAGTGGTGATCTGGTGGAATCTGACGACGTGGATCGGGGTGCTGTATCTCTGTCCGGCTTTCCCATACGTGGTCGATCTGGGCCATCCTTTCCATCTGGTGAGGTAGTAGTAGACTACCATGCTCCAATAAGTGGTGATTTGCCCACCCCGGATCTCCTCTATTGGCCTGCGCCGGGCACTCCATATGGCTAGTGTTCTCACGGGGTGTGGGTCACTCATGAAGGAAGGTAGAGGCCCAAAAGACTCACTAGGTTTTGCTGCCAAGCCTTCGTATTGCGTTTGGTCTGCCCAAGTGAACAACGGGCTCACTCTATTGTCTTCAAGTTGGCCAAACCTAGTAGTGCCTACCCTCCTCATGTTTTGAAGTAGCTTGATGCCGCGGGCTCTTAGCTCATGAAGCTCCGTTGGGGACCTCTCCATCCTCATCATCACAATGTCACAACTCCAAGACTCTTGGTGACGCCAATGACTATCCGCCAACTCATAATATGACCCATAGCTCAGACGGACTCGCTTGCTGTCATAATGCTTGATGATGTGGTGAGTCCTAGATAGGCTGCGATGCTGAGTGGTATGTATAGACCATCTACATTGCATGGGTGGCCCGGGACATCCAAAAGTAGACCTATCATGCATGTGACTCATGTCAAATGGGATAAGCATGGGTGGACTTGCGCAACCAAAACTATGACCTTCTTTATATGATGCTAGACTCCATGACGAATGCATTACCTCCCATGAAATGTGCCTTTTACTAGTCAAACATATGTCGCTAGAGAAGCAATGATGTGGGGTCTGGCTCGAACATGTGTAGTAATCTCCATGAGGGAATAGGTGTCGAGTGTTATTGGAGAGTTGGGTGAGGGCTGGTTGACTCTTTGGTTTCAAATATGATGGGTCAAATGAATCAAGGAAGGGGAGGCCAGGAAGGACATGCCTATTTCCAAGAATTGATTCGCCCAAATCTCAATCCCTCCATAGTGGATTGAACTATCAGTGGGTGGGGGAGTGGGCTTGACAGGCTGGATGAGCTCCAGAACTTGAGTGGTAGCCTCGGGTTCTTCCAAGATCGAGAAAAGTATCAAAAGCTCACACGTGCACCAACCTATAGTGCACACGGAAGTAATGGAGCCAACGGAGGGGTGGGTGAAGCAAACACCCCTAGGTGGACCCGACTTCAAGGCAAGCATGTTGGTCACCCCTATTTGCCACTTCAAACTCCGAACAAGATCTTCCACGATTTCCACAAAGCAAAATGAACGAAAGGTTGTGTGGAAGGAGTGGAAGGGTACTATTTGTCGGGCTTGTTCATTTGGGAAGGGGTAGAAGTTGGAGAATTCTGAGATTAGGCTTCTCCTAAGCCACCTATCGAGGGCTCCACCTATGACAATCTCACCTCCATGGGCCATGAGTGACTCAGGATGGAGGTTGTGTTGGACTTTAACCTCAAGTTGGGTGGGGGCTTCCTCTACTAAGGAGTGAGCCAGGCATAGGGCATCCTCTTGGGTTTGGTATGCTTCAATCAACAAGGGATCAGGGATATATTTCATGGTCTCTATGGGTTCGTGCACTGTCTCTTCCCTAATCGGAGGTTGAGTTGAAGGAGGTGGTGACTCAAGGATGGGCAAAGCTGGTGCCATGGCTTCTATGGGTGTTTGGGATTCAAATGCTGGTCCAGGGAGTGTGTATTTAGTGGGGCCTGCTATAGCTGGCAATGGGGCGAGAGGGTCGGCCACGGGCAAATAAGCGAGAGGGAGATACTTCTCGTGAAGCTTCTCCTTCATCATGGCCCAAGTGACGGGCGCTTGGTATCGGGCCGTAAGACATCGCTCATCATCGAGCCAGTAGGCTCGAGCCCGATCTCTCAACCTTCTCGTGGCAAACCTCACCTTTTGGAAGTCCGACCAGTCATCCCTATCTAAGTAGAAGTCCATCTCGGCTTCCCAATCAAGGTAGATCATGGGATTACGAGAGCCAAAGAAATCTTGGGTGCCCCAACGGGTGCTATAGGGAGTGAATATTCTATCCCCAAATCATTCGTGGAGATTGGGTGAGAGGCCAGCCTGTGGGTAGGTAGGGTGGATGGACAGACCAGTATGTTGGCTAGAGATGTGCACGGGTCCGAACTGATGGTACGAACTGCCAATATAAGTGGCCATGGATTGGTTGTGGTGGGACGGTCTGACCTGAGTGTCGTGGCCAATTGGATGATCAATCTCCCTGTACGAGGCAACACTATGGATGGATATGGGGTCAGTGGGATGGGGAAAATCGAATAGCGGGTCCAGACTAGACAGATTATGCGGTTCAAGAGACTAGACCACATGCTACTGATGCGAGGGGGAATGCAAGGGAATGTAAGTTGGCCTAGGACTCGGCATGCGAGAGCAAGCCGAGAACTTGCTCTGATACCAAATTTTACGTGGGACGAATCCCGGTCGGGACTAGGACCTAGTGGACAGCAAGCAAGGCCGAACAGGCTGGGTTGGACACGGCGGACAAACACGCGGCGCACTCAGAATTTGGGTGTAACCAGGCGATGGGGAAGATGGGCTTTGGCCCACAAGCCATCTGCGTGGTTAGAACTCGTGAGTTGGGTTGGTGGAAGGCCGACCTGAAGGGGAGGGATCACCCGGATTCAGCCGGGGCAGACCTCGCGCCCGAGGGCACTATGGGGGTTCACTCTCTCGCTTGGCAGCAAACTCACATGAAACGGGGGTCGGGACCGGGCTCTCTCTCACCGTCGGCGCAAGCACAAAGAAAATACGAAGGGACAAACCACAGGGGAGCAGGTGGTCAGCCACGTACCTTGCTGAGTCTGAAAAGACCGGCGCCGATCGGAGACGAGGGCGAGCCGGGAGCGTGGGCACCCGGCGGACACGCTGCGTCGCTGTAGCTTCTGTCGGACCTGCTAGTACAACCAAACAGACGCCTCCACGTAGGGAGGGGGAACCAAGGGATGGGGTAATCAATACATGCACTACCCTCACGCAGGAGGGGGGAGCAAGGAGAGGGGAGCAATAAGACGCCAATATGCGAACTGGCCTGCTAGGACGACGCCGACCGTCCTGCACGACATGCCAAACACGGGCATCTGAATGTGGTGTGGTCAGCGTTCAGACGGAGCCTGGGGGGTGCTGGAGTGTCCCTAAAAACTTGACGTCGATCTGAGGCCGCTGGAGGGCGGGGCCGGCCGGAGAAGTGGACCTATGCGATTCTGTCCCACAGGATAGGGTTGCGCAGTCGTGAGACAACCGCCGGTACGCTCGCTGTGGAACTCAGAACGAGGAGGGATCAACTCGGGAGGACAGTGGACAGAGAGGTCTACGTACCCTCAAGAGATGGTGGCCATCAGATCACCGGGCTGGGCGTGGTCGCAGTTGTGGTGAGCCTCTGATTCCTGGGCGAGCAGCCAGATAGAGGTGCAAAGGCCGTGGTGGAACTTTCTGCTCGGATGTCAGAAAGAGATGACACCAACTGGGTTGGTTTCGTATCGTCAAAGGGAACCACTTTGATGAAGAAACCTTGGGCCGATAACGAACAGGTTGGGCGGGGCACGCTCTGCAAGGTGGGCACACAGTCTGGACAAACTGGGTTGCACCCGGGTTGTGCAGTCGTGGGAGAACGAGCACCGTGAACTGTGCCGATGTCGGACTGGGGTGATTCTACCTCTGGATTCACGAAGGCTTGGAGTAGCACAAACTCTCAGAAGAGAGCTCTGGCTGAATCACGCCGGAGAAATAGGTACAGGCACTGTCATGTGGCTCTCAGGTTCTGGCTCGGATCTGGGGCAAGACGATTCCACCTCGCACACAAAGAGGACTTGGAGGCGCACGACTTCTATGAAGGAAGCTCGGACTGATTTGCACTGTGGATGACGGTGTGGTCACTGCAAACTCGGCCAAGCTTCTGATGCGGAGCATAGGACAGCAGAACTAGAAGACCTCCACAAGCGATGACGAAGGCGATACCGTGGGATGCCGGGGCCGCCGTGGATGCTCCTGGAAGGGGATGGGGCGTATGTTGCAGAGGGGAAGGGGGGCTGGAGGTGGCTGGGGCGTGGGAGGCTTGGGGGGGGGGTGCGAACTAGGGTTTGGGGATGGGGGTTGCGAACTAGGGAATGGGAGAGAGGGAGGCCGCGGCTAGGAGTTGGAGGTTGGAAGAAATTTGAATTTTTGGTCAAACTTTCCTAAAGAGAAGGAGGGATTTTAGGAGGGAGAAGATATTAGGAAAGGATTGGGTGGCTGAGATTTAATTAGATTAGGTGATTTGGAAAGGGATAAAGGAGGTGGGGTTGGATTAGGAAGGTGGAGGAGAGAAAGAAGGAGAGAATCTAGGAGGAGGGATGATGTGGCAAGTGGAGTTGGGGAAGGAGAGGGAAGAGGGGCGCGCAGCCCAAGGTGGGAGAGAGGGAGAAGGGGGTGCGAATTCCCCAAGGAGAGAGAGAGAAGAATCGCAAGAGATAGAGAGAGAGAGGGTGACTTGCGCAAAAGAGAGAGAGAGAGAGAGACAAGGGGGGGTTTTCAATCCTTTAACAATTCTTCAAAAACATTTCATTAGCCTAAAACAAAGCCCTTGGCATCCTATTTATAGGGAGAGGCCAGGGCTACAAATGTCCACAAATGCCCTTGAAGTTCAAACAATTACCCCGCTATCCGAGGTGGTGAACATACGCTACCTATGACCATTAACCGAGCTACTAATAGACTAGCCTTTTGGGCCTTATTAATTGACCCAATAAGGATTACAAACTCAATAACATAAAAATACATCATACTAAGAAGAAATAAATATCTGAACCCTTGCTGAATCTGTCTCGAAGGGTCGACGTCGAAGCCAGGGCATGGAGGGTCGCTGATGTCCCCATCACTGGGAGCCCGTGTTGGGTGCCGGCTTGGCTACGGCTCGGGGTTGGGGACCCGAGGAAGATGCTGGGAAGCCGTGGACCCGGGGCAGGGAGCCCGTGTTGGGTGCCGGCCTAACCGGGACTCAGGGTTGGGAACCCGAGGAGGATGTTGGGAAGCCATGGACCCGGGGCAGGGAGCCCGTGTTGGGTGCCGGCCTAATCGGGGCTCGAGGTTGGGAACCCGAGGAGGATGCTAGGAAGCCGTGGACCCAGGGCATGGAGCCCGTGTTGGGTGCTGGCTTGGCTGCGGCTCGGGGTTGAGAACCCGAGGAAGATGCTGGGAAGCCATGGACCCGTGGCAGGGAGCCCGTGTTGGGTGCCGGCTTGGCTGTGGCTTGGGGTTGAGAACCCAAGGTGGATGCTGAGAAGATGACCGAAGTCTGGGGCGTGGGGCCCGTGTTGGAGATCGGACGAGGCTAGCCTCTGGAGCTAATGCTCACCCGAGCCGGCGTTGATCTAAGGACCCTGTAGGGGCCCGTTATGGCAGTCAGGTGCCCGGCACTTAGGCGGGACACTAGTGCTAGAGGTGCGCATGGCGCGTTGGCCGCAGGGGCCAATGGAGAAACTAGCGTTGGTTGAGAAGCAGCCACATGGATCACACCCAAGAAGTAGGGCGATCCGACAACCAGGGCGAAGCTGTCGAAAGTGATCGGCGTCGCCAAGTAGCCCACCCGGGCGTGGGTGGCAATGACGTTGGGGCCGTAGGTGACGGCCACCATGGTCGCTAGAGATTTGAGTGTTGCGGAGGCGATGGTTGCTGACAGCCGCCAAGAGCGGCCCGGCGATCAGAACGCGAACCGGAAGCTGCTAGAGAATGCGCCCATGAATACCCTCCTCTACCTCTCCTGCAAGGACAAGGAAAGGGCACCGGGCTTTAGGGCTGGCATAGACTTTTCTTCAGGAAAAAAAAGGAAGGCGGGAGACGTCCCACCGGGCGTGCCATCCTCTCTGTTGCGCGGGTTTTTATGTCGATTATCGGGGTGAAGGAAGGGATACAGCGGGGAAGGAAAATATGGGAGTTTGATATATCTCGGGTATCCTCCTTACGGTTGCATGCCTTTCACGCTGGTATCGGGCACTCTCCTTTTTACGGGAAGGCGAAAAGGGTCGAATGGCACAAAAATGTCGGGATAAGGGTTAACCAGACAGGGTGCGGGCGTGCCAGTCGATTTCTCGACAATCACTCATGGAACCAAGGGTTGACCGGGGAAGAGCCACCAGGGCACGGCACGTGGGCTCGGGCGATCGGGTGACACGTGGAGAAGAGGGGTTCCATGGGGGTGAGTGCGTAGGCGATTGCGGGAATCGTGTACTGGACGTCTTTCCCCACCAGCCGGAAGCAACCGGTGTTTATTTACATCGGATTGAATCCGAATACCTTCGTTCTAAGCTGAAGAAAAGTCTGTATATATGTCTGAAGCCGTAGGTAGAGGGATGGGGGCATCCAGCAGCTATGGGTGCACATTAGACCGAGGGGTGTTTACTGGGGTTAGGGTGTCGGGCACGGATGCCAAGTGGTGTGGATAGGAAGCTGGGGGCCCAAATGCGGGCACATGTATTTTACTGGTTTTATGATGAGCCGCATTGGCTTTACAAGCGGGCCTAAGTGGCCAAAGTATAACTGGCGAAAGCCGCGGGACAATTCCGACACTTGGGTCGGTCCCCGGGTCAATGCGTGACAATGCGGATATCCGCGTGCTTTACAGAGGCTCTTTACAGAGGAGTGGGTGTGAGTCCAACTGCCTCGGTGGCCAGAGCGGGCACGGGCTGGCGCCTGGTGGAGGTCGAACGCGGCTCGAGGTGAGCGGTTGAGTCCAGGCCTTGGGCGACGAGTGTTGTCAGGCTGGAGAGTTAAGGTCAGCCCTGAGACTATGATACCTGGGCCAGAGGTCCAACTAGACTGGATTTGTCAATCTGAGGGGCCGACGGTCGACTGGGAGGTGAACGGTGGGCACGCGGTTCCGTGTCAGGGCCCGACGCAGTATTATGAAGTGCCCTTCGTCACCGTCGTAAGTATCGTAAGTTGACGTACAAGGGCGGACCCGGGATGCGGGCGTATTTGCCGTTGGCATAGTCATGTTACATGCGGCAAGGATGGACTTGATGTGAGACGGCTTAACACCGCGTGAGGGGAGTACGTGAGACATACCCTCGGCATGTGTGAGACGACTAGCAAGCCAATCGCGTGTGCACTTGTCTTCTTGCATTCCCGACCCTTGCCGAAAGCCTCAGGGGTCCGAGGGTGCGACAATTAGGCCGGGGGAGATTGCTCGTCCGTCCGTGTGTCCGTGTATTGCTTCATGCATCCATCCCTTGGCTTGTTGGTAAGGGAGGCAATTTATAGGAAGTTGAAGGGGTGGGGGGTGGGGTTTAGGCAGACCAAGTTGAGGGTTCAACTTGGTCCGGGTAAACCCCCCAAATAGTGTTTTTATTTGTATTTTATTTATATTTTATGTGTTTTTTATGTGTGTATCGGAGTGGAGGGGATGGGGTTTAGGCAGACCAGCCTAAGGGGCTGGTCTGGTCCGCCTAAACCCCTCTTCGGAGGGAAAAATTCCTTTTTTTCTATTTTTGGAGGGGTTTAGGCGGACCATCCTGGGGGCCAGGCTGGTCCGCCTAAACCCCTCCCAGGGGGGTTTGGGCAGACCAAACATGTCCATTTTTTTAATTTAAAAACCTTTTTTTTATTACCCAGGGGTTTAGGCAGACCAGCCTGGGGGGCCATGCTGGTCCGCCTAAACCCCTCCCCAGGGGGGGTTTGGACGGACGGATGGAAGAGAGAGAGGGAGTGGTCCCACCTCTATAAAAATCTAATTTTTTGTGTTATTTTCTTCCTAAATTGGCTAAGAAGAAAGAGGATAAAGGATACTAGGAGGATACACTTGTGTGCGCAGATCGAGACGCTTGTGCGTGTGATTCGTCGTGCGTGTGATCGTCGTAGCTCCTTCTGCGTATGGGTATGGTGAACAAATCTTTCACGAACCTTGAACTGTGGGATTGAGAGTTTGCACGAACTGGGACTGGGGAGGGCCGTCGAGCCTCTGGGCTGAGGAGAGGGCGCGGCCCCCCAGGGAGTTCACCCTCCCTGGGGGCACGGCCATGCCCTGGGGCACACGGGCCCCGGGCAAAGCCGTAACTCCGAGGGATGGCCCCCGGGGGTCTTCCTTCATCGTCGGGGGATATCCCTTCGATGATACGAAGTTCCGGGATATTGAGATGGCCCAAGGGAGCCGTTGTTCTTCGAGTTGTAGTGGCTGCTCGCAAGCTGTTCGAACGAATGCCCGACGCACCCCGGGTTGCCGAACGAGCCATGTAGGTGGCCGACGGGCCTTGGATTTGGCCTAAGGCCAAGGGTAGAAGTCCGTAGGGGCTGGGAGGAGGCACCTTGGGCCCATGGGCCTTGCCTCGTGCTATGTGCTGTGTTGTACGATGGGTTGGCAGGGTAGTCTCGGGTTGGCCCGAGAGCTAAAGTCGAGTGACATGTTGCCACGTGTCTGAGGGTCGGGGTGGCCCCGACTTGCTGGGGGGTCGTTGTAGGACCCAATTGGTGTACTGGAACCACGGGGTGGCCCGTGGGTTGGTTTAGAAGGGTTGAAACGTGCGCGCCCACAAGGTGTTCGGCAGAATGCCGAGCACACGTGTGTGGCCGTATGCACGTGTTGCGGGCCTCCAAAGCCTGTGGTTGACCTATTTGGGTCTCCCTTTGACCTTGGAGGGTTGAAAGAAGTGTCTCAGCGTAGGCCCCTGGCCTTTCCACTAGATGCCACATGGCGTGGCTTGTAGTCGGAGCGTCCCCGGGATGGCCCGGGTGGTCGTGTAGGATGCAGGCAAAGTCCGCAATTTATGAGTCGGGAGTGGTCCCGATTGATTGCTAATGCCGCCATGCTCCTCGGCTAGCGGGTCCGGGCCGTTAGTCGGGCCCACTGGGTTTTCGGAGAGGCTGGGTAGCCCACGCCTTGAAGGTGTTCGAGGAAATTCCTGAACCTTTATTCCTGGGTATTTTACGGGGGAAATTGTCCGGGTACAACAGTTAGGTTATTACATGTTCACACCTTCACACACATATCTCTCAAACCACTATATTCATATCCACACACATCATCATCACCACATCATACATAAAAAAAATACCATCAACAACCCATTTTTTGGCGATCATGGTGGGACATCTAGTGTCAATCGTGTTGAGCTTCTATTTGACCTGCTACTGTTGATTTGACCCAGTTGCCCTTGTGTTTTCCTTGGATTTTCCGTTTAATTTCCTATTGTTTTCTGCTCTCTGGTCACCTTGACGGTCTACTGTTCGGCCGTTTCTGGCTTAAAAGTGGCCTAGAAATAGGCCGTCTTATCTCTCTCACGGTCTCAGATTAGACCGTTTCTATAGTTACAGGTACGCATCCCGAGGTTGTTATTATTTCTATAGTTTTTGCTACGTTTTTTACACCTGGGTGCTATCTGATCTCCTCCTCTGTTGTGGCATATTTTATGGTGTATACATACATCATTGTTTGCATATTTGGTTGTTAGTTTTTAGGCTAGATTTTTGCATGCACCCTGGTGCACATAGGGCCATGCATTGCATATCATAGTCGCATTCCTACCTCGGTAAGTGATCCTCTCGCCTCCATATTCCTTGGGGTCGACTAGGTGATTTTATTCGAGACCTTCATAAGTCTCCGTCAGCCGTGGATTCCCACACGGACGCCGGGCCGATTGTGCCTTTCCACCCCATAGGCTTGCTGATGGGAATCGACGCCGAGCATGTACTTTTTCTTTTGCATTTATGTCCTTTTAGCTTGTGTTTATATCCTTGGGAAAGTATGTACGCAAATGTAAGGCTTTATAAGTCAAGGAGTCATTCCCATGGATTGTGTGGAATTTTATGCAATTATACAGTAGGACCGGCAAGGGGGCCCTCAGCCCATTCCCATTGGTCCATGTCACCTATGTGGGGCTGGTCAACCATCCTAGGTGGCCATCTAGAAGGGTTGAATGTCAAATGCCACATGGGTAGACAAAGGGAGTAAAAAGTCTAAGGTAGGCTACCTACCATGTCAAGCTTGTTTCCCACTTGGGTTATTTTATTTTTTGTGTGTGTGTTGGTCACATTTAATCTAGGCCATTTATTCCCCATCCCTAGATCCAATGGTGGAGATTGGATTAGATTGGAGGCATATAAACACTTGTATTTTCCATTTGAATATTAATGAAATGAGAAAAAGCATTGTGCAAGACCCCCCCCCCTTGAGTGAATTTCGACCTCCCCTCTCTCTCCCTCTGGTTTCTTCATCCCCAAACCCCATTCTAGAGTGCTATCTTCTTCCCCCTACCTCCGTTGATCATCGGTGCCGCCGCGGCCGCCGTTCGTGCCGCCTACGAGCCGCCGCGGAGCCATCTTCAAGGTTCTGTCCTGCTGGATAGAGGTGACTTCCATGAAATTCTGCAGTCAGCTACGATGTCCTCTTGATCTGAAATTTTTAGAGGTTGTTCCTATCTTGTATCCCCATCTCCACACAAAAATTCAGGTCCACAATCCTTCGTTTGATATCTTTACATTTTCATTCATCTTTCACTCCCAGATCTGTCCTGTCTCTGTCTACAGTGACAGCAGCTCTGTGTTTCCCACCTCCGACCATCTTTGTGATTTTTCCAAACCCTCCCAATTTTACTGGGCGTTCTGTCCATCATTCCCTACATCCATGAATTTTCTTAATTTCTGATCCACCTTCTACCTAATTTTCAAAATTCGTGTTCTATCTCTGCTACAGTGCTTTTAGTCAAATTCCAGATCCGACCCACAGTTAGTGCTAAAATCCTATCAATTCGTAGCCACATCCAAACTTGTCAAAACCATTTTTCCGTCTTCCTAGCTCAATTTTCTACAACTTTGATGAAGACCTCAAGAGCTGAATCGGACATCTACCCTACGGTCAACGGCAGTTCTCAGAGAACAACCCTGCAGATCTGAGAGTTAGGTCACTATACAATAGCAACCTTCAAAATTTGCCAATTAGAAGTATATGCTTTGTTATTTTTCTGTAATCACATAGAGTTTAAGCCCTTCGAAGCAGCTTTCCAAAGGCGCCAGTTTCGTCACATTCCGACGTCGGGACTGATCGCAACGTCCGTTCTCGCCGGAGCGCGCGCCGGAAAACAGAACCGGCAGGTCTGTGGCCGGTTATTCCGACCGGTGCCGATCGGAGCCACCTTGATGCGGGACGGACTAAGGAGACGACACTATATGGTGCCACCCTCGGACTCTAGGTGAAGACACGACCAGTAACACACACCAGGGAGACACTAAGCCCGACACTACGAGCTCCTACTGGCGAAACGTCGCTAACAGAAGTGGAAGCTCACTCGTCGTCCCAAGCGAGGGAAAGTGCGGACCGTGCGCGGTTAAGGAACCGGCGGAGGTCAAGGGTAGTCCGACTCAACTTCCAGACTCGGATCGAGACACGGGATGGGTCACTCTCACTCTCACAGTGGTGACATGGACACACGGGCTAGTACCTCCACTCTCGGCAGCGGCCTAAGACCATATACTAGCTAAGCAATGTAACGCCAAGGAGTTAAGACCTTTACCTCCACGCACCCGGCGTGGCGAAGACACCCCGGCTGACTTACGGACCCCCGGTTAACATAATTCACAGCGGTACAAAGAGATTCGACTCACTCCACGCAGGGAGGTAAAAGGTCACATGTGGGGCCCGGGGATCACGCAAATCAGGTTGACGGGCAGCATCTTGATGTCGTCTCGACGCGCCGAACTCCGCGTTCTCGTGCCTTCCGGACGGCGCAATCAATGGGCTGTGGGGCCTACACGCTGTCCTATCCTCCGGGTCTGGCGGGGTGGGTCCCACTGCAATGGGGACCCCTGGCAGCGCGCTTCCTGGATGGCGGCCAACCGGCGACACTCACCGGAGGCCGGGTGCCTCCGGTTCCCAAGTGGAGAGGATGCTGTCCACGAGCTGATGTTACTGTTTCAACAGCGCGCGCCCCGGCGAAAACGGCCGCTGCAATCGGCCCCGTCGCCAGAATGCGACGAAACTAGCGCCGTTGGAAAGAGGATTCGAAATCCTTCAATCTAGGGCCAGTGGACTCTTCTGAACCTACGCGGACCTAGGCTTTAACTATTTTTCAATTCTCTGCTCCACAGCTCCCGAAATCTCAGATCAGCATATCAGTTTCCTATAAATAGCCATTGACTGCCTACGTACAATTGGATTCAAGCTTCGAGCTCGTCTTAGAAGTTGTAGGGAATCAAACCACGGAACTGGGACTATTTTTAGAATTTGATTTGTTATGATTTTTGGGGTGACTGGTGGTCAGAGTTGGGAATAGGAGGACAGAACTATAGATGGGTCTGAGAACGATTTTTAGAAAATATGAGATGGGCGAATCAAAAATTGAGAAACATTGTGGATGAAGGGGTGGATGGATGGAACCCCCAGTAAAATTGGGCGAACTAACAAAAATCAAAAAGTGGATCTAAGACATAGAACTCAGGACAGAGGTGAACCTGGACAGAACTCTGGCAGAACCGAAATGGAAGAGTGGATGAAAATCAAAAAATAGGAAACATGATCTGAATGCTGGCCTGATTTTTGTGGGTGGAGAGGAACATCCCAGGAACAAATCCTCCAAATTTGGTAGCCAAATGAGCTCGGGGAAGACCTGTGAATTTAGAACAAACTGTTGTGGTACTGCACAGGCAGAACTCCGTTGATGGCGATGGCGGTGCGGTGGCGGCTCGTGGCGGCGGCGGCGATCGTCGGAACCGATACATGAGGAGTCACACCTCAGAATGGAAGCCTTCACAGCATCCAAGGGGGAGAGGGAGAGAGGAAGGGGGCGGCCTAGGCCATGCTCCAACAATTTTCAAGTTCAAAATGGCATTTTTTTCAAGAAAATGGTAATTACATGCCTTATATATGACTCCCACCAAACTCATCTTCCACCGTTGGATCTAGGGGTTGGGGATGAATGGCTAGGATGGAGTTTGATCAAAATACAACAAAATATTAAACAAAAAGGGGAGGGGGGCGCACCTTGACCAAGGAGGGTCAAGGGGGGGACATGGTAGGTGGGGTTGGTGGCCTCCCATGTGGACTTTTCAATCCCATTGTCCCCCTCCCTTGGCCCACCCTTCTAGAAGCCTCCATGGAGGGTTGACTGACCCCACAGGGGCCCTAGAGCTGAGGTGGCCCAATGGGAGTGGAGTGGGGGCCCGTGGGACCCAGGGATCCCCATTTTGCACATAAGCCCCTCGAACTATCTAAATTACACACTGACGAAAAGAAAATAAAATACATTACACACAAATAAAAATCCCCAAAAAATATGATAAATGCTATGACTCAGTGGGGAACCTCCAGACTGTCTCCGAGCCATAGGGATGCTGAGGTGGCTCGAGTCGTGCTCCTCGTGCTGTACCGGTGGCTCGCCGGCTCGTGTCTCGCATGCGCTCGGGTGTCCGCACCAATTCTCCCCGGGTGGGAGAAACTCGACCCTGTCGAGTAAGGGTTTGCATCGCTCCGGTATCGCTCCAGAAGATCCGGATCAATCCGCTGCAACTCTCCATGTGTGATCCATGTGTCCTCAGTAGCGGGCCGTCCTCTCCATCGCACTAGGTAGCGCGGGTAAGATCCACTCCTGGTAACTGTCACTTGCTCGTCCAGTATACGATCTATATGCTCACGCTGCCGTAAAAAAGGGGCTGGAGGTGGAAGTGGACACTCAGGTGTGGGATCACTCTCAAGGGGAGGAGATGGCTCAAAAGTCTCACTAGGGATCACCGCTGGGTCCCTGTATGCAACTAGATCCGATACATTGAAAGTAGAGCTTATACCATATTCCTCGGGCAGGTCCACAACATACGCATTGGATCCAACGCGTTTCAACACTCTAAATGGACCGGCTCCACGAGCTTGCAACTTCTTAACGGTTCCAAAGGGAAACCGTTCAGGTCTTACCCTGATCATGACATATTCGCCCTCCTGGAACTCTCGGTGGTGTCGGTGGGCATCGGCTAAGACGTACGACCGACTCGGGCTAAGACGTACGACCGACTCATTGTGCGGCCAGTACTAGCACACTAAGGCAAGCCGGGCAGCTGACCACCGTGGTATTCTCCGGGTGGAGACGTCTCTGAATAGCGACTCTCTTGAGCCCGACGATCGTCCCTTGCGAGGGAAACGTGGGGATCGCGGCGATTAAGAAACCACCGTCACCTAGGGTGCTAATCCGCGCTCGGTGCTCGATTGGAGCTACGGAACGGGCACTCACAACTCACAATCACGGTGAAATTTAGAACTAGCTAACGGCCCTAATCTCACAAATGCAGCAATATAGAAAACATACTAAACAGCAAATGTAAGGATCGGAATGAGCACGTACCTCCACGCCTAGGCGTGGGGAAGACTCCCGGCCGATTTCCGAACAACCCCGATATACAAATGCAATAAGATTACACTTTCAGAGATATATGCCCACTCCACGCAGGGAGGTATAGGGCTAAAAATGCCAATTTTGGGGTTGCTGGAACCCGGGTTGACGGGCCACACTCGCAGGAGGCGAGGAACGCGTGCCGGAGCCGCTCGGGTACGCCGACGGAAAACTGATCTGGTTCTGCCCACGCTGGTCACCCTGCGCAGCGAGCTTGCGGAGGTTGGTACGACCAGATCCGATGCCCGATCGGAGCGCCGTTTATTTGAGAATGTCGGCGACTGGATGTAGTATCTTCACTCCGAAGGGCATGATCAGATGCTTTAAGATCTGGGCACAGCGATGACACTTCTCAGGTTCTGGTTTTGTGCTCACAGAACTGCACAGCGACACGGTAAAAATATGAAATATTGGTTGCCGATGTCGGATCGGGGCGCTCTTTGTGGGAGAACGTCGGCGACGCCCTGAGGAAAAAATACTCTGAAGACCTCTCACACGGATCTTGGCCGGATGAAGGTGGGGCAGGCTCTGAAAGTCGACTCAGATCTCAGCCGGACCTGCTCAGACCAGCCTGCATGATCTCACTAGGTCTGTCGTCACGATCAGCACTGGTCACGGATCGAGGCGAAACCAGCGGCAACGCGAAGAGGACTTGAAATACTACGATTTCTATTTAGAAACTAACTTCTGATGGCATCGGGGTTGGGCTCCAGGAATTAAAACACAGACATCTTCAATTCTGGGTAGCATTCAGGAACCGATCTGCGTGCCTCCACGAGAAAAATCGCCACCGTTGTTCAAGAACTCGGATCGACACGAAACCAAAGCTGAATCCTTGCTAACTCGTAGTAGTATCAAGGATAAATTAGGTGAAGCCAGAAGATAAGAGGAAGATGGGGGTAGATGGTCGATTCTCACGACCTGAATACTGTCCAGTCACAGGACAGGGTTGGGAGTCACACCCAAGGAAGAAGAAGTGAATCACTCACTTAATGCAATTTCTCACAAAATCTTTTCATTCTATTAAGCATAAACACTATACATGCCCTTATATAGAGTTTAGCAAGGGGGAGGGGCTGAATGGTTCGAAGGAACCAAGGGGAGGGGGAGAGGGGTGCGCCCCCTTGACATTGATGGGAGAGAGGGGGGGAACAAGGTGACATAAACTCACCTAACTTTGAAATTCTAGTAAAAGGGGGGTAGTTGGCAGCCATTTCCCCTTGACCAGCAGCCATTCTAATGTCCCATGTGGTAAATGGAGAATGGAAGAAAAGAAAACAAAATTTCTAGCCTAATACAACAAAAGAGGGGGCGCCCCCCTTCTTGGGCCTTGAATGGGCCAAGTTTGGCCTTGGTCTTCCTTAAGCCTATTAATCCAATATGAAACCAATATGGCTTAAGGCCATTCTAATCTAGATAGCCCAAGAATGAAGGAAGCCCAATTGGGCCTTTCATGGCTAATGGATCCATCATAATGGTCCAAGGCCATTCCTTCTTAAGACATCCTAAGGGGCTTTAACCAAAATGGCCATTTAAGGGCCTTACAAGTAGCCCAATATGAAAACACAACTATAATGACCATTACAAGACCATTACAAGCCCAATTGCCATGCCAAATGTATCCAAATTGAAGCCAAATTATCCCCATTTGAACTGGAAGCCGACGTAGTCCAATTGGTGCTCCGCGTGTGGTACCGTCGGTTCGCCGATGTGTCACGTGATCGCCCTGGTGCCCGCACCACGCCCGGCCTCCGGTCGGCGAACTAGCGTGCCGCCAGCCCGGGGAACACTTCCCTAAATGTCCCCACTACAGCGGTGTCACCGGGTCCCACTCGACCCCTCTGGACAGCACGTGGGCCCCACCGTCACTAGTTCGGGTGCTGCCGAATCAACGCGAGAAGCCGCCCGTCAACCAGAATTTGGTCCTCCTGGACCCCATTGTGTAGCCCTTTACCTCCCTGCGTGGAGTGGGCAGCGACGTGTATTGCTGTAATATTGTGTATTATTGTTCCGGGAGTACGAGTTTCGGCCGGGTCCGTCTTCCCCATGTCGAGCGCGTGGAGGTATCGTTCTCGCTCCCTACACTCGGCATTTGCTTATTTTCATATATACTTGTTTATGCCACTGCTAGAGAGCATGTTCTAGGATCGTACCTCACTTTATTTTCATATCATCGTTGCTGCGAGAGAGAGCGTGACCGTCCCGTGACCCGATCCGGGCACAAGTGAGAGCCGACCACCCTACCTCATTGCCGGTTTCTCAACCGCGCACATCCGACGCTTCCCTCGTTAAGGGATAATCGCGAGCTTGTCGTGTCCGTGGTCTCGTCCCGCATCAATTTGGTATCAGAGCGAGTTTGAGTCTAAGGTGTCCAAAAAAAAAGGGTGTCATTTACGTCTAGCCATTAGTCATTGTCTAAGTCGTGTTTAGGGTCATCATTGTTTTAAAATAAAAAAAGTATCTTTTGGGTCGCATTTTCATACCATTAGTCGGTATATAAAAAGGTGTTGTCCGAACGTTAGGCTACGCCTATCGGGAAGGCCGCACACTTGCGCGAGTGATCTTCGGATTGATTAACTCCGCCACGTACCGAGTCTTGGTTTACATCTAGGGTCCTTAGTGTGCATGCATTCCAAACTTGCATAGTCGGTCTAGTGTCTTGTCACCGTGTGTATGCATGTCCATATCCGCTACCCATGGCCGTTCCCCAATACCATACATCCGAGTGGTCAACCTTTGTGGCCAAAGTCAATGTCCTCATGGACCGAGCCCTTGGTTTTACCCCTCTCACTATGAAAGTCGCTCTACCCAACGGGTCCACAATGGAACTCCATTTCACCGATAGGGAGTCAGATAATTGGGTTTCTCTTGACATCGTGGAGTCTCTCTCCAAGACAGGCGAGATTATCCGCGATGGTGATTTTGCTTGTGTTGAGTTCTATAAGAGAATCGACTCTGTTCTCTACACCGATGGCGCATGGTGCAGGATCGGCACACTTGCTGGTTCATGCATCATTTTAGGGCAAACATGGTTAGGAGAACGAAGAGCCAATCTTGACTGGGGCAAGAGGACTTGCACCTTATACCCACCTTACCTACCCGGCAAGATCACCCTCACATGTCCAGCCACCCAACCCCAGCGGCCCACTCTACATTTGGAACCATTATGCTTGGAGCCGTCTCACCCCGAGCCACCCGTGTTTCTTACGGGAACGCTATACATCGCCGAGCCACTTTTTAGTTGGCTCAAGGATGGCTTGGTCCCACCTCCCTTTCCATCCATGGACCCCATCCTCCCTTTAGTGCCGGTCAACTCCTTCCATACCACATTTCGATCTAGTCACCATGTTGACACATTGGACGATCTTGTCATGGGATTAGATTCACAATGGAAGTTGACACATCTTTTGGCGCGAGGCTTTGACCAACCCGCTAGTCTTAGCTTCACCCATCCGGCCTTAGGGTCCATTACCTCCGTGTGCACCGTGGGGTGTGTCACCACGGAGATTCTTCTACTCCTCCCGATGCCGGCCGAGTCCGACTTCGTTCCCTTTTGCCCAAGAGAGGAATCTTATTTCCTACACATGTCCGTCGTCCCACCGATCATAATGTATGGCGGTGATTATGAATTCCAAACTTGGGACCATGTCATGTTGGAACCCATCTCACGGGGTCATACCTTCTTCGACCCTTTTGATCCCCTCACTAGTGAATCTCCCGAGCCGCCATCTTCACTCCACTTCCTCCGCGGAGTTCACTATCAAGCCTTTTCCACTCGGGCCAAGCAACCTCCACATAGTCATAGGTCCGAACCATCATTCGGGGGTATGGAAGACTTTGGTTTCCCCGATCCCTCTAAACCACCCGTACCTCCTGGACTTCCCGCATCCAAGCCCAATGTCCATGATTGGTGCATCGTAGTATGTCTAGGAGTTCCCCATGACGTCAACCTCCGGTTACGTCAAATGCATGCATGGCACACGTTCGGGTGTCCTGGTCCGCCGTCATCCATGTACGGGTCGGACTAACATTAGGTGTGTCTAGGGTCATAGATGAGTCCGTGTGTTTTCCTTGTGTGGTTTGTTTGCATGGTTTGTGTGTAGTTTGAGAGTCTGCATGTGTCTTGTGTAAGCTCATTGTCGTTCTCTTATGAGTAAGAGGTGATTGGACTCCTTCGATGAGTATGGGATCGGTTCTACATCTATACCCGGATCAGTCACCTACAGGGACTCAGCGGTGATTCCTAGTGAGTCTTCGAGCTGCTTCCTTCCCTTTGAGAGTGCCCCACCCAGAGTGTCCACCTCTAGCCCATGGCAGCTTGTGCATATCGAGTACATATGGAATGAGCAGGTGCTGGTCACTTGGAGTGGAGCGTACCTGCGTTACCTGGCACGGTGACGGATCCACCGGAGTACCCGAGCATCCATACCCCTACTCGACGGGGTCGAGTTCCTCCCACCCAGGGAGAGTTGATAGGAATCGATGCCGAGCATGTACTTTTTCTTTTGCATTTATGTCCTTTTAGTTTGTGTTTATATCCTTGGGAAAGTATGTACGCAAATGTAAGGCTTTATAAGTCAAGGAGTCATTCCCATGGATTATGTGGGGTTTTATGCAATTATACAGTAGGACCAGCAAGGGGGCCCTCAGCCCATTCCCATTGGTCCATGTCACCTATGTGGGGCTGGTCAACCATCCTAGGTGGCCATCTAGAAGGGTTGAATGTCAAATGCCACATGGGTAGACAAAGGGACTAAAAAGTCTAAGGTAGGCTACCTACCATGTCAAGCTTGTCTCCCACTTGGGTTATTTTATTTTTTTTGTGTGTTGGTCACATTTAATCTAGGCCATTCATTCCCCATCCCTAGATCCAATGGTGGAGATTGGATTAGATTGGAGGCATATAAACACTTGTATTTTCCATTTGAATATTAATGAAATGAGAAAAAGCATTGTGCAAGACCCCCCCCCCCCTTGAGTGAATTTCGACCTCTCCTCTCTCCCCCTTTGGTTTCTTCATCCCCAACCCCCATTCTAGAGTGCTATCTTCTTCCCCCTACCTCCGGTGATCATCGGTGCCGCCGCCGCCGCCGTTCGTGCTGCCTACGAGCCGCCGCGGAGCCATCTTCAAGGTTCTGTCCTGCTGGATAGAGGTGACTTCCACGAAATTCTGCAGTCAGCTACGACGTCCTCTTGATCTGAAATTTTTAGAGGTTGTTCCTATCTTGTATCCCCATCTCCACAAAAAAATTCAGATCCACAATCCTTCGTTTGATATCTTTACATTTTCGTTCATCTTTCACTCCCAGATCTGTACCGTCTCTGTCTACAGTGACAGCAGCTCTGTGTTTCCCACCTCCGACCATCTTTGTGATTTTTTCAAACCCTCCCAATTTTACTGGGCATTTTGTCCATCATTCCCTACATCCATGAATTTTCTTAATTTATGATCCGCCTTCTACCTATTTTTCAAAATTTGTGTTCTATCTCTGCTACAGTACTTTTAGTCAGATTCTAGATCCGACCCATTATTAGTACTAAAATCCTATCAATTCGTACCCACATCCAAACTTGTCAAAAACCAATTTTTCCGTCTTCCTAGCTCAATTTCCTACAACTTTGATGAAGACCTCAAGAGCTGAATCGGACATCGACCCTATGGTCAACGGCAGTTCTCAGAGAACAGCCCTGCAGATCTGAGAGTTAGGTCACTGTACAACAGCAACCTTAAAAATTTGCCAATTAGACGTATATGCTTTTTTATTTTTCTGTAATCATATAGAGTTTAAGCCCTTCTAAGCAGCTTTCCAACGGCTCCAGTTTCGTCGCATTTCGACATCGGGGCTGATCGTAGCGTCCGTTCTCGCCGGAGCGCACGCCGGAAAATAGAACCGGCAGGTAAATACTGATATGAGTTTGTTATGTAATATATCTCATCATTTTCTTCTTGAATCAGCAATAGAAACAATCTTGGATAAGATCCCACTTGATTATACTTTCACGAGTCATCATGAATCTATCAGAGAAGGTGAAATGAAATGGGTTGATTTGTGAGATTAACATTGAAGCAAAACTAATCTCTCTATGTGTTTTGCAGGTTGGAAGAACTCCTCACAACCTTCTTTCATCATCCCAAAACTCCCGGTGAGGTTGGAGCTTTCATTTCTAGCAAACTGGGTCTCTGGGCCTTCTCGAACTGCAAGAGTCGACACATGGTGTCGACATCTGGTTCCAAAACTGGGTTCCAGCAGCCTGTCCAGGAGGTGTCGACACCAGGTGTCGACACCTGCCTAGAACTAGTTCTGGCAGCAAGCCAGAACACCAAGTGTCGACACCAGGTGTCGACACCTAGTGTCCAGATCTTCTGTTTGGTGTTTTTGTATACACTTGGGCACCAGGTGTCGACACCTGTGCGGAGCCGTCAAAGATGACTTTCTTGCCCTTGTTTCGAAAGTCCAACCAATCAATTCTAAATGCCCTAAATATCTCCCTAATTCATGGATCTGGTCCCTGGAGTGTTCCTTGACCGTTCTAAACATATAAAACCATCTCTTGGGTTGCAAACCCTGAGCAACATGATGCTAGATCTGAAATTTGGGTGTGTTTTCTAACCCTTGTGAGTGCAGGTCGCAGGTAGCTGCTCCAAGGGCTTCTTCCACGTTTTTCTGAGCTTGTATGTGAAGGAAAGAAGGTGGATTCAAGTCTCCAATCGATCCTCTACTCAAAGCTACGTGGGAAATCAAGTTACAACTTCATTTTTGCAAAGAATCATTCATCTTCCTTCAAGAACGTTCTTCATCCTGCAGAAAAGCTTAAGGCTATTTGATGAGACAAAAAAAGGGGGAGCTCTATCCACTAAAAATCCATTTGATTTTAGTTCTCCAGTTGCTCTTAGTTCTATTTTATATATTTGCTATAAACATCATCTCCTTGAAATTGTTTTACATGATCTTTGTTCACTCTCTCTTGCATCTATATGTGAACTACGATTTTTGTGATACAACATTTCTAATGCTCATATATTCTTTCGTATAGGTGAAGAAGAGGGGGATCTCTAAACCATTCATTTTCATATTCTTGTTAGAGATTAGCTTAAATTTTGGGCTTATTATTCCGTTTACCTATTCTTTCAGGTGAAGAAGAAAATGGAAGAAAGAAAAGAGGAGTGCCGTGAGGAGAGGAAGAAGATGATGTCAAGATTATGATCATCTGTCAACGAGTAAGGAGAATCAGATTATGCTGAAGAAGGGGGAGCCTTATACTTGATTCATCTATCTAGTTTTCATCTCTATAATTTGTTTGGAGGGTCATAGCATATATGTGTTTTTGATTCATATACATTTGAGATAATGGTTTGTGTGGGTGTTCGGAGAAAGGGGTCTCCGAGTGTGTGTGTTGATATATGTGTGTCGATTTGTGCGGAGTATATCCACGTGTGATGTTAGGAGTTTAATTCCGTGTGGTTGTGTAGGCATTGTCCTACATGTGTGTGGACGGAGTTGTGTCTCCATGTGAGGTATTTAGTGCGGGGTGTGTTCCCCAGCGGTGTGTGTGTGTGTGTGTGAGTGCTGCTGTGGCAGCAGTTTGAGGCAACACCTCATGTGTGGATTGCTGCGGAAGCAGCGTGTGTGTGTTGGGGTTCATCCCCGTGTTGCTACATTTTGTAGCGTGTAGTGAAGTCTCACCGGTTTGGTGAGGGGTGGACGTAGGGAGCCCGTCGTGGTCCCGAACCACCTTAAAAATCCCCGTGTCTTGTGGTTTGATTCTTGTGATTGTGTGTTCTCTATCCTATCTGTTTGTGCAATTGTGTGAGCTCGGTGAGATTGAGTGAATCTAGTTTAAACCTGTTTAGATTAAATTACTCGATCTTGTATATTCTACTGTGTGCTAGTTGTGTTTTTAATTGGACATAGTTTTTAGTAGAAGGATCTATTCACCCCCCATCTAGATCCGTGTTCCTTCACTACGGGACCCAACAATTGGTATCAGAGCGAGGCTCTGTTGTCCCTAGATCTTACGATCGATAGAGTGATCCCAGTGCATTCCACAATCATGAATTTTTCTACTGAAAATATATCAATGAATTGTTTACCAATCTTCACTAGTTTAAATTTTAATTCATGGCTAGGCAAACTGTGTATGATGATCAATTCTATTAATCCTAGTCTTTGGAAATTGATTTATCATGGTCCACACATATTACCTCTAGATGAGACCAAGTTGTCTAATCATGATAAAATGATGCATCATGATAATTTTACTGCTTTGAGTTTATTGAAAGCTTCCGTAAATACTAACAAGTATCCATTTGTATCTTCTTGTAGGATGGCAAAGGAGCTTATGGACCAGTTGATCAAAGCTCAAGAAAAGGAAAGGTAAAAATATCTCATGGCCGATGATGCTGATCAACAAAGTGATGAAAATGTAGAAGAGGTAAATTCAGATTCTGAAGAATTTACTTTTGATGATCTTGTTGATGCTTATGATGAGTTGGAAAAGCAATATAAGAAAATCAAGTCAGAAAATAGAAAATTGAAAAAGTAATCTGAAAACATGCTCCATGAAAATAGACCTTGTGATAAGTGTTTTATGCTTGATAACTTCAATGAACGTTTAGAGCATGATGTTGAATGTCACAAAGAAACCATTGCTTGCTTGAGAAATGAGAATATTGCCCTCAAGAATAAAATCAATCAATTGGAGAAAACTGAAAAAGATTTAAGAAACAAAATGGAATCAAACTCTCTTGATCAGGATATTTGCAATGAATTGATTATGAATGATAAACTTGCAAATGAAAATGAAGAACTTAAAAAGGAGAATAGTGCGATGCTATTTCAGATCTCCATGCTTGAAAGTAGATTATAAAATCTTGAAAAACTTGAAAAAGGGAAATCTGTGATTGTTGATGAATCTGACAAGATGCATGTGCTTGAACAAATGATGGAGAGCTACAAAACCATCAATGCCCAATTGAATGAAAAAGTCATTTCCCGTGACAATGAGATCATTTCTTATGAATTGCATATTTCATCACTTGAAAAGGAAATTCTTGATCTGAATACTTCTTTGTGTAAGTTTGTGAATGGGGAAGAAAATCTGAACAAGATATTGGGGACTAAGGTGAATTTCCAAAGAGAGGGGCTAGGCTATAATTCTGTGAACAAAAAGAATTTTGAAACAAAGTCTATACATCCTTTGTCCATAGTTCAAATATAACCAGCACATCAAATGGGCCTCCAAATCAATCTGCTCCTCAAACAACGATGAGATCAAATGAAAGTCTGAAAAAGAAACAAAACTTGCATCAAAAGGCTAAAAATGTTGTTGGTGTCACGATGAATGCCAATAAAAATCATGTTACACACACACATGCATCCATAAAGAAAATCTTATATTTTTATTGTGGTGAACTTGGTCATATGATGCATGATTGCCTTTTGATGAAATCTGAAGATCAAGAAGCATGCAAGAACGTAAATGGCTTCACAAAGCCAAGAAAGTTTCTGAACACAAAAAGAACTCTTGATAACTCTTATATTCATACAAGAAGACCTTTTGAAAGATTTGATCAATTGAACTATTTTCATTGTGGAAGGTTTGGTCACAGGATGAACAATTACTTTAGTTTGAAAAATGAGAACATCTCAACAAACCAACAAAAATTTCATGCTCATTCTTACAAGAAAAATCTGAAGTCCTTCGATTATTGTCATTATTGTGGTGAGTTCGGGCATACCATGCATGATTGCTTCTTAGTGTATTTTGATGATATGCATGCCCAAAAACTGTAGAAGGCACCCTCTAGAGGTGTAACTAACCATCCGGGACCCAAGAAGGTTTGGGTACCCAAAACAGTCAAATGAGAACTTTGTTGCAGGATTGTCTTGAGGCCAAGAGGAAGGCTTTAAGTCGACTTGGCCAGTTCTAGTGTGATGCCTTGGTGAACATGGGCTTGTCCCTGAGTTGATACTTGAAGCTCATCATTCATACTTGCAGCTCATAGGAGATTATCTTGTGGAAGAAAAGCACAGAGATTGGTTTTCTCATTTGTATTGAATTGAGGTTGATATGAAATTGAGTTTCTGATATTGCAGGCAGAGAGAGAGAGTCTTATGTGTTGAAAAGCCTTGAAGTTAGTTTCTTCATATGCATTGGCTTAATATTGACATGAATTGAGCTCTTTACAGTGCAGGTTTGATAATGACCATTAACCCCTGAAATCATGGTAAGAATTCAATGTTTGAATGTGTATCCATGTGCCTAGATTGAGTCTAATTTATGTATGGCTTTTCTGAGTTTAGATTAACTGTCTTAGGCAGTTTTGCATGTTTCCTCAGTCGGTGTCGACACTAGGTGTCAACACCTGTTCTGGCAGATCTGGAATAGGTCTACACTTTGGGTTGTGAAATGCCCATCCTGAGGACCGATTGGTTTGAACTTCTACCCCATTACCCTTAGGGTCTCTCTTCTTATCCTAGAGGAGTTTTGAAAGGGTTTTTGCATGGGGTTCTTGGTATTTTCATATCCTTATATGCTGCTATTTATAAGATGCAAATTTGGTTCTCAATGGAACTCCTTTGGATAATATCATTCTATTTCTTGCAGGAGAGAAAGAAAGGAGCTCAAGAGTCTTTAATGCGAGATTTTTTCTACCTCTATTGAGATTTGGAGCTTGTTGATGAAGATTACAGCAAGCGGAATAAAGTGAAGAATTTGAGGATGTCAATAAAGGTAACTCAAGGCAAAGGTGAGAAAATAAAGTGTCTGTTTGAAGCTCTTTGATCTTGATGCTAGTGCCATATCTTGACATACGATGAATTTGAAACTACCTTTCAATGCTCATGAATTTGCTAAACCCCCGATGTCATATGGGAGTGCATTGTGTTTTTCTGATCATCATTTCAATAATTACATGGTATATAAAATGGTGACATGTGGAAGGATAGGTCAAGCCTATCTTAAAACTATCACCATGCGTGAGAATGTGTCTCCACCCAGTACCATGAATCATCTATGCATATGGCATCCAACTTAAATGAATTTTTTGAAATCATGCATTGATTATGGGGGAGTTTTGCATGCTGAAAATTTTAAAAATGATGTTTTTCCATTCTCTCAGCATGATGATATTATTTTTGTGGCTGAACATCTTGAGGACCCAAGTTGATCAATGTTCCATGGTCTTTACCAATGTGCCACTCATCCTTTGGATAAAAGTAAAACTGTTTTCAAGAAAAAGTTCACATGTGATGACTTTGATGCTTTGAATAAATTTTTTGAATTCTCTTTTCAGAATAAAACTGTGTCCTCACATTTTAACAGTTGATAATGCATGTCATGCATTAGTTGCATTAGGTGCATATAGAGTGTCTTGTGAAATCTGAAATCTTGCATCACATTGCATATTTACATATCATTCTCTGCATATCATTCACATAGTGTTTTTTTTGGGAGATGAAGCTCATCGTGTGTCTTATTGTATAGTTTGACATTCTCAGCATGCATGCAGTGCATATTTTGAAATGCATCATTTTGAACATTCCATGTTGCATACATGCCAAAATGGATACTTCTAACAGTGGCATCATATCTTTGGAGCCAACATTTCAAGAACTGAGATTGCATACCTTTTCATTTTGCATTGCATATTGCATATACTCTCATCGTATGCTTGCATGTTATTATATGCTATTCAACCCCTTCCTTTGAAACTTCTAAGACCAAACACTCCATTGCTAAATAATGTTACATCTGAGTCTTAATGAGTATGCTTCATGTCAAACTCTCAGGGGGAGCATTTCATGCTTATTACATTTACATAGGGAGAGCTACACTATCTTGTTTTGAGTTAAATTTTCTCCATATATGTTAAATCAAATTCGCATACTTCATGCACTTTAATGTGAAATTGAGTGTTATTCATAAGGATATAAGAATTTTATTTCGACACTCTAAAGTAATTTAACTTGCTGCATGAATGATAAAGAGACAGTTGAGGAAAAAGCTGCCTGCCTCCACATAAAAAAAATGGTTGAAATGAAAGGCAGAGCAATGCTTTGTTTCACTGAGTAGATTGGGCACACGTCACCTGAGACGTGATGTGGTTCATTTCTAAAAAGTGTTGATTAAAGTATATCTGTTCAAATGAGGTGACAAGGTTCAGTATTCTGAGTAACCGGGGATTCTGGCATAAGCTCCATGTGTCTTCTCGCGTAAAAAGGAATTATTTGAACATGATCCTTCTTAGAAAAATTCAGATTGTCAGTATGAAAATTTCTGATGATTAATTTGATTGAGGCAGAGCGAAGCCTCCAATACGCTGTTCTCTAGATGGAAATGCAGTCTGTGCAGTTACTATCGTGTTTAATTGAAAATCTGGTTATCCATATGGCTAAAATTCATACTCATGTTACTCACTTACATATGGTAATTTGATTTGATATGTATTCTGAAAATTTGATTAATTGCATGACCTGCTGTACGTCTTCTCCTATTTTTCTGCATAATCCTCTCGGTGTAATCATGAGCACTCAGATCTTAATGACTCACTTGCCCTTTTCATACACCTATCCCTTCACTCTAAATAAAATGGGGGAGTTATGATGCATGTACATATAGATATCTGCTTGATTACAATGTATGCATTTCATGTCTCATCATCTTCATACATCCTGTTTCATGTATTTCACAAGAAAACTAAAAATCTAAAAATTTAAAAATCAAAGCCAATCATCTAATGTGTCAATGTCAAAGGGGGAGCTTTGCATGTGATCTTATCTGCTTAAGTCATCAGGACTTGCATGAGTCAATACCTTTCTATGGGTGTTTGAGTGCTTGTTTGCTTGCTCATTATTGTCATGACATACACCATTTCCAATAGCTGCAACTTGTGAGCATTTGCATATCATTTTGTCATCTTGCATTCTACATGACCATATTGTCCACATTTACATTTCCAATTTCAACAATTGGTATCAAACAGTTTTGCAATTCGTTCATGCATATTGTGCATATTGTTTCTCTTTATAACCCCGTTGTCCATAGGTTCTTGCCATCTTGGATTCCCCGTCATACTCCCCATTTCTGATTATGTCAAAGGGGGAGAGAGCATTAATTATAGCATAATATTTTGTCATCATCAAAATGGGGGAGATTATTGTGTATGTGATTTTGATGATTACAAAATGACTTTGTTGCTTGGCCTTATGCGTGAATGCTTATTCATGTCTTCATGTGCTTGAACTCATTATCCTCTCACTATGAAGTTTGAAATTGTTGTGGAGAAGAGTACAAACTATTTTTATTGGGATATCATCATGTGGATAGATCTATGACTTTATAAGGCTCATATGTGCTTTGATGTTAGCACATTGCACATACATTGTATATTCACTTGGTAAGATTGCTTTGTACTCGATGAGAAAGCCTTTGTGGAAAACATGCTTGGATAAATGTCATATTGAGCCTCATATCATGCATGTGTACTTTGGTAATGCTAAATGAATGATTGTGAAGCAAATACTATTGTTTGCCCCCAAAGTAATGATGTGTGATTTGATGAGTTTGAATGATGATCAAATGGAATGTGACTCAATATTATTTTGCGTGGCTTTGCTCCTTACTCTTTAATTCCAAATTTATTCTATCATGCAATGGTGAATCATATTTGGAACCTCATGACTCTGTGTATGGACGATTCAACCAATAAACAAGACATTGAGGATCAATGGTGAATTCAGCTAAAATGATGAGGTAAATACTGATATGAGTTTGTTATGTAATATATCTCATCATTTTCTTCTTGAATGATCAATGGAAACAATCTTGGATAAGATCCCACTTGATTATACTTTCACGAGTCATCATGAATCTATCAGAGAAGGTGAAATGAAATGGGTTGATTTGTGAGATTAACATTGAAGCAAAACTAATCTCTATATGTGTTTTGCTGGTTGGAAGAACTCCTCACAACCTTCTTTCATCATCCCAAAACTCACGGTGAGGTTGAAGCTTTCATTTCTAGCAAACTAGGTCTTTGGGCCTTCTGGAACTACAAGAGTCGACACATGGTGTCGACATCTGGTTCCAGAACTGGGTTCCAGCAGCCTGTCCAGGAGGTGTCGACACCAGGTGTCGACACCTGCCTGGAACTAGTTCTGGCAGCAAGCCAGAACACCAGGTGTCGACACCTGTGCAGAGCCGTCAAAGGCGACTTTCTTGCCCTTGTTTCGAAAGTCCAACCAATCAATTCAAAATGCCCTAAATATCTCCCTAATTCGTGGATCTGGTCCCTGGAGTGTTCCTTGACCGTTCTAAACATATAAAACCATCTCTTGGGTTGCAAACCCTAAGAAACATGATGCTAGATCTGAAATTTGGGTGTGTTTTCTAACCCTTGTGAGTGCAGGTCGCAGGTAGCTGCTCCAAGGGCTTCTTCCACGTTTTTCTGAGCTTGTATGTGAAGGAAAGAAGGTGGATTCAAGTCTCCAATCGATCCTCTACTCAAAGCTACGTGAGAAATCAAGTTACAACTTCATTTTTGCAAAGAATCATTCATCTTCCTTCAAGAACGTTCTTCATCGTGCAGAAAAGCTTAAGGCTATTTGATGAGACAAAAAAGGGGGAACTCTATCCACTAAAAATCCATTTGATTTTAGTTCTCCAGTTGCTCTTAGTTCTATTTTAGATATTTGCTATAAACATCATATCCTTGAAATTGTTTTACATGATCTTTGTTCACTCTCTCTTGCATCTATATGTGAACTACGATTTTTGTGATACAACATTTCTAATGCTCATATATTCTTTCGTATAGGTGAAGAAGAGGGGGATCTCTAAACCATTCATTTTCATATTCTTGTTAAAGATTAGCTTAAAGTTTGGGCTTATTATTCCATTTACCTATTCTTTCAGGTGAAGAATAAAATGGAAGAAAGAAAAGAGGAGTGCCGTGAGGAGAGGAAGAAGATGATGTCAAGATTATGATCATCCGTCAACGAGCAAGGAGAATCAGATTATGCTGAAGAAGGGGGAGCCTTATACTTGATGCATATGTCTAGTTTTCATCTCTATAATTTGTTTGGAGGGTCATAGCATATATCTATTTTTGATTCATATACATTTGAGATAATGCTTTGTATGGGTGTTCGGAGAAAGGGGTCTCCGAGTGTGTGTGTTGATATATGTGTGTCGATTTGTGCGGAGTATATCCGCGTGTGATGTTAGGAGTTTAATTCCATGTGGTTGTGTAGGCATTGCCCTACATGTGTGTGGACGGAGTTGTGTCTCCGTGTGAGGTATTTAGTGCGGGGTGTGTTCCCCAGCGGTGTGTGTGTGTGTGTGTGTGTGTGTGTGTGTGTGTGTGTGTGTGTGTGTGTGTGTGTGTGTGTGTGTGTGTGTGTGTGTGTGTGTGTGTGTGTGTGTGTGTGTGTGTGTGTGTGTGTGTGTGTGTGTGTGTGTGTGTGTGAGTGCTGCTGTGGCAGCAGTTAGAGGCAACGCCTCGTGTGTGGATTGCTACGGAAGCAGCGTGTGTGTGTTGGGGTTCGTCCCCGTGTTGCTACATTTTGTAGCGTGTAGTGAAGCCTCACCTGTTTGGTGAGGGGTGGACGTAGGGAGCCCGTCGTGGTCCCGAACCACCTTAAAAATCTCGGTGTCTTGTGGTTTGATTCTTGTGATTGTGTGTTCTCTATCCTATCTGTTTGTGCAATTGTGTGAGCTCGGTGAGATTGAGTGAATCTAGTTTAAACCTGTTTAGATTAAATTACTCGATCTTGTATATTCCGCTGTGTGCTAGTTGTGTTTTTAATTGGACATAGTTTTTAGTAGAAGGATCTATTCACCCCCCCTCTAGATCCGTGTTCCTGCACTACGGGACCCAACAAGGCCCATTTAGGCTAGCCCATTTTGTGTGTTCATTGTCTGGTCCATTGTCCCTTGGTCCATTTTCCATTTGTCCTTGCATTAGTGGGTTAGTCTCTTGTTGTCCTCAAGCCCATTAAGCCCCTGCTTCCCATCTGTATTTTCCTTGATATCCTTGTATTAAGTCTCCATTTGCCCTCATGGAGCATCACTCCAACCCCTTGTATCATTCTTTTTCCCAATCTTCTTCCTATTCCCGCGTGGAATCCTCTTCCAACGCCGGCCCATCTTCCCGTGGTCCCTCTGACCCATCCTAGGAACATGCTAATCTCATGGCCCATCTTTCAAGCCTTGTTCACCAAATGGACCCGGCCCAGGCCCAACGTCTTATTGCATCTCATCTTCATGGGTCTCTTTCTCTTAATGGGCCTTCTTCTCTCATTAATGGGCCTCTTCATCTTAATGGACCCCATTCTCCTAATGGGCCTTATTTTTCTAATGGGCCACATTCTTCTTCTCCTTATGCTATCGGCCCAATGGGTCCTTATGCTCATGCTTCACCCAAGCCTGCATATCCTTCCACTCCTGGAATGGGCCCTTCTTCTTCTCAACCCGAATCCTCTTATCCGGCCCAATATCATCATTCTGGTCCATATTCACATCCTCTTGCTCAAGTTGGCCCATATTCTTCTTGATCTCTCCCTACTCAGGAGATGATAGCTCAAGTCGAACACCAGCTTGATGAACTCCAACGTTAAATCGATCCCAAATCCTCCTTAAGTATTCAATTTACATTCCAAGGTCTTCGGCTTCCGCCATCTTCACAAATTCCCGCATATCGTCGTTATGGTGGAGTCGGTGACCCGTACGTGCACTTGAAGGAATTTATTTATGACTCGGCCCAATTTTGACATGACCAATGCGTGATGGCCTATCTATTCGGTCTGTCTTTGGAAGGCCCGGCTCGGGATTGGTTCTTCTCTCTTTCACAAGAGCAAGTTGTGAATTTCCAAGCTATGTAAGAGAAGTTTATTCAGCAATTTCAGGACCAGGTTGGGCCCAAGTATTCTATGGTGGATCTGGCCCATGAGAAGATGAAGCCCAATGAGGAGTTCTCTACCTTTGCTGATCACTGGCGTCGCCTTGCCGCGCAGGTCCGGGGCATATTCCGGAGCCGGAGCAAATCAAGATGCTGATATCCAATGTGATGCCCGAGTATCGATTTATCTTAGCCCTCAACGGCATCACCTCCTAGCAGCAACTCTATAGCCGAGCCCGCTTCATCTGCCAACGACTCCAGGATTCCCTTGACCCCGAGTCTTTTCCGCCTTCTACATCTCCACACATCCCACCATCTACATCTCCCTCCACATATCAACCTTCACCTTCCGCATACCAACCCTCCACGAGTCAGCCATACACCCCCACATATCAACCCCCCACATATCAACCCTCCACGAGTTTGCCCTCCACCTCCACATACCCACATGTGTCTCTACATGTGTCTTCACCTCCAGTCAAGGGAACATCACACCCCGAGCAGGTGGATGCCGTCTACATACCTCCTATCTTCCTTCCCGCTCCACATATGCCTCCACCGAGTCCTTCCACTAGCCACGCACCCTTGCCAACGCAACCGCCACAACCATCTCCATCACATATCCCTCAGCACCCCCCTAGACCGAAGCAGGCTCCTCCTCGCTCTCCGTTGCCGGAGTGTTTTACCGACATTTTCAGGGCTTTGATGGCCACTCACGCGTTGTCGCTCTCTCCAGTTGTGCCTTGCCGACCCGCGGTCGGGAATATACTTCAGTTCTGTGATTTTCACCATTAACAGGGGCATTTGGTTGAGGATTGCCCCGATATCCAGGATTATATTTATGGCTTGGAAGCCAAGAAAAGGATTGATTGGGCCGGTATTCACAAAGTCATTCTACATCTTCACAGCAAGCAGCAGCGACAAGTAGCGCCGCCTAAGCAGCCGTCTCCATTTCAAGGCCAGGGGCACCCCTGTGATTCCTCATCTAGTGCTGCACTCACTCCATCACCCACCCCATTACCTTCGCCATCCTCTATCCAATCTCCGCAATCTCCACAAACCCAAGCCTCTGCTCAGGCTAGTGCCATCCCTTCTTCCTCCATTTCCACCACTACTTCTACCCCCAACGCCGCCCGACCCGTTGTGTCGATACGTCGACGGTGGACACCACGACCTCTCTCCCTACCCTCTCCATCTCCATCTCCACTACTCCCATTGCCCACATCACCTAACCCATCACCGCCATCTCCTCCATCACCTCCACCATCTCCACCACCTTTGTCATCCCCTTCCCCATCGTTGCCCGAGCCTGAGCAAGCCACGCCGTTAACTTGGCCTTCGCCTCCACCCAAGCCTGTCATCACCACTAGCCCTCAGCCCTCCACGCCATTTAAACCTATTCCCTCCCCTTCTACTTCTACCCCACGGAGCGGGTATGCATTACCTCCGATGCCTCTTGGGTCTGGTACCCATGGAGACGATAAGCCGAATCAGGATGATGCATTACCGGTTCTACATTTCAAGATTCAAGAGTTTATTTGTCGCATGCCGATCCGCATCCTGGTCCCTGGTTATTTTGGGGATGATGTGCCTGCACTCCCGATGACAGTTGCTAAAAAGAGTCCCCTTGCACTGATGCCAATGTCTTCAAGAGCGAGACCGGTGGCAATCTCATTGCTCGTCGGAAAGTTCACCATTGATGCTGTTGTTACTTCTCGCTCCGTTGTTGTTCAGATAACTGGCCAAGAGGGGTTCTCTACCCAGATTTTGCTAACTCATACGGCTGCCAAAGGATTGGTGAATTCCATGTTCAAGGGGCAGTTGGCCGTATTTTCTGCACTTTCGAAGGACATTCTGCACATTATATGCAACCTCTCTTAGTTTATCAGTACACCGGCCATGTCAACGTCGTGTATTACCCTCCCTCAGTTTCATCCTTCTCTACTAGCAAGGGAGTTATGCTTCAAGTCTGATTGCCGAGTGGAGCTGCCAAATCTCATGCTACTTGTGCTAAGTAACAAGACTCCATGGTTCCATGATATTCAGCATTATGAGGAGTTAGTTGTTCAAGAATGTCCATCTACTGATGTTAGTGCCAGGTGTCTAGGGGCAACCGCCCCGATGAAGCTGCATGTTCATAGTCGGGCTAAGCCATCTGTCAGATGGGCCCGTTATTTGAGAAGACACTACAGATCAAGAAGCCCGAAGGCCCGAGTCCACACCAGGCAGGTTCATTTCAAGGAAGTTTCTTCCAAGAAGAGGCGGCGGCGCAAGTTTAAGGGCCGTCAGTTGTGCACTCAGGAGTCCACTTCTCCTTCTTCATCCTTTCTTTCATCCTTTCTCTTGCTCAGTTCCCACCCTTGGGTGGTGTAGCTCCCCTCTTCTAGCTCTATCTCCACGATCCTCTCCTCCCCTCTCGGGTCCGTGAACCCCCACTCCTCATCCTTTCCTCTGAGGCCTCCGGTTTTTCCACCTGTTCGCTGTTCTAGGCCTCGGCCCATGTCATCCTTTCATCCCGATCTAGGGATTTCATCTTCTGATCCTTCTCTTCCGGTATCTCCGTGTTCCATCTCTAATTCTCCTTCCCCAACTCCGTCGGGTGATTTTCACTTTCCTTCCCCGACCCTATCGTGTGATTCTCGTTCTCCTGCCCCGACCTTGTCGGGTGTCGATGATTCTCTTTCCCCAACCCTATCGGGTGTCTCTCATTCTCCTTCTCCGACCCTGTCGGATGATTCCCATTCCCCTTCTCCTACCATGTCGGATGATTCTTCTTCTCATCTTTCTACTCATTCCTTCTCACCCTTTCAGGGTCATTACCATTTTTCTTGCCATTTTCGAGGCTTTAGCCCGCCTTGATCTCAGCTGATCTGGTTTCTTCTGTATTTTGGTTCCTTGTTATCAGGGCCTCTGTGCCTTAACGAGGGAGTTCTAGCCCTTGTCTCTCTTCCTTTTTATCCTTCTTCGTCCAGTTTGGTGTTTGTCGCTCCTCCGTGTCGAGGAATCTACAACCTCTTGGTATCCTCTCCATTTTATCCTGTCAAGCAAGGAATACAAAGCTCGTGTTGCTCAAAAGCTCGATGGTCAAGATCGCTTTAGGACGCTGGTTTCCACGCTATGGATTTGCAAGGTATCTTTATTTTGTGCAAAAATATGCTATCATTTCCATTATTACTTCATGCGCATGGTTATAATGTAGTTTCCTCAACATGGTTTGAGTTGCTTTAGTTCATTAAGTTTGCTTATTTTAAGTGTCAAAATGAGTTCGCTTATGCAGCATCCTTAGGCTGGTGATAGCTCCGCGCCGGGAGTCTAGTTTCATTCCCCGATCGTTGAGGGTGACCTTTTGTACGGTTTTTTCACACACTACACGGCAAGCCATAGCCAATCTCTCTGAGCAACATCGTTGCTGCTTTGGCCATAATATGGGTATGCATAAAGGTCTTTTCTCTTCTCTGCTCGGCCGAGTGCAAGGGCAAGAGATTGACGGATGAGATGATCAACCTAGGCGCTCCCTAATATGAGAGAGGTCTCAAATAGGGGTAGTCTTGACCTTCAAAAGTGAGCTTTCATGCTTTATCTGGACAACAAGGGCTATAAATGAGAAAATGAATAAAATGTAAAATTATGAAATCAAAGGCATGGCAAAGAGTGGCAGTACAGTTCCCTGCGGGACATCATGAGCCCGGTCGCATACGTGCCTAATAAATATGGGTCTCAAAATCAAGGACACAAAGTCCCGGCGCAACAGACTGTATCTTTGAGGGGTAGTGCCTTGGAAGGAATTTAAGTCCTAATATTTCTTATCCTGCATAAAGCGTGTCTCTAATTTTCTTCCATTTATCCCTCTTAGGTTGGGTTGAATCCCAGGTATGACCTTAGTAGGGGCACCGTTCTTTAAAGGCGGTTGGTTGTGGCGAGCCACCCTCCCATGCACGCCCTGCTTAAGGGAAGCTTTTAATGAGAGGGGTAGGAACGATGATCCCTGGCCAGTAGTTCAAGCTCGTCTTTGGATGCTGCAGATAGCTTTGTAAAAATCCAAAAAAATGAAATACTTTAAAATTCCAAACAAAAAAAATGAAATACTTCAAAAATCAAAAAAATGAAATATTTTAAAATCTAAAAAAATTAAATACTTCGAAAAATATTAAATATTTTCAAAAAATCCATAAAAAAATCAAAAAAAAATTGAAAAATCCAAAAATATTTATCTTTTTGTTCCTTTCTTTCTATTTGTTTTGAGGACGGATATAATCTGTTTGCTAAGTGTGCAGGTTGCAAGTTGCAGGTATTCAAGCTTCTTTGCTATATCTTTTGCTCTGTCCCTTGTTCACGTGCTTCTGATCTGTTCTCTCTTCCTCAATCAATATCTCTTGATCTGTTCTGAAGCTTGTGTCCTTCTCAACTTTCACTTTATCTGATCATATCTCTATGAGAGTGCTTTGCCTCACGATTATGAACCTGGCGGTTCTGCTTCATTCTGATCTTGGGCATTCATTGAAGAGCGTATTTGTCATGTCTTTCGTCCCGCCGTGTCCTTGTCACGTGTTTATGTCCCTCCGTGTTGTCCGACGCATGTTGTTTTGTCCCTCACCGTGTGTTGTTAATTATCTTGCATATGTTGTTAGTCGTCCCTCTATGTCCCGTGTGTTGTCCCAACCATGTTGTCATCCCTCATATTCTTGTCCCAACCGTGTGTTGTCCCATCGCGTTGTTATCTTGTCCCACCATGTTCATCGTGCATACATGTGGTTTGTTCTTGCCGTTGCATATGTGCTTGTTTGTCTCGTTTATCATTCGTTTGATCATGTTATCGTTATGTTATCTTCGTTATGTTCATATTTATGTTTGTTCATTGTGGTTGTCTTATGATGAAAATTCATAAAAATCAAAAAATACAGAAATCAAAAAATGTCGTTTCGCTTGGCAGGTAAGTCAGGTATGGCTTTCTATCCCTGCTCATTGTTGCATTACTATATGGTATCTATATTATTATATTATCTCGAGAACCGGCTGGTCATTCATGTGTTCCAGGATCTGATGTTCCCCTTTAACAAAAATGATGATGATCTAGGTGCACATGTTTAATCGTTGGATAGGCCATTAGGTTGGAAGAGTTTGGGGATGATGGTTCTATCTTGCACGCCGTGGTTGCAGATAGTGTCTTGACCCTGATTTATCCAGTCTAGAAATATTATTGTAGAATATCTTGCTATTCTGTCCTTTCTTTGCATTCGTTTTGATGATTTCATTATTTTAGCCCAGCATGCATCATACACATCTTTAAGCATTCACGTGCCCTCAGCTGTCTGAGTATCTCAGTAATTGTGGATAACTGTGTCCATGGTCTTGAGTAAGGGGAGTCATTCCACTCTTAGCTGGAAGGTTTCCTTTGGTCTATTTGCTCGGTTTGGTTACCTGAGGATTCCTGTCTGGAGTTTAGTTACTCGTCTCTTTACTTTTCTGCTTGCTCCGACTGCCTATCAGCTGTGTGTTCCAGTGAGGAGGTTGGTCATGTTTTTCATTTCC
Source organism: Amorphophallus konjac (assembly GCA_022559845.1). Taxonomy (NCBI): domain Eukaryota; kingdom Viridiplantae; phylum Streptophyta; class Magnoliopsida; order Alismatales; family Araceae; genus Amorphophallus; species Amorphophallus konjac. The sequence continues at coordinate 19,979,623 of CM040125.1, forward strand.
TTTAGTTGTTAGTTCCTCCAGGCGCACGTCATTCGATTTTTCCGTTCCTTATGATTGGTCCAAAGTTTTCCGGAAGATTCCTATCGCTCGTTGGTTGAGGACGGGTGTCGGTTTACCTTAACGCCCGCTTTTCAGTTCACTCCGCTACATTTCCGTTTCACCTCCATGATTCTATGTCACTTTCGCTTCACCTCCACTCGTTCCCATGCAAAGAGGACGTTAAGGAGGGGCATCTGTTGACACCCGTTTTATGACCAATGAGTTTGGTCATCTCCTTATTTATCTTTATGATGCTCCGAATTATACGCCATTTATTGAGCCATCTTGGTCAGCTCTGAGGCTTATTTCATGGGTCATTCTCCTTGATTGGGTATCGCTCCTCATTTGTCTTTCCGTGTGTTGAAGCTTAGTAGGCCCTTCATTTTGCCACGCCACTATCTCTGGCGGTCTATAGAATGGCCATTTGATGACGTGTAGCGGTTTATCTTACGACCATTTACTGACGCCAGAGTCCAGAGCCAACGTCTTTCTTTCAGCCTTATCCTTTCTTATCCGTTGAGCTCTGGCGGTTTATCGTATGGCCGTTAGAGGCATTGTGGCGATTTTACCTTAGACCGTTTCTTGGCTCCAGAGTCCTGTTCATGAAGTTTTCACCCGTTGGCCTTATCCTCCGAGGTTGGCGGTCTATCATTTGACCGTTTGTTGCAAGTAGCGGTTTATCGTAAGACCGTTTGTGCAGACAGAGAGTCTTGCTAGAACTATCTTTTCTCTGCTACGCCGTGGCCGAAGTAGAGTTTTGATTTTATGATTTCTCTCTCGATAGAGATCCTTAGATGCTCCCATTTGTTTCTATGGACTCTTGGGAGTATTATCTTCAAGAGTTTGCTAAGCTCTGCCCTTCTTTTTTGCTGGAATCTCTCCAACTCGAACATAGGGTTTGAGGGCCTATAAATAGAACCCTTGAGTTCATGGGTTGAGGAGGAGATTTCTGGAGTTTACGTCGAGGTGCTGCTACGTTCTGGAGCGAGTACCCATCAAGGAGAAGTGCTGTCTACGTCCATTAGCCTTCAAGTCCAGGGAGTATTAACTTCTAAGGGTTAATAGTGTTATTTTCTTCTTTGGTTTCTTCCCCTCTTCATAGCATTCACAAGCATCTTCTCTCTTCTTCTTCCACGTTCCTAGCATCTTTACACGTTTTTAAACATCCTGCTATCTTTTCCACGCCCCATAGGGGTTAAAAAATCCCAAGTATTCACCCTTCCTTTTGCATGCACTTTAGTTTATTTGCATTATAGTTACTTCACTTGTCATAGGGCTAATTTGGGTTATTTTTCTGTGCTTCTACACTCTTTTGCAGGTCTACAGGGTTCATAGCACGAGGCCCAACTCTTCTGGCCGGCCGGGAGAGGTGGAGATCCAAGTCCCAACTTGTTGTTCCGTGCTCTCTGGCAGTTGCATTTAGGACCGTTTGAGGATCTGTGGCGGCTTATCGTAAGGCCGTCTATTGCTCATTAGAGGCCTGATATTAGACCGTTTGTGCTCGCAGAGTTCCAGATTTCATCTCCCATGGGCGGCTGTACAAGGTATTTAGCTTAGCTTTGCTATTTTAATTACCTTGGTGGCGATCACACTTCCTTAGTTGGGCATTGTTCATCATTGTCATCTTGCTTGCTCTTCTCTTTACTTCATTTGCTCCACACCTATGGTGTGTGTTTTTATTTTATTCCTTTGCTCCACGCCCCGGCGTGTGTTTTATTTTCTTCCTCATGAACATTGAAAACATGCCCATGCATCTGATTTTGGTGATTGTTTGAGTTAGGTTATTACCTGTTCACACCTTCACACACATATCTCCCATACCACTATATTCATATCTACACACATCATCATCACCACATCATACACACAAAAAAACCATCAACATTCATGTTTGGTCATGATGAAATCTTGATAGTTGGCATTCTTATATTGCTTGGTGGATGGTGAAATTAACTAACCTTCCATTTGTGAAACATGGTTTTGTGGAACGCGCTTTTAGTTTATATATATATATATATATGGATTTGTTATTTATTGATTTATTGGCGTGCCAGTCACCGGGGTGACAATTTTATTATGCGCTCGATCTGACTTTTAATCAGTCGATTGTGAAGTCCGAGTCGGGACCCGAAGTCCGTCATACCATAAAGGCTATGACGTTAATTACGCCATTCCTAAGAAGGACAACCCTTGATTAAATGCCAAAAATAGGAGGAAGGTAGCAGCAAAAATAAGACTCAAGCGAGAGAGAGGGTTGGTTCATCAGCAAGGCGTTAAATGGCCTGAGTGAAGCAAGGATACATCAAATGCGGAGCAAATCCGGCGGCATGTCCCCATTACCTTGGACTATGCCAGATGGGGATAGGAAACCACCCATGCAGCAGCAGGATGGGATACGTAAAAGATCGGGTATATCTAACCCGGAATCCGGATAAGGACCGGTGCGACATGACACACCCTGTGCAGGCGCGATGTCTTATTGATATCCCCCTTCGGAAGACCATCGGAGAACATACAAGGGCAGAACTCCGTGGGCCAGCAGGGTTAGGAGAGAATACCATGATTACTCAAGGTGATGTGAATGAATTTTGGCAGCATATCCCCTTCATCCTGGATTATGCCAAGAGGAGATAAGCCATCATCCACGGGATGCCGGGATGAAAGCCGGAAAAGAAGGGGGCACCAGGCCCGGGGCCATCGCCCACATCCATAGCATCGATTGATGTTCCTTCGAAACCCGTCGGAGCACATGTAGTGACATAGCCCTTTAGGTCCATAAGGTTATAAAGAAATCCGGATCGGAACAGAACAATGTAGGGGAGGTCCTCCCCATTGATTTATTTCCTAAGGGATGCCAAATGCTCTCTGTATATTCCTCGGGTGGGTACAACATGGGGATCAAGGTTCAGACCAGGAAGAAAGAGGTTCTCGGCGTGAGGGTTCAGAAATATGGCATGGCTTCTCGGCGCGGGCTGAAGGGAGTTCTCGGCGCGCCACGAAGGGGGCTCTCGGCATGTGCTGAAGGGGGGAAGATGAGGATCTCGGCGCGAGAGTTCCCGGCGCGCTGAGGGCCGCGCTGGGAACTATTCATGGCGCCGGGAGAGTTTGGCGCCGAGAAGGTGCTGGGCTTGAGCGCCGTGAGGACTTATGGGGTTTTACGGTGCTCTGTTCTAGGGATTTTTCTCAGGATTCAGATAGTGGCTGGGGAATGGATTCAGGAGGCAAAGATGTGTATGGATGCGGAAGCATCAATGCAAGAAATAGGCACGGGACTCATGGAAATGTCAATGCGTGAAATATGCACGGGGTATATGAATGCATCAGTGCACCAAATGTGCACTAGGTTTCATGAGTCATGCGTTTTTTTATAGCCAACTCCCGGGATAATTTTGGCAGCACCTCCCCCGGACCGATCATTTGCCAGGGAGTGGTATAGGCTGACATCCACGGAGTGCCGGGATGAAAGCCAGAAATTGAGGGAGCACTAAGGCTCAAGGAGACTATACATGTCTCTAGCATCGGTCACTATTCCCCTTCTCGGAGACCGACGAAACCCTTGTAAAGACAAGGTCGATCGGACCCATAGGGTTACATGCGAATCCAATTCGGGACATAGGAATGTAGGGGAGGTCAATCCCCTGTTAATTTATCTCCGAGGGTGTATATGACGACTCAAGAATGTCTCGGGGTACGTGGACGAAGCGATGAAGGGGAAAACAAAGGGTAGAAACTTGGTTATCGGCGTAGTTGGGAGGCAAAAGGGGTTCCCGGCGCGAGGGGCTTCTCGGCGCGGTTTTAAGGAAGGAGGAGGGGCTCTCGGCGTGAGGTTCCCGGCGCGGGCCGCGCCGGGAGCTATGGCGCCGGCAAGGTTTGAGGAGGTTTGACGATACTCTGTTCTGAGGTTCTCTTGAATTTCAGTCCTGATTAGAGGGAATTTTGGGGGTTTTAGGCTGGGATTCCGGTTGGGTTACTTGGGCATGGGTTTAATTTGCCAAAGATAGGCTGGGCTCAACGGGAATCGGAGAAGCCAATTACTAGGGGGTTTTGAGTCATCATATGTTATTGACCCTTAGGAGCTCATTTGCTGGCATCTTTGGTCGCCCTGGGAGCCAAGAGATGGCCGTCTCTGGCCCCAGGGACGACCCTGATGGAACTGTTTATACTGGAATCAGATTGGAAACCCTCAATATCAATCCATCGAAGTACCTTACTTATTCCCGTGGGAAGTGGATCTCGAGCAGGCTGTTAGGGTTATGGCCAATATCAGTAGCAGACTGCCCCAGAAGCCAAGAGATGGTCTATCTCTGGCCCTGGGGCAAGCCTGGGAGGCTTTATGCAGAAAATGACGAACGGCGGGGGACATCGGTATATCTAGAGCCACACTTATTCCATTGATGACAACTGAGCCCGAAGACCCATCGAAGAATCAGGTGCGCTTCGATTAAGCTAAGAAAGAAAACGCATGAGGGAAAGACATAGCAGCAGATGGAAAGATAGACGGCCGATATCTCGATTACCCAGCACCCAAACGGGCCATGGTAGCATTTCATTTCATCAAATCACTCCAAGACTCACACCGATCACGAGGGGAGAATGGGGAAAGGGAGATGAAACGGAGGCCGGGATATCCCGGCTACATGTGATGAATCGAGAGAAAAACTCATAAGATTACAGGAAAAATAAAAGAAAACATGGGGGAGGGCGGAGCATTGACTCCTCTCCCTGCCCAGCTGCCCACCTGGAGCTTCTTCTTCTTCTTCTTCTCTCAGGATTAGTCTCTTCTCTCCTTCTTTCAGTGGAGGAGGCTCTCTCTTCTCTCTTCTGGCGGTGGCGATGGTGAGGATTTTCTGAGCTTCTTCTTTTTTTTGTCCGCCCCCTTTTTTGCTCGAGGGGAAGGGGGTTTTATAACTGTATCTTGTGTCTTCTCGGCAGGCCTGTCACGGCGCGCCTCAATGAGGGGCTTCCCGGCGCGCAGGACTTCCGCTTCTCGGCGCGGCTTTTGGGCTTCGACAAGAGGGTCCCGGCACCACTTTATAGGCCCATTTAGGCCTTTTAGACTAGGCATCTTGTTGGTCCTTCAAGTGCATCAACACCCAAAAGGGCCCTCCATTGGTCACATAGTTTCTATTGAGATCATTTATAGGTTTTTCATCAGTCGGTAGACCGGGGTTTCATCGGCGTTCCCGTCTAAATGATAACAAAACCGGACATCATTTTATTGGCATCGTCACCGGAACGGTGACAAGACCGGACATCAGCTTTAGCCTGGAAAGACTTCAGCCAGGTGACTGCTATTTCATCAGTGTCGTCGTTTGACTGACAATGGCATCGGACATCAGCTTGGCCCGGAAAGGACTTCAGCCGGGTGGACGGTTGACGAACTTCGTCATTGATCTTTCACTGTTGGTCTGATCTTCCTTTCAATTCTGTTTCCTCCCTTGCTCATTTTCAAGGTGTCAACAAATGCCCCCCACCTGCGGGCAGCGTAAGCGCAGAATAAGCGACACGGTGCCTGCAGGTGCATATATCATTCAGCATCTGAACCCATTTATCAGCTTGGCATTGCTAGTCATCTTTCATTTTGCAGCTTGGAAGCATTATTACTTTGGCATTTCTTTTGATCTCTCTCAATTTCTTTGCCTTGAACGCCCTTGGCGCGAGCTTCTCGGCGCACGGCCTTTAGGCACAGCCTTCTCGGCACGTTGCTCTCGGCGCACGGCTTTCGGCAGGGCTTATCGGCGGAACCACCGATAGGGGTTCTCGGCGGCACTTATCGGCGCGCCTTTTGGCCGAAGTGGGCTCTCGGCCTGGGGTTCTCGGCGGCATTTTCTCGGCGCGCATTTTGGCTGAAGGGAGCTCTCGGCCTGGGGGTTCTCGGCGCGCATTTGACTGCGCCGAGAACCTCTTCCCCTAGGGCTTCTATTTAAGGCGCCGAAAGCCTCCTTCCTTCTCATTTTCTACCGTCTCTTCTCTCTCTTCAGTTTATTTTCCTTCTCGGCGGTGGCGGCGAGTTCCTCCCCTCCGGCCATCCAGCTTTCCTCCCGTCTCATTAGATTTCGCCCGGGTAGGACGTTCTTTGGGGATTTAATCCCCTTTTGCTTCCGGGATCACCCCCTCTTGGTTGGTGACTCCCTATTCTCCTTGGGCATACCCCGAATAAGGGGAGATGCTGCTGAAATTTTCAAGGGCTTCATATTACAATCCTTACGAGACTGCCTCTTATCTTAGGTCTTTTACTTCACATTTCTTTTTCCTGACTGCAGATATTGCAATGGCTTCCGGCTCTGCTGCTGCATCCTCTGGAGCTGTTGGGGCCAGTTCGTCAGCCCAGCCAGATATATCACGGGCCACAGTAAACTGGCTGAATGTGCACAGTCTAGACTTCGGATATGACAAAATCGCCTCCGTTGATGAATCGTCTGATTCTGAAACCGACACGGTGTCAACATCCCGGGTATACTCCACTGTCATGGAAACATGCTTCAGACGGGGCACTGATTATTGTCCGGATTTCCCGAAGGACAAGCACTTGATTCCGTTTATCCGGACTTTCACCGTGGGTGGAATGCGGGACTATCGAATAGCTCGTGCAGTTGAAGCCGCAATTCTGGTCGAGAGAGACAGCCTGAAAGATTCAGTGTATCGTGGGAAGGCTATATATCTTCCCGGGGAGAAGCGTGACTGGGATGCAGTCCTTGGCATATCGGAGCTGGAGCCGAAAAAGAAAATGCTGACCCGGGCCCCGGAGTTCACACCTGCTTGGTGGGATAATGCCAGTGGCCGAGTTCATAGGGAGAAGCCCAGCTATGGTCTCTTCCTGGCACCAGTAAAGTGGGGGTACCGCGAAGAGCCTTTTGTGCTGAATTGTTCGGCCGTTCAGTTCAAGTATCATTTGGCCGCTGGTTGGTTTGGAGATACCAAGATCACTGACGCCCACCTATTTCGAGTAGGAGCAGTGGAGTTTACTGAGTTTGTTCTGAAGGAATATGCCCCTCTGCTGATCAGAGCCGGGGTATATCACAGTGTCTTTGCTTCCAGATTTCGATATCCCATATCCCGAGGGTTATGCTGTGGAATGTTTGAAGTATTTTACCCTTTATTCAACATATTTTATACAGCAGAGGGTGAGACATCTCTTGACCTCTGGAGTCTATCACAGCTTTCCGGACTACCTATTGATGGCGAGCCATATGAAGAAGTCTGCTTGGCAGATTCTGAGAAGGATAGTTCCGATGGTGAAGGCAAGTATTCCCTTGGCTTCTCATACCGGTATCTAATGAAGACATATCGCTCCATCTGTCTGGCGTACAGTAGAGGGTCCTCCAAAGGCTATCATCCCCGAGAGAAAGGCAGCAAGCTGAGGGTCCGGATAGGGCAGTGGATTCAGTATTTCTTTGACGGTCCCTTAAGACATGCAGACTTTCCTTCCCTGGGACCGGCTGCTAGCAAGCAGATAAGGGCTCCTCGCTATAAGTCAGCGCTGCCATCTTCATTGCACCGTGCAGACAGAGGTGGTCCCAACCCAGCAGGTGTAGACCCCATCACACATTGTGCGGCTTACTTCACATTCTGGTTGTGCACTTTCGCTCTCCCTCAAGGGGATGAGACAATCATCCGTCCAGAAGCTATATACCCGGCCTGTCAGATGGCCTGGGGAATGAGGCTGTCGCTTTGCCCAGTGGCCTTGTGTTTAATCTACAAATCTTTGGGAGATTTGTACAAGCATCAGACTCCCCGTTCTTTGAGGACTGTGGGTCCTTTTCATTTCTTTAATGCCTGGGTCTGCAGTCTATTTCCTGAATTGGCTCCCAGAACTTTGCAGGCAGATATAGTATTGCCCAGAATGATTGAGTTTGCCAGTGCTGAACCCGGTCCTTTCTATGATCAACTATTCAAAATAAGGGGCCGACTGATAAAGGTGCCGGTGGATGCCCCTGGCAGCATTCATTTCTGGAGCTTGGCGGCAGGTTCAGCTCCTTTGATTCATTCTCAGAGAGAGTGCAAGCTGGAAGAGGTAGAGACCTATGTCCATCCTGTCTCAGGGGTTAATACTGCTCGGTCTATCCTGGAGCCGGAGCTGGTCAGATGGGCCATGGCCATTCGGCCTAGTGTCTTAGTTTTCAGAAAGGGTGGCCTGCTTCTTCTGGAACCATACTATCCATTTCGCTTTGGGCGGAACTTTGGTTACGACCAGCATATCCCTACATCAGTTGCTCAATTTCCCCTAGATAGCTGGGCTAAGCATGGGTCCACCATTGTCGGCGATGGCCGGTTGTGGTGGGATTTCTATCATCACCAGGATGGCGCAGTTTTCAGAGTTCCCACTATTTCCAACCGTGTCCCCCGGGTAACATCAGAATACATCAAATGGTGGAACATTCGAACCAGCTTTTACAGGGATAGTAAAGGTGCATTCTGGGACGTGGCCGAGCGTTCCTTTTTGAAACAACAGCCCGAGCCAGTGTTTGACATCCCCGAGGCCCACCTGAAAAGACTTTATTCACAGCACCAGAGGGAGGCGGAGAACTATCTGGCCCAGCGTCGGGCTTTGAAGGAAAAAAATTCCGACCTGCCTGCTCCTGTCTTTGCTGCTATCAACGAGGACACTTTCATGCAGAGCTTGAAACATCTGTGCCGTGTAGGGGGCGCTCGTTTGGAGGCGCAACAATACCCATTTCCTGTCGAAGAGCCGCTCCCGGCAGTAGTCCCTTGGAGGGGTCCGACAGATAGATTTCATCCATATAGGACGTTTGTGCGTAGGGAGGACAGGACTCAGACGTACTACAAGCAAACGTCTTGGCTGTTCATTCTGCTGAACTTACATGGGTGGTCTGCGGAAAGCCCGCTAGCCGGCATCTTGAATAAGCCACTGTTCCTCTCCTTTCATTATGTCGACGGTTGGGGCATGGACCACCTCAACTTATTTCGATGCCTTGACTCACGTGGTCATAGTGATCTAGCAGCTTTAGTGGAGAAATGCCAGACATTTGGTGATGTCTGTTGGCTTATCAAGGAGGCTGCTTCCCGCTCCAAGGAGGTAGCTTATCTGTACTGGCCGCTCTCTGTCTTTTATGATGGCCCAGCAGGTATGTTCTTTTCTTTTCTGACTGTAGTGCTTTCTGCTAAATATTTAAACTCTGCATTCACTGACCTCATTGCTTCTCTGCCGTCTTCAACAGACAGGCCGGATATAAAGCGACAGGGGCTATACAGAAAGATCATTACGCAGGCTGAGAAGCCTACTTATTTCGAAGTCCCTGTAGCAGCACCGACTACCACTCCCCTGCCTCCTGGCAAGAAGAGAAAGGTTTATGCAGTCAAGGCTGCAGTCGGGAAGGCCAGGAAGGCCAAGAAGGCTCATGCTCAGCAGTCGGCTTCGGTAGCGATGGACACTGGGACCCCTCTCCCTGATATTCCCTCATTTGATCAGTTCGAATCTCAAAGGGAGGCTGCTCAGACATCGGTTCAGGGTAACATCAATAGCCTGCAGTTGCATCCTTCATCCTCTTTTGCTGGATTTCAAAGAAGTCCTTGAATCTGACCCCTCCCTTTTGCACAGCCCAAGAGCCAGTTGTGGCATCTTCTGTGGTGGAGACCAGGCTGCCTTCTCCCACGCCGGCTAGTGAGGCGGAGGGTAAGCATGCCTTTTTCATCTTTTCCTGCATATTTCAATTACTTTTCATTGTCCTTCTCACAAGCTTTTCCTTATAGTGACGGTCGGGGAGGAGACTGAAATTACGGGAGAGGCCGGCGATATCACTCAGCCACAGGAGGGTCATAAGACCCAGACGAAACGGGGCCTCGTCCCTGTGAGGCGTATAGTTACCTGGTCTTCTTCCAGGCAGACGTTAGAAATAGCGGTCCCCCCTGTGGATAGTGTAGAAATCTCTTCTAGTAGCTCCGCGACCGCTTCTGAGGCAGATGGAGAAGAAGCAGGTTTCAGCGAGAGCGAGACAGAGGGTGTTTCCAGATCAGAGGCCCCATCCGCATGCACTGCCATTGTTCCATTATTCACCCCCTCCAAGTTGCTGGTGCTATCTCCTGAGGAGGAATTACAAGGAGAGTTCGCCGGCTTGGATACCGAGGCAGATATAACTCCTCCTTTTGTTGCTTCAGCAGCGGGACTTTCTTCTCCTCTGCACTCCTTTGAGGACATTGACATTACATTAGAAGTGAGTCTCTTTTCTTCTCCTCATTGTTTCCCCTTTTTATCTGCTGCTTGATGCTGTATTGATCTGTTCACAGGAATCCCCTGTTGCTAGCCCGGTGATGACTGCAGCCTTTGAAGCCACTCTGTCTGACGCCTTGGCCATTGTTCCTGCTTCGACAGTAGCCTGGGCAGGCGTTCTTGAGATAATCCGCCCTGTGCCAGTGAGGGTGCAGTCCTCTACGGACTTAGCATTGTTGGACTTGAGGACTTCGGGGAAAGCCCGGCTCTCATCAAGGTCCTGGATTTCAGAGCTGAGATGGACCCAATTAGGGGTTCCGCCTTTATACCGGCCGCAATGCTGACCATTGCGCCTGAATCGACAATTCCCATAACATCAATCATGGAGAGTGAACCCTTGCCTCTCCGGGCTGTGACCCCTGCAGCCTTGACATTGAAGGAACTGGCTGTTGCAGCGGGGGTGGAAGAAGGAGAGGTAGCCGTTACAGAAATTAGAGTATTGTCTATAACTGCCCCGGAATCTATCTCCATACTTTCGGAATCTGAGGAGGAGGTACCCTGCGAAGAGGATGTTGAAGGTGCGGGTATTACATTAGAGACCCAGGAAGCAACCACTCCGGCACTTACTGGAGTTACCCCCGCGAGCATTCAAATGGTGACCCTCGAGGAGATGGAGGTGGAAGGTCCCTCGGCTTCGTCAGAGGTTATGGAGAGAGCTCAGTTGGCACCTTCGGCAGACCTCCCGTCTTCTTCTTCTCAGCCAGATATCACCCTATGGGCAGACATTGATAGTGAAGTAACCTTTGAAGTGGCTCCATTTCCCTTGCCTGGCTTTGCTTCACCTGAGAGTTTTATCTGGCAACATCTGGACATGTTGCGCCAGCTAGTGGAATCCCAGCCCGGACTAACTTATCCGCAGTTGAAGGAGATAGCCGAGCGTTTCACCGCCGGTTTATAGGCAATGGGTTGTCCTCTAGAAATATGGACCCATCGAGTTCTGTTGTTGTTAAAATTTGTACATCGCCGGGATTTCTTGGCACACATTATGTCTGACAGACTGGCGGCTTTGAAGTTGCAAAGGATGGAGTGCAAATCTGAGCTAGAAAAAATGAACTTTATTCTTCAGGAGCGACAGTGCCAACTACAGTCTCTGGCGCAGCGGGAGCAGTTCGTGCGCGGCCGAATAACCATTCTGGAGGCTGAACTGTCTGGTCTCCGAGCTGAGCTGCCGCAGATAACAACTTCCCGGCCGCAGCTCGAGGAATAAGCAGCTCTATTGGAGGGGCAGTTGGCATCCTTTCGGGACGAGTCTGTTCGACTGCAGGAGGAGGAGGCTCGACTTCATGAACTAGGGGCCGCCCCCTATGTGGGTCTTCTGGCCTTCGAAGACATCTTCCGGCGGCCATGAATCATTTCTTTTTTTTTTCTTTTGTCTTCAATTGTGATACAATGTCTCCTCGGGGACCCTCTATGTACTCCCTTTTTTTAATGAAAAGGACTCTTTGGCTCTATATGTATCCATCTTTTTTTCTCTCTTTTGCATGTGGTTTTATCACTGTGGGAAGTGGGGTAGTGGTTTTAGCAGTCCTTCATGCGAATGACTCGTACTAGGCAGGAGAGCGTCCACCCCTTCATAGAAAGGATGGGGGACTCGCTCCACCGCGTGACGGCATCCGAGGAGGTGCTTAAACCAAATTCTGTTGGTAGCAGCAAACGTCCTTCTTGGCCATATGTGCCACGGGGGAGACAACTTGCAGGAATATGAATAAAGAGGTTCCATCAGAGTAGACGTAAGGTCTAGACTGGGCAGAGGTTATAGCAGGCGGGACATTAAAGGGTGTATAGTTTTCATCAGGACAGACGTAGGGTCTGAACTGGATAAGATTTCATCATTGATCGGGCGAGGTGCCGGTCGATCAATAGCTGGTTCCATCATCGATATTGGGCTCATATCGATGCAAGGGAGCTTCATAGGTTTCATCGGAATAGACGAAAGGTCTAAACTGGCAGGATTTCATCATTTGATCGGGCGAGGTGCCGGTCGATCAATAGCTGGTTTCATCATTGATATTGGGTTGATATCGATGCAAAGAAGAGTCAAAGTTTCATCAGAATAGACGAAAGGTCTAAACTGGGTAGGGTCCTATCACTGGTCGGGCAAGGTGCCGGTCGACCAGTAGCTGGTTTCATCATCGATATTGGGTTTATATCGATGCAAAGAAGAGCTCAATTTTCATCAGAATAGACGAAAGGTCTAAACTGGGTAGGGTCCTATCACTGGTCGGGCAAGGTGCCGGTCGACCAGTAGCTGGTTTCATCATCGACATTGGGTTTATATCGATGCAAAGAAGAGCTCAATTTTCATCAGAATAGACGAAAGGTCTAAACTGGGTAGGGTTTCATCATTGGTCGGGCGAGGTGCCGGTCGACCAATAGCTGGGACGTAGGTAGAGGTGTAGGTCTTGTCAGGATAGACGTAAGGTCTATTCCAGCAGGTTCTATCGCGGGTGGGACTTGGCCAAGAAATACATAGGTTTCATCAGGATAAGCGTAGGGTTTATCCTGGTAGGGTTTCATCGTTGATCGGGCAAAGGGGCCGACCGATCAAGGGAAGGTTTAGGAGTTTTCATCAGGACAGACGTGAGGTATGAGCTGGACAGGCTTCATCAGAATGGTGATGGGTTTCATTGTTGGTGGGACATGTGAAAGAGGGTATGTAGATTTCATCAGGGCAAACGTAAGGTCTGTCTCAGAAAGGATTTATCATCGGTGGTGCATAGAGCCAGGTGACCGACGGAAGGCTTCATTAATAAAGGGGAGGTAAAGGTAGCGTGCCGGTTGGCATGGAATTTTGAATTACCACATTACTGACCCAAGCGCCCTTTCGGATTTTCGCCGGAGCCAGCCCCCTCTTGCTTTTGCCCACGCGTCCTTTCGGATTTTCACGTGGTGGGGTACCCGATTTTGCCTGCAGTGCCCTTTCGGGTTTTCACCACAGCTGGGTTTTAGCCATTTTTGCCCTTATCCAGAATGGCTGAACAAGTCTTGCGGGGTATCTCTATTTTCAACCCCCCTTTATATATATATATATATATATATTGTCATTTTCTTTCTCTTTTCCTTTTTCATTGTCTTTTCTGGGGTTAGAACTTTCATCTTATGGACCATGGCGTCCCATGTTTGTTGTGTACACACGATCATTGATGTGGGTGTCCTTATCAATGCAAAAGGGAATATGGTTTCATGACCTATTCAGGCGAAAGGTCTGAATTGATAGCAGCTCGGGCATGGAGCCGTTCGCCAGAAATGTGAGTTTCATCGTTAATGTGGGGTTGACATTAATGCAAAGGAATAGAGTTTCATGGTCTATCCAGACGGAGGGTCTGAATTGATTTGAAGGGTTGTGTCGTGTTTTGTCAGAGCGAACGGAAGGTCCACCCTGGATGGATTTTAGCGTCGATCAGGCAGCGCGCCAGTCGACCGATAGCAGGTTTCATCATTGGTATTGGGTTGATATCAATGCAAGGATTTCATAGGTTTAATCGGGATAGACGTAGGGTCTAGCCCGGACAGGTTTCATCGCTGATCGGGCAGTGTGCCAGTCGATCGGTAGCGAGTTTCATCATCGGTATTGGGTTTATACCAATGCAAGGATTTCATAGGTTCCATCGAGATAGACGTAGGGTCTAGCCCGGACAGGTTTCATCGCCGATCGGGTAGTGTGCCAATCGACCAGCAGCAGGTTTCATCACGGCGGGACGTAAAGAGATATGCAGATCTAGTCGGAACAGACGTAAGGTCTAAACCGGACCGGTTTCTTTGCCGATCGGGCAGCGAGCCCGTCGACCAAAGGTGGGTTTCATCATCGGTATTGGGTTTATACCAATGCAAAGGAATTCATAGGTTTCATCAGGATAGACGTAAGGTCTAAGCTGGACATGTCTTATCATTGATCGGGCGGGGTGCCGGTCGATCAACGGTGAGTTTCACCATGGTGGGACTTTGGATAGGGTGAATGAGGGTCTCATCAGGATAGACGTAGGGTCTATACTGAGTGGGTTTAATCGTTGATCGGACAAGGTGCCGGCCGATCGACGAGGAGTTTATGGTGGGAGATGAGGCTTTCTTTGGGGTTACCACATTACTCACCCAAGCGCCCTTTCGGGTTTTCGTCGGAGCCAGCCCCCTCTTGCTTTTGCCCACGCACCCTTTCGGGTTTTCACGTGGCGGGGTACCCGATTTTGCCTGCAGTGCCCTTTCGGGTTTTCACCACAGCTGGGTTTTGGGCCATTTTTGCACTTGTCCCTAATATAGGAGCAAGTCTGGCGGGGTATCTCTATTTTTAACCCCATTTTTTTTTACTTTCTTTTTCTTTCCCTCCCTTTTTAGAAGGTGACAGGTGGGAATGCCACAAGCTTAAGATGAGGGCAGCTTGGCTAGGGCGGAGTGCCGCTAGACCAGGAAATGGGTGTAGCTTGGCTAGGGCGGAGTGCCGTTATACCAAGAAATGGGTAGCTCGGCTAGGGCGGAGTGCCGCTAGACCAAGAAATGGGTAGCTCGGCTAGGGCGGAGTGCCGCTAGATGAAGAAATAGGTAGCTCGGTTAGGGCGGAGTGCCGCTAGACCAAGAAATGGGTAGCTTGGCTAGGGCGGAGTGCCGCTAGACCAAGAAATGGGTGTAGCTTGGCTAGGGCGGAGTGCCGCTATACCAAGAAAAGGGTGTAGCTTGGCGAGGGCGGAGTGCCGCTAGACCAAGAAATGGGTAGCTCGGCTAGGGCGAAGTGCCGCTAGACCAAGAAATGGGTAGCTCGGCTAGGGCGGAGTGCCGCTAGACCAAGAAATAGGTAGCTCGGTTAGGGCGGAGTGCCGCTAGACCAAGAAATGGGTAGCTTGGCTAGGGCGGAGTGCCGCTAGACCAAGAAATAGGTAGCTCGGTTAGGGCGGAGTGCCGCTAAACCAAGGAAAGTGTAGCTCGGTTAGGGCGGAGTGCCGCTAGATCAAGAAATAGGTAGCTCGGCTAGGGCGGAGTGCCGCTAAACCAAGAAATGGGTAGCTCGGCTAGGGCGGAGTGCCGCTAGACGAAGAAATAGGTAGCTCGGTTAGGGCGGAGTGCCGCTAGACCAAGAAATGGGTAGCTTGGCTAGGGCGGAGTGCCGCTAGACCAAGAAATAGGTAGCTCGGTTAGGGCGGAGTGCCGCTAAACCAAGGAAAGTGTAGCTCAGTTAGGGCGGAGTGCCGCTAGATCAAGAAATAGGTAGCTCGGCTAGGGCGGAGTGCCGCTAAACCAAGAAATGGGTAGCTCGGCTAGGGCGGAGTGCCGCTAGACCAAGAAATAGGTAGCTCGGTGATGGGGCATCAAAGGTGATTTCCATACACGGGTGAAGTGTATTTGTGTGTTATGGCTTGTATGAGATTGTAATTGTGTAATTTCTTTCATTTGGGCTCCTTGTAAGGCTTATATCAAGCCAATGGGCCATTTGTAATGTAGAGTCCATGGCTAGGTTGCCATTAGTAGAGTCCATTAAGGAGCTTATGCCATATTGGGTCATTAGGATTCTAATGGGTCATTAATGCACTTAAGGCCCAAATTGGGTTACACTCCCTCATGGGCCAACTAAGTTGGAAGGGTCCAAGTCTAGCATGGGCTTGTGGATGGTTCATGGCCCATGAATGGCCCTTGGCCCATGAAGGGGGGCGCCCCCTTCTTTGGCTCTATTAGGCTAGTTAGGTGTGTATTAGGTGGAGTTTGAATGTAATTAGTCTAAGGTTGAATGGAGATGGTCAAGGTGGATTAAAAAATTATATTTGGTGTGTTATTCACACCTCATCTCAGTCATTCAATCCCCAACACTTGATCCAAGGGTCCATATTAGATTTGATTGGAGTCATATATAATGTTGTATTTTCATGAGAAATTCAATGAAAAATCAGAAAAATTGTGAGTGTTCTTGAAGCTTGGTGTGCTCCTCTCTCCTCCCTTGGTGTTCTTCCTTCCCCAACCCCATATCTAGAGTGGATTCTATCTCCTTCCTCCCCTCTCAACCTCCGGTGATCATTTGTGCCGCCGCCGCCGCCGTTCGTGCCGCCTTCGAGCCGCCGTGGAATCGTCATCAAGTTTCTGTCCTGCTGGATAGAGGTGTGGTTCGAGAATTCCTGAAGCCAGCCACAAGTTCTGATCGATTTGAAATTTTGAGAGTTGGTTTCTATCTTCTAGCCCCTTCTCCACAAAAAAATCTAGGTTCAAAAGCCATCGTTTCATATTGTTTCCTCTTCGTTCAACTCTCAATTTCAGATCTATTCTGTCACTATCTACAGTGACAGTAGCCCTGAGCTCTCCACCTTCGACCACCCTTTTGATTTTCTTTAGACCTCCCAATTTAACTGTGTGTTCTGTCCATTGTTCCCTACCACCACCATTTTTCTTAAATTTTTATCATCCTTCTACCTATTTTTCAAAATTCATGTTCTATCGGAGCTACAGTACTTTCAGCAAGATCCCAGATCCGACCTTTGTCCACTGAACAAATCACAGAAAATCATAGACCTCCAAACATGTCCAAACAAATTTTTCCATCTTCCCATCTCAATTTCTAACAACTTTGATGAAGAACACCTCTTCGAATTCGGACATACACATCACGGTCAAAGGCAATCAACAGTCAAGTCGTCTGCAGGCCTGAGTCTTCGGTTACTATACAACAGAAGATTGAAAATTCCATAAGTCAAGATCCGAGAAGATCCAGGCCAGATATTTAGACATAGGTTGAATAACTTCAAGCTAGCTTTCCAACGGCGCCAGTCTCGTGTCGATCCGACGTCGGGGCTGATCGCAGCGTCCGTTCTCGCCGGAGCGCGCGCTGTAAAACAGCAGCAACCAGTCCGTGGATAGCAAACCCGACGGGTGCCGATCGGAGCCGCCCGACCTCCGGGCGACGTTCCAGCGTGCCGCCAGCCCGGGGATCGCTTCCACCAGTGTCCCCACCACAGTGGTGACACCGGGTCCTACACGGCCCCTCCGGACAGCACGTGGGCCCCACCGTCACTAGTTCGGGTGCTGCCGAAGCTACGCGGAAAGCCGCCCGTCAACCCGTATTCGGTCCTCCCGGGCCCCGTTGTGTCGCCCTTTACCTCCCTACGTGGAGTGGGCATATTTCCATTGCTGTAATATTCATGTATTAACTGTCCCGGGAGCACGAGTTCGGCCGGGCCCGTCGTCCCCACGCCGAGTGCGTGGAGGTATCGTCTTCGCTCCTACACTTGGCATTTCGCTTATTTCATATATGCTTGTTTATGCCACTACTAGAGAGCATGTTTTAGGACCTAGCTCGCTATAATTTCATATCACCGCTGCTGCGAGAGAGTGAGCGAGACCGTCCCGTGACCCGATCCGGGCACGAAAGTGCGAGCCGACCACCCTAGCTCTTGCCGGTTTCTCAACCGCGCACGTCCGACGCTTCCCTCATCAAGGGACGATCGCGAGCTTGTCGTGTCCGTGTCTCGTCCCGCATCAATTTGGTATCAGAGAGAGTTTGAGTCTAGGGTGTCAAAAAGAAAAAAAAAAGAGTGTCATTTACATCGAGTCATTAGTCGGTTTAAGTCGAGTCTAGGATCATCATTGTCTTAAAACACAAAAAAGAGTGTCTTTTCGCATTGCATCCCTTTACTCGGTATATCAAAAGGTGTTGTCCGAACGTTAGGCCTTGCCTATCAGGAAGGCCACACACTTGTGCGAGTGATCTTCGGATCGGTTATCTCCGCCACGTACCGAGTCTTGTTTTACGTCTAGGGTCCTTAGTGTGCATGCATTCCAAACTTGCATAGTCGGTCTAGTGTCTTGTCACCGTGTGTATGCATGTCCATGTCCACTACCCATGGCCGATCCCCAAGACCATACGTCCGAGTGGTCAACTTTTGTGGCCAAAATGAATGTCCTCATGGACCGAGCCTTTGGTTTTGCCCCTCTCATTATGAAAGCCGCTCTACCCAACGGGTCCACAACGGAACTCCATTTCACCGATAGGGAGTCGGATAATTGGGTTTCTCTTGACATCGTGGAGTCTCTCTCCAAGACAGGCGAGATTGTCCGCGATGGTGATTTTGCTTGTGTTGAGTTCTATAAGAGGATCGGCTCTGTTCTCTACACCGATGGCGCATGGTGCAGGATCGGCACACTTGCTGGTTCATGCATCATTTTAGGGCAAAAGTGGTTAGGAGAGAGAAGAGCCAATCTTGACTGGGACAAGAGGACTTGCACCTTATGCCCACCATACCTACCCGGTAAGATCACCCTTAGGGACCCCGTATGTCTAGCCACCCAGCCCCAGCGGCCCACTCCACCTTCGGATTCACGCTTGGAGCCACCTCATCCCGAGCCACCCGTATTCCTAACGGGTACATTATACATAGCCGAGCCGCTTCTTAGTTGGCTCAAGGATGGCTTGGTCCCACTCCCTTACCCGTCTATGGACCCTACCCTACCTTTGGTGTCCATCAACTCCTACCACACAACTTTTCGGTCCAGTCACCATGTCGATACTTTGGATGACCTTATTCTGGGATTAGATTCACAATGGGAGTTGACGCATCTTTTGGCCCGAGGCTTTGACCAACCCGCTAGTCTTAGCTTCACCTATCCGGCCTTAGGATCCATTACCTCCGTGTGCACCGTGGGGTGTGTCACCACGGAGATTCTTCTACTCCTCCCGATGCCGGCCGAGTCCGACTTCATTTCCTTTTGCCCGAGGGAGGAAGTTTATTTTCTTCACATGACCATTGTCCCAGTTACCATAACGGATGAAGGTGACTACCTACACCCTCAAGAATTTCACAATTGGGACCGAGTCATGGGGGAACCCACTTCATGGGGTCATAAATTCTTTGACCTTTTTGACCCTTTCACTAGTGAACCTCCCGAGCTATCACATTCCCTCCACCTCTTCCAAGGAGTTCACTATTCCACCCATACCCCTCGGTCTAGTCGGCAAGCCATCTCTACCTCTAGGGATGATGACGAAGGTAGTTTTGGATCTCCTAGCCCTTCTTCACCCAAATCCCATCAGTCACCAATGCATGAGTGGTACATCTTAGGGTGTCTAGGAGTCCTCCCTTCCATCAACCATCGTGTACATCTAGTATATGCATGGCACATATTCGGGTGTCCTGGTCCGCCGTCACCCATGTACGGGTCGGACTAACAGTGTGCTTTTTCTTTGTGTGGTTTGTTTTGAGTGATTTGTTTGCATGGTTTGTTTGTCGTTTGTTTGTCTGCATGCGTCTAGTGCAAGCTCGTTGTCGTTCTCTTATGAGTAAGAGGCGAGTGGACTCACTCGATGAGTATGGGATCGGTTCCACATCTATACCCGA
This sequence comes from Amorphophallus konjac, assembly GCA_022559845.1. NCBI lineage: Eukaryota > Viridiplantae > Streptophyta > Magnoliopsida > Alismatales > Araceae > Amorphophallus > Amorphophallus konjac. The sequence goes on from CM040125.1 coordinate 19,999,192, forward strand.
ATCAGTCACTTATAGGGACTCAGCGGTGATTCCTAGTGAGTCTTCGAGCTGTTTTCTTCCCTTTTGAGAGTGCCCCTTCGGAGTGACCACCTTTAGCCCATAGCAGTTCGCATATCGAGTATATATGGAATGAGCAAGTGACGATCACTTGGAGTGGAGGATACCCGCGCTACTTGGCACGGTGACGGATCTGTCGGAGTACCGGAGCAGCCATACCCCTACTCGACGGGGTCGAGTTCCTCCCACCCGGGGAGAATTGATGGGGCATCAAAGGTGATTTCCATACACGGGTGAAGTGTATTTGTGTGTTATGGCTTGTATGAGATTGTAATTGTGTAATTTCTTTCATTTGGGCTCCTTGTAAGGCTTATATCAAGCCAATGGGCCATTTGTAATGTAGAGTCCATGACTAGGTTGCCATTAGTAGAGTCCATTAAGGAGCTTATGCCATATTGGGTCATTAGGATTCTAATGGGTAATTAATGCACTTAAGGCCCAAATTGGGTTACACTCCCTCATGGGCCAACTAAGTTGGAAGGGTCCAAGTCTAGCATGGGCTTGTGGATGGTTCATGGCCCATGAATGGCCCTTGGCCCATGAAGGGGGGCGCCCCCTTCTTTGGCTCTATTAGGCTAGTTAGGTGTGTATTAGGTGGAGTTTGAATGTAATTAGTCTAAGGTTGAATGGAGATGGTCAAGGTGGATTAAAAAATTGTATTTGGTGTGTTATTCACACCTCCTCTCAGCCATTCAATCCCCAACCCTTGATCCAAGGGTCCATATTAGATTTGATTGGAGTCATATATAATGTTGTATTTTCATGAGAAATTCAATGAAAAATCAGAAAAATTGTGAGTGTTCTTGAAGCTTGGTGCGCCCCTCTCTCCTCCCTTGGTGTTCTTCCTTCCCCAACCCCAGATCTAGAGTGGATTCTATCTCCTTCCTCCCCTCTCAACCTCCGGTGATCATTTGTGCCGCCGCCGCCGCCGTTCGTGCCGCCTTCGAGCCGCCGTGGAATCGTCATCAAGTTTCCGTCCTACTGGACAGAGGTGTGGTTCGAGAATTCCTGAAGCCAGCCACGAGTTCTGATCGATTTGAAATTTTGAGGGTTGGTTCCTATCTTCTAGCCCCTTCTCCAAAAAAAAATCCAGGTTCAAAAGCCACCGTTTCATATTGTTTCCTCTCAACTCTCAATTTCAGATCTGTTCTATCACTATCTACAGTGACAATAGCTCTGAGCTCTCCACCTTCGACCACCCTTTTGATTTTCTTTAGACCTCCCAATTTAACTGTGTGTTCTGTCCATCGTTCCCTACCACCACAATTTTTCTTAAATTTTTATCATCCTTCTACCTATTTTTAAAAATTCATGTTCTACCGAAGCTACAGTACTTTCAGCAAGATCCCAGATCCGACCTTTGTCCACTGAACAAATCACAGAAAATCATAGACACCTCCAAAAATGTCCAAACCAATTTTTACATCTTCCCATCTCAATTTATAACAACTTTGATGAAGAACACCTCTTCGAATTCGGACATACACATCACGGTCAAAGGCAATCAACAGTCAAGTCCTCTGTAGGCCTGAGTCTTCGGTTACTGTACAACAGAAGATTGAAAATTCCATAAGTCAAGATCCGAGCATATCCAGGCCAGATATTTAGATCTAGGTTGAAGAACTTCAAGCTAGCTTTCCAACGGCGCCAGTCTCGTGTCGATCTGACGTCGGGGCTGATCGCAGCGTCCGTTCTCGCCGGAGCGCGCGCTGTAAAACAGCAGCAACCAGTCCGTGGATAGCAAACCCGACGGGTGCCGATCGGAGCCGCCCGACCTCCGGGTGATGTTCCAGCGTGCCGCCAGCCCGGGGATCGCTTCCACCAGTGTCCCCACCACAGTGGTGACACCGGGTCCCACATGGCCCCTCCGGACAGCACGTGGGCCCCACCGTCACTAGTTCGGGTGCTGCCGAAGCTACGCGGAAAGCCGCCCGTCAACCCGTATTCGGTCCTCCCGGGCCCCGTTGTGTCGCCCTTTACCTCCCTACGTGGAGTGGGCATATTTCCATTGCTGTAATATTCATGTATTAACTGTCCCGGGAGCACGAGTTCGGCCGGGCCCGTCGTCCCCACGCCGAGTGCGTGGAGGTATCGTCTTCGCTCCTACACTTGGCATTTCGCTTATTTCATATATGCTTGTTTATGCCACTGCTAGAGAGCATGTTTTAGGACCTAGCTCGCTATAATTTCATATCACCGCTGCTGCGAGAGAGTGAGCGAGACCGTCCCGTGACCCGATCCGGGCACGAAAGTGCGAGCCGACCACCCTAGCTCTTGCCGGTTTCTCAACCGCGCACGTCCGACGCTTCCCTCATCAAGGGACGATCGCGAGCTTGTCGTGTCCGTGTCTCGTCCCGCATCACTCGGTTAGGGCGGAGTGCCGCTAGACCAAGAAATGGGTAGCTTGGTTAGGGCGGAGTGCCGCTAAACCAAGGAAAGTGTAGCTCGGTTAGGGCGGAGTGCCGCTAAACCAAGGAAAGGGGTAACTTTGCCTGATCACTCGGGGAATGCCGGTTGTGCCGCATGATACAGCTTTAGATGTCTTCCGTTGAGTGGGGAGAATTGGATTTACCCTCGATGGTTAACAACCACGTAGGCCCCTCCTTCGTAGACCCTCTGTATTACATAAGGACCTTCCCAGTTAGCATTCAGCTTTCCTTTTGGGTTGGACGCCATGACTTCTTTTTTCTTGACCATGACGAGGTCACCTTTCTTGAATTCTCGTGCTCTTACGAGTTTGTTGAATGCAGCGGCCATGCGGGCCTGATACATTTGGATACTCTTCTGGGCTTGGAGGCGCTTCCCTTCCAATTCAGCCAGTTCTTCTAGTCTTCTTTCTGCATTGGTCTGTTCACCACGGGCCAGGCCATATTGGACTGCCACTCTGAGTGACTGGACTTCCAGCTCTAGCGGAACCACTGCCTCTGAGCTGTATACCAGCGAGTATGGTGAGCACCCTGTAGGTGTCTTGAAGAAGGTGCGGTATGCCCACAGAGCTTCATACATTTTCTCTTCCCAGTCCTTCTTATTGGAACCGACGACCTTGGCCAACAAGGTGCAGAGAGTCTTGTTAAAAGCTTCTGCCAATCCGTTTGCCTGTGGATTGTAAGGAGTGGAAGTCCTCCATTCGATCTTATACTTTTCGACAAGCCGATAGATCTTCTGATTTCTGAAGTGACTCCCATTGTCAGATATTATTCGGCTGGGGATCCCAAATCGGAAGATAATGTTCTGCTTGATGAATCTGGCGACCAGTTCACCAGTCACTTCTCTTAATGCTATAGCCTCCGCCCATCTGGAGAAGTAATCTGTTATGGCCAGTATGTACTTATGTCCGGCCGAGGAAGTCGGCAGTGGCCCGACTACATCAGTTCCCCATTGTGCAAATGGCCAGCTGGGAACTGTAGGGTGCAGAGTTGTAGGAGGCCTTCTAGGCACAGTAGCATGCTCCTGGCATTTCTGGCATGATTTTACAAATTTACAGCAGTCTTCAAACATGGTGGGCCAATAGTAGCCCAGCTTCTTGATTTCTATCTTCATCTTGGGACCAGCCTGGTGGGCACCTGCTGTCCCAGCATGTATCTCTTTCATCGCTTGCTAGGCTTCCTCAGTGGACAGACAGCGGAGTAGAATCTTCTTGCGTGCATCTGCCATTATTCGGAACAAAATTCCATTCCTGAGTTCATAAGAATCTTTGATTCTCAGGAGTTTCATCTTTTCTTCTCTTATCTGCGGCAGTTGTTGGTGTAGAAACCACTGCAGCAGGTGCTGTCTCCAATCAGGCGCTTGTTCTGTGCTGATGGTGGCAACTTCATTTTCTTCGGGGCACCCTTCTAGCATACTGGGGACTTGCTGCCGGTTCATGACGACAATGTTCAGTGTCTTATTTGGTGGGACTGCTAGTGAGCTGGCCAGTTTTGCCAGTGCATCAGCCTGGGCATTGTGTCCACAGCCCACATGCTTGAGCTCAATATGGTAGAACTTCGCCATGAGGCGCACAACTTCTTGGTGGTAGGGATTCAGTTCTGGCTTCCGCACTTCAAACTCCCCTTGGATCTGTTTTATTATCAACATCGAATCGCCGAATACCTGGAGCATTTGGATACCCATGTTGAGGCTTATATATAGCCCGATTATCAGAGCTTCATACTCGGCCTCATTATTGGTGCAGGGCTTGTTTATAGAACAGGAAGTATGCACGACCTCCCCTTCTGGTGATTTCAGCACAATACCGGCTCCAGCCCGTATTCTGGTCTTTCCATTGGAGTCTGTCTCTGTCCTGGATGCTCCATCGAAGAATAGTTGCCACATAACTGACTGGGTTTGGCAGGCCTCGAGTGTCTCATCATCGGGTAACTCAGCCCCTAGCATATCATTTTCCGGCACAGGATGCTCTGCGAAGAAATCAGCCACGGCCTGTCCTTTTATCGCCCTCTGGGGTGTATAGGTAATATCGAATTCCATCAGGATCACTGCCCACTTGCCCAACCGGCCCTTCAGTACTGGCTGAGTCAATATGTATTTGAGCGGGTCTACTGCAGATATCAATCTGACTTCATGTGACAACATATAGTGTCGGAGCTTTTTGACAGCAAAGACTAGTGCCAAGCAGGTCTTCTCTATGTAGCTGTAGCTTTCTTCAGTTCTAATCAGCCTCCTACTTAGGTAGTACAAGGCTTGTTCTTTGCCTTCTTCATTTATCTGTGCCAGCATTGCCCCCAGGGAACAGTATGTGGCTGCGGTATACAGTATCAAGGGCCTGCCCTTAATTGGTACCCCCAGCACTGGAGGGGTCTTGAGATATTCTTTCAGCTTCTCAAAAGCTTCCTGACAGCCATCGTCCCAGAGGAACGGTACATCTTTCATCATGAGCTTGTGAAAGGGGTGGCATCTTCCCAATAGATTTGATATAAATCATCGGATGTAGGCCAGACGCCCTTGCAGGGATCTCAACTCGTGCAGATTCCTTGGTGGAGGGAGCTCCTGGATAGCTTTAATCTTGGACGGGTCAATTTCAATGTCCCTATGACGGACAATAAACCTGAGGAATTTTCCACTGGACACGCCGAAGGCGCATTTCATAGGGTTCATTTTGAGCTCATATTTGCGCAACCTCTGGAACACCATCCTCCAGTCTTGCAAATGGTCTTCTCTTCTGCTGGTTTTCACCACCAGATCGTCAATGTAGCACTCTACTTTGTTGAAGAGCAAATCATCAAAGATCTTTGTCATGGCTCTTTGGTAGGTAGCGCCGGCATTCTTGAGGCCGAACGGCATCCTTTTGTAGTGAAATATCCCCTTCGGAGTGCGGAATGCAGTGTGCACTCTGTCTTCTTCAGCAATCCAGATCTGGTTGTATCCGGATGACCCATCCATAAATGATAGGGCCTCATGGCCAGTAGTTGCATCGATCATCACCTCAATGATTGGCACCGGGAAATCATCTTTCGGGCAAGCCTTATTAAGGTCCCGGAAATCAACACATATTCTGATCTGCCCATTCTTCTTCTTTACGGGCACTATATTGGCCAGCCATGTAGTATACTGGTTTTCTTCGACAAAGCCTACATCAATCAGCTTGTCAACCTCTTTGTTAATCTGATTTATCAGTTCAGGACGCATTCTCCTGGAAGGCTGCTTTACAGGGTTAGCCTCTGGGTTTATTGCCAATCGATGCTGTGCCACATCAGAACATAGTCTCGGCATTTCATCATATGTCCATGCAAAGCAGTCTCGGAATTCCTTCAAAAACTGTATATACTGTTCCCTGGTAGCTGGCTCCAGCAGTGCACTGAGGAATTTCGGCCTTGGCTCATCTGCGGTTCCCAGATTTATTTCCACAAGCTCATCGACGGTGGCCTGACCTCCGTCTTCGACCTCGGGCGGGGCTTCTTGTAAGTCAATGAAGCCTCCCGGGATATAATCTTCTTTAGTTTCATGATTTTCTATTTCATCATACTGGTCATCAGCGGGTGCTGGCTCATCATATACGGCCAATATTGTTGTATTCTGTTCAGTATGTCCCGAGGACGTAACTGGATCAGCAGGAAACTCAAAGACGGAGTCTTCCGCCCTTAGAGGCTCTTCTGATGCAGACTCCCTTGAGAGATCATCATTTTGTAGAGCCCGGACTTCTTCCAGGATGCGCTGAAACTCCAAGCATTCCCTCAGCTCTTTGGCTGCTTGGTCTTCATCTGGGATTCCCGTGTCAAACTTTACTTCAGCATGGAACAAATCTTCTTTGCAAGGTAGGTCTTCCCACCACCAATCTTTCTTTGCTTCATCAGACGTCCCCATCTCCGGCTGACTGTATTGGGCTTCATTGTTCATTATGGATTGATAAATGATTTCTTCATATTCCGAGGGGTATTTGTCATATCCCACCTCGGGAGGGTCTTCATGCTGGTAGGAGACAGATATGACATCCACCTCAGCTTCATAGTATTCTTGAAGGGTATAACCCAATCCTGGGTGCTGAGTGATCTCCCTCAGTTCTTTATTATCCCGAGGCGGATCCCATAGCTCCTGGAACGCCTTCTTTTGGGCAGCAGGTTGTAGTGATGGCATCTGCATCTTAGAGAACATCTGCGAAACCCGTCGCGTAGTATAATCTAAGCCTGTAATTGGCACCATCTGGTTTGCAGCCTCTTCAGGGATCATGCAGTCTTGATCATCTTCCTCGACTGACTCCCCAGTGTAGAATATGGCAGGAGGCTCGCAGAAGCGAGGGACTTCCATAGTCTTTAGTGGTAGCACCGTCTGGTACTCAAGGCTGACGATGGGTTTAAATAAACCCTGCGGCACCTCCACTTGTGTGTACTTTTCTTTCATTTCTTCATTGATATCATCCGGGTGAATGCTAGGAGGAGTGATCCGAGCAAAGTCACCGGCATAAGAGATGTGCGATACCTCATGCTTTTTAATATAGCCCTTTGGTGGCGGTGGAGACCAATTTCTTGCCTTCGTCGCCGATTTTTTCTGGCTGACCACAGCCTCTTTCTCTTCATCCTTTCGCGACACCTCCGTGTAGTAGGATGCATCGAGCATATGGCACTCGAATACTTCGAAGGGATGCAGATCCGCAAACACCCTCTCTTCTTTTCCTTCATGGCAGTATTTAATGCATCGATGTAGCGTGGACGGCACTATCTGATATTCATGCAGCCACGGTCTCCCCAGCAGGGCCTTATACGTGGTGTTGGAATCGATCACATAAAATCGTACCACGGTAGTGTCGTCGCCCAATGTGAGGTTGAAATCAGCCACCCCAAGAGGTGTTTCACATTTCTGGTTGAACCCTGCAATTTTCATATCTCTGACCTTGGTAAGCTGCAGATCAAAGTAATGTTTTTGGTAGATGCGGTATGGGAGAATGTTCACGGCAGCCCCGGGATCTATCAGTATCCTGTTCAGTGGCTGACAGTTCAGGGAGCCCCTCATATACAGCGATCTGTTATGGCAGGAATTTGGAATCAGCATGTCATCCTCTGTGAATGTAACTGACGGCCCAGAATTCACTTCTGTCAAGAGTGCTTCATATTGTGCCGGCGACTGCAAGGCATCAACAATTTCTTGGCGAGCCTCCTCACTCAGAGAGAGAATCTCCCAGATGGAGAATCTGGTAGGGAGCTTCTTTAGCATTTTCATGATATGGCTGCCCACCCTGACATTAGACAGTCTCATTTCCTCTACCCATCGGGGCTTTGGAGGTTCATGTGGTGCCTGTGGCCTTTGCTGCCCAGTCCCAGTTTCATTTTCTTCCTCTGTTTCCCGGGAGGCTTCTTCTGTAGCAACATCCCCTGGCTTTGCTAGAGGGTCACTTCCTTCATTTTCTTCATGCTGCTTCTGCATTTATTGCTTTTAGCTGGAGCAGTGTGAGCCAATTGCTCATTCTCCAAACTGGACAGGAATTCCAGGAATGAAGGAGCTTCTTCTTTCTCTTGGTACAAGCTGGCAGGGGGAGGAACCTGGACACCTCGTACCTCTGGTTCTGGGATCTGATAGGGTTGCTCCCCTCTGAATATAATATTATGATTAGCTGGTGGTGGGCGCCCCCATCTTTTCCCAGAACGTGTTGCATGGGCTAAGGTAGAGGCCTCAGCATGGTTGGCTTCTAGTGGGGCATTTGATGCTTCAGCCTCATCATCCTCCCCGGGCAAGGAAAAGAGCACTGACAGAGTGTTACACTGTACTGTCGTGACTTTCTTTCCCTTTTTGGACTTGGGCCGTCTCTTCTTCTTCTGGGAATTTGGCTTTGCCAGCTCCTGCCCCCAGAAGGGCTCAGTCTCATCTTTTCTTTGTTCTGCCTCTGACTGCTCTTTAATTTTCAATTCTTTGAGCTGTTCCCAGAGTATACAGTCTTTCACCAGCAGGTGCCCGGACTTTTTCTGCTCATATTCATCGAGCCCATTAATATACTGCTGTAAACGCCTGGCTGCAGGACTTACTTCCTTATGTGTAGGTAGGGGGACTTGTCTTCTCCGGTTATGAGTGGGGATCCGGATGACTGGCCCTGTCTCAACTGTGTGCCATACTGGCTTTACTGGAGGCGGTTCGGGCCTTGGTGTGACACCGCGGATAATCGCTCCATTGGTATTGACTGCAGGAGTCTTCTTTCTGTTCTTTATGGGTTTCATCTGCCATCCTTCCTGATCCTTCAGTGGGGTGAGGAAGCAAGCTTCATAAGTATGCCTGGTACATTCTTCAACGGCCTCCTTAGGCAGCTGCTGGTAGATTGAAATCATATTGGCGGCCATTTTTAACGCAGGACGCTCATGTGGACGAGGTGGCTCTACCTCGTAATCTCCCAGCTGTAGCTCGCCCTTTTTGACCATGCCTTCCATAATATCTTTGAAGACGTAGCAATCTTCAATTGCGTGCCCCAGCGCACGGTGATATGGACAGAACAGTGGATCACCTTTCTTCGCCGCGTCATCGGGTCTCTTTGGCTCAGGCAATGTTACCTTGTTGAACTTGTATGTCCAGTTGAATAGTGCGGCTGTCTTATCTTTCGGGAAAGAGTACGGCTTTCTCATTTTGTTTCTCAGAGAGACCTTATCTTTTCTTTCTGCTGTGTCTGCTGGTGGGGGAGCTTCATCTGCCCCCTTCTTCCCTTTCTGTTGCTCGAAGGTTCTGAAATCGATGGTGTTGGCCTCAGAGTGCATTGGTCGTCGATCATTAGATTTCCCTTTCGGCACAGTTGGAGCATTGGCGATCGGACGCTTAGACAGGAACGTCTCGACCTCCACTACTATATTGTTCAATCGGTCAAATGTTCTAACATCTGCACCAATCATCTTTTCCAGTACCTCTCTCCTGAGGCTCTGCTTACATATTTGCACTGCATCTTCTTGATGAGGAGGTCTTCTGCATCTCATAGCTAAGTTCCTCCACCTTTTGATGTAGTCCAGTGCAGTTTCATCTTGCTTCTGCCTGGTTGCATATAGCTCTGCTATTGTGATTTCTCTTTCAGTGACATGAAATCTGTCACGGAATTTTTTCTGCATATCAGGCCAATCAACCACCGATCCAGCTGGCAGGCTTGAATACCATTCAAAGGCTAACCCAGTAAGGGATGAGCCAAAGAACTTAAGCAGATAAGCTTCGTCAACTGCCAGGTCGCCCATGATTGTGGTGTAGTAAGCTATGTGCTCTCTGGGGCAGCCCTGGCCATTAAATTTTTCGAACTTAGGCGGCTTACTGACGCCTGGAGGTAGTCTCTTAGCAGCATATTGGGAAGGATATGGCACCTTGTATACATCATAGGTGCTAACATCATCACCAGTCTTCTCAGACAGCTTCATCTCCACAATTCTTTCAATCATCAGCTTGTGGGCTACGGCTGGATCTATGTCTTCTGGGAAGAAGTGAGCTTGTTGCTGACTATGAGGAGTTGTCATCACAGTGGCGTGCAAGGTGGACGCGGTAGGCTGTGTCTGAGACGCAGAGGGCTGAGCTACTATTTGCTGTGGAACAGGTTGGCTCGGTGGTTTGCCCTTATCAGCCAGGAGAGGATTAGCTGGAATAGCCGTCTCTGTTGAGCTGGAAGTATGCCCCACAGGCTCGGCTTGCTTGGAGACCGGTGTAGCTTCATGTCTCTCATTGAGCTGTCTTCTGAGAGCATTGATCTCCTGCTGGTATCTTCTGAACATCATCTGGATCATGGGATCCAGGGTGGACGGGATCTGTACATCTTCTGAAGTCCCTTCAGCATCATCAATGAAGGGATTATCTTCCTCTTCCGCTGTCACCACATTAACTGTCATGGTGGTGATCTTGCGGGTTTCATCATCAGTTTTCATCTTATCTTTCGCCGCTTGGCCTCTTCTTGTGACAGGCCCGGGTCTGGTTGCCAGCCTGAGTAGCTCGTCCGGTTGAGTTGGTAGCATGTCTTGCCCCCTGACAAGTCCAGCCATGTTACAGGTGAAGATCTGCATCTTTCCCTTCTGCCTGTAGACTTTTCTTTTTGCCTGGTCGGGGTATTTGAGTCAGTCAAAGACCTATATTCTTTCTTCAGGTTCTTCCCCACACAGGTCTTCTTTCCCATATCCGGCCCTGCGGCCTTCCCCATAATCATTGGAATCGGAGGAGGAGACTCCGAGCATCACTTCTTGAAGGGTTTCCTCCTCTTCTTCATCCACGGTGCCCAGGGCACGGGATAATCTTTGCTGACCGAGGGCAGAGTTCCCCAGGTAGTGGAAGTAGTCTTGGACTACTTGTTTCATCTCCTCTGGGTTGTGCCTTTGTGGCTCTGGTTGGAGCATCAGTCTTTCCTGGCCTCTTTGCTGATGAGCCAGTCTTGCCACCTGAGCATTCAGATGCTCGGCTTTGGAATATCTAAATATATCAGCCTGTCTCGCACAGGCTCTTGGTCTTCTTGGAATGGCAGCAGCGACTGGTTCGCTTGTTCTCATTCTTTCTTCTTTCTCAAATCCTCTGTCGCCATCCTGGCAGTAGTTGGCAGCAGCATCATAGTTCTCCCTTTGCCATCTTCTGCCCCCGGCCCTGGGATGGGGGACCGAGAGGTCTTGCTTCTGCTCATATTTTCTGCCCCTCATCCTGGGGCGAACAGTGGTCAGATTTCTTTCTTCATTTTCTTTCTCATCTTTCTTACCCCAAGCCCTGGGGTAAACAGCAGCATCGTCTCTTATGTCTTTTCCTTCTCTTCTTCTGCTTCCTGCCCTGAAGCGGGCAACAGCATCCTCGGTAGCTTTCCCCTCAACTCGAGTTGGGGCCCAGCTCTGAATCTTCTTTGGTCGCTAGACCTGTTTATATCTTGCTGGCTTGGGCGCCAGCAGCTTCCTCTCATCAGTTTCCCAGTTGGCCCTCCTGGTGGCCAGAACCTGGAACTTGTTGTCGATCTGGACGGTCGGGACAATCCTGTCTGGCCGGACCTCTCTCGGGCAACCGTTGAGGTTCACCCTAACGTCACCCATCATCATCGTCTTCCCAGAATTTGAAAGATGACGGTCGGCAGCAGCATACCGGCTCCTCCGGTTAGTTCTTTTCTTCATTTGGGCAGCAGCGGGGACCGTGTCCCTCCTTTGAACATGATGAACATAGCAAGCGACGGCTGTCGAGGTCGTCCTCTCTGGTAAGCTACACTTGTTATCAACAGTCTTCATCGGGGCACTTGCAGCAGTGCCTTGCTCGTTGTTGTCGACCTGCAGAAGGTCGGTGAAGACGAGGCCCAGGCAGTTGGGCAGCCCGACAGCAGGGGGCATCGACCCGAATGACAGCGGTACAGCCAGGTAACCCTCTCGGACATGCACATCGATCGGTTGTTGGTCGAAGCATACAGACATGATTCCAGTAGTCATTGTAGCTTCCTGAAAATAAGGAAAGCGCACAGAATCAAAATTTTGAGGGGGGCCCGCTGGGCCTCCTATTTTTGTCGTAGATATGAAGGGAGACTCGGTCCCACCAGGCGTGCCAGACTTGTGGAACGTGCTTTTAGTTTATATATATATATATATCGATTTGTTATTTATTGATTTATTGGCGTGCCAGCCACCGGGGTGACTTTTAATCAGTCGATTGTGAAGTCCGAGTCGGGACCCGAAGTCCGTCATACCATAAAGGCTATGACGTTAATTACGCCCTTCCTAAGAAGGACAACCCTTGATTAAACGCCAAAAATAGGAGGAAGGTAGCGGCAAAAATAAGACTCAAGCGAGAGAGAGGGTTGGTTCATCAGCAAGGCGTTAAATGACCTGAGTGAAGCAAGGATACATCAAATGCGGAGCAAATACGGCGGCATGTCCCCATTACCTTGGACTATGCCATATGGGGATAGGAAACCATCCATGCAGCGGCAGGATGGGATCCGTAAAAGATCGGGTATATCTAACCCGGAATCCGGATAAGGACCGGTGCAACATGACACACCCTGTGCAGGCGCGATGTCTTATTGATATCCCCCTTCGGAAGACCATCGGAGAACATACAAGGGCAGAACTCCGTGGGCCAGCGGGGTTAGGAGAGAATACCATGATTACTCAAGGTGATGTGAATGAATTTTGGCAGCATATCCCCTTCATCCTGGATTATGCTAAGAGGAGATAAGCCATCATCCACGGGATGTCGGGATGAAAGCCGGAAAAGAAGGGGGCACCAGGCCCGGGGCCATCGCCCACATCCATAGCATCGATTGATGTTCCTTCGGAACCCGTCGGAGCACATGTAGTGACATAGCCCTTTAGGTCCATAAGGTTATAAAGAAATCCGGATCGGAACAGAACAATGTAGGGGAGGTCCTCCCCATTGATTTATTTCCTGAGGGATGCCAAATGCTCTCTGTATATTCCTCGGGTGGGTACAACATGGGGATCAAGGTTCAGACCAGGAAGAAAGAGGTTCTCGGCGTGAGGGTTCAGAAATATGGCATGGCTTCTCGACGCGGGCTGAAGGGAGTTCCCGGCGCGCCACGAAGGGGGCTCTTGACATGTGCTGAAGGGGGGAAGATGAGGATCTCGGTGTGAGAGTTCCCGGTGCGCTGAGGGCCGCGCCGGGAACTATTCACGGTGCCGGGAGAGTTTGGCGCCGAGAAGGTGCTGGGCTTGAGCGCCGTGAGGACTTATGGGGTTTTACGGTGCTCTGTTCTAGGAATTTTCTCAGGATTCAGACAGTGGCTGGGGAATGGATTCAGGAGGCAAAGATGTGTATGGATGCGGAAGCATCAATGCAAGAAATAGGCACGGGACTCATGGAAATGTCAATGCGTGAAATATGCACGGGGTATATGAATGCATCAGTGCACCAAATGTGCACTAGGTTTCATGAGTCATGCGTTTTTTTATAGCCAACTCCCGGGAGAATTTTGGCAGCACCTCCCCCGGACCGATCATTTGCCAGGGAGTGGTATAGGCTAACATCCACGGAGTGCCGGGATGAAAGCCGGAAATTGAGGGAGCACTAAGGCTCAAGGAGACTGTACATGTCTCTAGCATCGGTCACTATTCCCCTTCTCGGAGACCGACGAAACCCTTGTAAAGACAAGGTCGATCGGACCCATAGGGTTACATGCGAATCCAATTCGGGACATAGGAATGTAGGGGAGGTCAATCCCCTGTTAATTTATCTCTGAGGGTGTATATGACGACTCAAGAATGTCTCGGGGTACGTGGACGAAGCGATGAAGGGGAAAACAAAGGGTAGAAACTTGGTTATCGGCGCAGTTGGGAGGCAAAAGGGGTTCCCGGCGCGAGGGGCTTCTCGGCGCGGTTTTAAGGAAGGAGGAGGGGCTCTCGGCATGAGGTTCCCGGCACGGGCCGCGCCGTGAGCTATGGCGTCGACAAGGTTTGAGGAGGTTTGACGATACTCTGTTCTGAGGTTCTCTTGGATTTCAGTCCTGATTAGAGGGAATTTTGGGGGTTTTAGGCTGGGATTCCGGTTGGGTTACTTGGGCATGGGTTTAATTTGCCAAAGATAGGCTGGGCTCAACGGGAATCGGAGAAGCCAATTACTGGGGGGTTTTGAGTCGTCATATGTTATTGACCCTTAGGAGCTCATTTGTTGGCATCTTTGGTCGCCCTGGGAGCCAAGAGATGGCCGTCTCTGGCCCCAGGGACGACCTTGATGGAACTGTTTATACTGGAATCAGATTGGAAACCCTCGGTATCAATCCATCGAAGTATCTTACTTATTCCCGTGGGAAGTGGATCTCGAGTAGGCCGTTAGGGTTATGGCCAATATCAGTAGCAGACTGCCCCAGAAGCCAAGAGATGGTCTGTCTCTGGCCCTGGGGCAAGCCTGGGAGGCTTTATGTAGACAACGACGAATGGCGGGGGACATCGGTATATCTAGAGCCACACTTATTCCATTGACGACAACTGAGCCCGAAGACCCATCGGAGAATCAGGTGCGCTTCGATTAAGCTATGAAATAAAACGCATGAGGGAAAGACATAGCAGCAGATGGAAAGATAGACGGCCGATATCTCGATTACCCAGCACCCAAACGGGCCATGGTAGCATTTCATTTCATCAAATCACTCCAAGACTCACACTGATCACGAGGTGAGAATGGGGAAAGGGAGATGAAACGGAGGCCGAGATATCCTGGCTACATGTGATGAATCAAGAGAAAAACTCATAAGATTACAGGAAGAATAAAAGAAAACATGGGGGAGGGCGGAGCATTGACTCCTCTCCCTCCCCAGCTGCCCACCTGGAGCTTCTTCTTCTTCTTCTTCTTCTTCTCTCGGGATTAGTCTCTTCTCTCCTTCTTTCAGTGGAGGAGGCTCTCTCTTCTCTCTTCTGGCGGTGGCGATGGTGAGGATTTTCTGAGCTTCTTCTTTTTTTTGTCCGCCCCCTTTTTTGCTCGAGGGGAAGGGGGTTTTATAACTGTATCTTGTGTCTTCTCGGCAGGCCTGTCACGGCGCGCCTCAATGAGGGGCTTCCCGGCGCGCAGGACTTCCGCTTCTCGGCGCGGCTTTTGGGCTTCGACAAGAGGGTCCCGGCGCCACTTTATAGGCCCATTTAGGCCTTTTAGACTAGGCATCTTGTTGGTCCTTCAAGTGCATCAACACCCAAAAGGGCCCTCCATTGGTCACATAGTTTCTATTGAGATCATTTATAGGTTTTTCATCAGTCGGTAGACCGGGGTTTCATCGGCGTTGCCGTCTAAATGATGACAAAATCGGACATCATTTTATTGGCATCGTCACCGGAACGGTGACAAGACCGGACATCAGCTTTAGCCTGGAAAGACTTCAGCCAGGTGACTGCTATTTCATCAGTGCCGTCGTCTGACTGACAATGGCATCGGACATCAGCTTGGCCCGGAAAGGACTTCAGCCGAGTGGACGGTTGACGAACTTCGTCATTGATCTTTCACTGTTGTTCTGATCTTCCTTTCAATTCTGTTTCCGCCCTTGCTCATTTTCAAGGTGTCAACAGGTTTCTTAATGCAGAAATGTGTTTAAACTTGTATTCTTGAATGACTTTCAATGAGGAAGCATATCATTTACATTTGTTGAAACAAGCTCTGATTTGGCTCTCTATACCTGTATGTGGAGAATTAGTTAAGGCTTAATTTGATTGAACTGGGAAGTTCATTTGCTGAACTGAACTTAAATTCCTGGATCCATATTGCTCTCAGATCATTAGATAAATGATAACAGTTTATTTTTGAACTTGTTTCATAGTGCCTTGAAGAAATTGATGAATTCAATTCAAAAATGGTTTGCTTGAATCTAATTGATTTGTGAGGGTTGTGAAGGTTCAACTTGTTATGGACAGAATCATTGTTTGGTGTGCTTTGATTGGGTCGGTGCATTGCATTAAGGTCGGTGCATGCATATAGAAGACAGAGCATGTTCTTATATAGGTCAGTGCACATGCCATTCTAGGTCAGTGCACATGCATTCATAGTCGGAGCATGTTCATATACAAGTCAGTGCATGCATACAGAAGTCGGTGCACATGCCTTCAAAGTCAGTGCACATGCCTTCAAGGTCGGAGCACACATGCCAACACAGGTCGGTGTACATGCTTTAAGGTCGGTGCACTTGCATCATATAAGTCGGAGCATGTTCATGTAGAAGTCAGAGCATATGCATTAAGGTCGGTGCACATGCATTCAAAGTCGGTGTACATGCCAATACATGTCGGAGCACATGCACGCTAAGTATGAGCACTTGTCATTATAAGCCTCAGCACACGTGGTATTAAGTCAGAGGCTTTATGAGGTGGCCCTTTTGCTTAACATGGATTTTATATGTCTTGCTTAAATAAGTTTTGAATGTTATTTTTAATCCTTTTAATCCATGCCACCTGATTGTATTTGAAAAGGGTTTATTGGCTTTTAATGTTTTTGTGCTTAATTGGGTTGTTTTCTGCTTTGGCTCTGAAAGAGTCGACTCTCAGAGTCGACTCTTGTCAGGGGCTAGCCAGCCTGCCTCGACGTAGGTTGCACCTGCCTCGACGCTAGGCAGCAAGTGTCGACTCTAAGAGTCAACACTTACTGGCCTAGGGTCTGTCCTTTACGCAGACAGAACACCTAGTGAAAAGTGTCAAAAATAATAAAGGCTTCTCAGGGCGAGAGAGAAAATGGTTTGATTTTGAGAACTCACTCTGATTAGGTTTATTTTGAAAAATCTGAAAAGGTAAATTTTGAGTTTGGAGAATTTTTTTTGCAATTAAACAGTTGCATTTCTACTTCATTGATTTTGGCAACTTCTGAAATGTTGAGATCTTGTGAGTTTCACGATTAGATAACTTGAACACTCTTCTCTACACATGTTGTGAATAACTTTAGTTTTTAAATGCTTCACACTGCGCATAAAGTCTTTCATCCTTTACTCATATTTTGCAAATAAAAATTCAGATTTTGAATGCTTGAGTTTGAACATAGAATTCTTCATCCTTTCAATCACATTATTGTAAATAGCAGTTCACATGTGCATACACGATTTACATACTTATTTTCATGCACATATCATACACATCTTTGCATACTTATACATAAAGAAAGTCTTTGATCATCTTTGCATATTTGCATATACTTGACATACATGTGTGCTTGAATGCCATGCTTATCCGGTATATCAAATGGCGATTATGGAAGGTTGGATTTTATCCAACTAGAAGCCTTCCCCATGCTTGATGGTGGTCTTCGGACCTACGTTCTCAACCAAGTACCGGTAATCAACTTGTGTGAAAATTTTACCATGATGGATGTATGAGTGTATATATCATATCACCCTTCCTTGAATACATCCTATGACATGTTTTCCCTTGCTAGATAAAATTGCATTGATTTAAACATGTTTGTTACATGGCATATATTAAGGGGGAGATTTTGCTCATAACTGTGCATACACTTAGGGGGAGACATAACTGTGATTAGACTAAATCATGTCTTACATTCAATACAACCTTCCACACACTTTGCACCTTTTTGAGATAAATGATTCAATCTAATAAGGAATTCAGTTATTCCTCTCAACACTTTAGAGGACTCTTGAATCTCTACATGGAAATCACATATCTCGTGAGGAAAAAGTTGTTTGCCCCACCAAAAATCCGTATAAGTGGAACGTGAATCCGAGTAGCCGGGAATCGTCCCTGAAACAAAGGAGAAAACTCGCGTCGAAAAGTGAAGCAAATCCACTATTAAAAATAAGTGGATTTGGCACCGAGTAGCCGGGAAGTGCCCCTGAGACAAAGGGTACAACTCGAGCCGAAAAGTGACAAAATCCGTAATTAAGATAAGTGACGAAGCTGAGTAACCGGGAAGTGTCTCTGAGATAAAGGATACAACTCGTGTAAAAAGGTTAGTCACACCATTTATAGTAATTAAAAAAAATTGGGGTCATACGTAGCTACCAATATTCGAGCATTGTGTATGAAAGTGTATGGATGATAAGTCCTTTTTAGTGTTAGTTGGAAAATTATGGACGTCAAAAAAAAGAAGAAGAAGAGAAGAAAAGGAACATTCCTGCGGCACAGATGTCTCGACACCCCGAGAGCAAGTCGAAGATGGAAAGGCCGAACAAATCCCATACCTCCTCCAAGTAGGTTGAATATATACTCGGCGCTCCGCCACCCAACGAGAAGCCCTTCGGGCAGAAGAGATGGCCGCGGATCTCTAGTCGGCATTACCGAAGGCCGAATCATAAGAAACTCAGGAATGTAAACACATGTTCGGCACGCGCTGGAAATCACTCAAAGTCTTGAACCGGGACTCGGAGGCTCTGAACAAAAGCCCTGGGGGCTTGACGCCACAACCAAAGCAACACGGGAGGGTAGGCGTCCATCCGAATCACCACTAAGCCGGGAAGAAATCTAATGGGTCTTAAACCGGCGTGGCTATACTTATATAGCCTTAAACCGGCGCGCCCCCTTTCAATAGCTTTAAATCGGCGCACCCCGTTCAATGGCCTGAAATCGGCGCGCCCCATTCATGCTGCTAATCCGGCGCGCACAACCCCGTGTCGGTTTAACCCCAAAGCATCCCATCACAACTCTGGTCCCCTGTTTCCTGCAAACGGCATGCTGAAGAACTACTTAAAATGGCAAAGTTCCCGCTTCAAACCAATGGGCAATCGACTATAGACCAAGAGTTGGAATTTTTGAGCTCCGCTCCAGCCAGCCCATCCCCTTCGGTCACCGTCGACCAATCTGGTGGAGACAACTTCCCTACTCTACGAATCCCTCTACCTGCAGGCCACTCAACAACGTCAGATACGGAGCAGGAGAAGAATGAAAGCGACGGGGGCATTGAACTTCAGAGGACTTCTTCCCCATCTTGACGGATACATATATCAAGAGAAGAACGATAAAGAAAGGGGCTCGAGGAGAGAGTCAGAAGAAAAAAGCTGAGAGAAGAAAAGAAGAAAGCTGAGGGAGAGAGTCTGGTTCAGCTGGGAGTTCCCTCAGAAGAAATAAAGAAGCCCCGTTCCTACGCCTGCTAGGTGAAGAAGAAGAGAGATTGAGTGTGAGAGGAGAGAGGTGAGCTCGAAGGGGGAGGAGCTTGTGCTCCGTTCCCCCTCCCTCATCGATGTATCTCTTCCTTTCTCTCTGATGTATTCCCCCCTTTTTTGCTTTGGGGTAGATTCCCCGCTGTCTTTCCCCTGGCGGATGAATAAAAAAAAAGCTTTTTGCAACATACAGTGTTCTACTTCTTCATCCTCTTTTCCTTTTTTTTTCCTCTCCGTCTCTGACTCATCCATGGTGCTTTGAAGCCTGCTCCTCCATAGCATGGTCTTCGAAGGAACCGTCAGAGGGATGAATATTCACAGCCTTCCTTGGCGAATATCTGCCCCATTTGGGGCTCCAACAAAGCTATTACCCCTGAACTGCTAGAACCCTTTGAAGGCCGGTCCTCGGGGCTTTTGCGTTCAACTATGGGACACCGGACTGCCGTTAGGCCACTCCGAGTTTTTGGGATCGTCCCGGAGTACTCCGTTTGACAATCCCTTATGTCGCCCCAGCAAACCTCAGTCCGGGGGAGGTGCTGCCCATTTTATTCAGGAATATGAACGACAAGAAGGAACTAAGTTCCCTGAGAACACGAACTGAACTTTGGAGTTCCTGAACCCCTTTGAACAAATCATCTAAACTTTGATCTTAACAGACAAACAAAACACCTTGAGACCTTCAAATCCACCTATTTTTGCTGGGTGAACAAATAGCCTAACCATCTGCTAGCCTGCAAGCCTTTGAAAAGAACAAAATGGCCTAATCCGACGCGCTCCTAATCCGGAGCGCACTTATCCGGCGCGCTACCCCCCCCCCCCCCCCCCGCGCCGCTTTAGCCCCACACTCATAAACCGTTTTACCCCTCTTGGCTCTAAACCGGCGCGCCCCCTGCACACCGGATTAAACCCTCTCACCAAAACACCTCTCCACCCCTTTGCTCACATCCTAAACCGGCGCGCCCCTCTCTCTTGGCTTGCCACCTAAACCGGCGCCCCCCAGCTTATCCCGAAACCGGTGCCCCCCCCCCCCTTGCCCACCTAAACCGGCGGGCCCTATTACACCCTCTAAACCGGCGCGCCCTCTCCTCTCTTGGTATCTCCCTAAATCGGCGTGCCTTCCATAAAAAAATAAAATTAACCAAACAATGAGATAAAAATATAATTTTCTTCTGGGGGCTCCGCTCCCGGAAACCCCCACAAGGGGCACTGCCCCCCTTGACCCCCGCGACCTGACCGCGCAGGTCGATCCGCGTACGAGGGCGCACGTTGGCGAGTCCGGGCTCCACACTTAACAATTCGTTTCCCCAGACTGTGTGTAAAGAGAAAAGCAACGATGCCCCATGGTATCAGATGTGGACCACGGAATACCCGACGTGGCCATAGTCTGAAACCGTCTCGGGCCAATAGTCTATCAACTTGACTCACTTCTATCGGGATCCAATCCCGCAATCCCATTAAACTTACTGTAATCACGGCAGACATTCGTACAGTTTACCGTCGTCTTCGATGCTTCAAACGCGGACTCTCATCCGAACAATGAATGGTCCGTTAGTGACCGACATATATATATACCCTGACCTAATCCCGATATTGAATTAAACTTGCCAGAATCGCGGCAGACATTCGTACGGTTTATCGTCATCTTTGATGCTTCAAATGCGAGCTCTCGTCCTAACAATGAATGGTCCGTTAGTGACCGACATATATATATATACCGGGATCCAATCCCGCACCCACATTAAACTTGCCGTACCTACGGCAGACATCCGCATGGCTTTGTCGTTGTCTTCGATACTTCAAATGCGAACTCTCATCCAAACGACAAATGGTCCGTTAGTGACCGACATATATACCGGGATCTAATCCCGCACTCGCATTAGACTTGCCGTACTCACGGTAGATATTTGTACGGGTTTATTTCTGTTTACATCGTGCCTTCAATACAGATATTTGTCCGAACATAAAGTTGTCCATGAATGACCAACAAAATCTGAATAGAACGAGACGGCTCTCGTCTTCCCTGAACCCTACGTGTGGGAATATCAATAAGACCTTCGTGAGTCACGTTTGGACCTCAGGTTCACCCCAACCATGGTCATTGCCTGACCTACTTCCTAGGCCTATAGCCAGCTATCTCTGTACATGTCTTTATTTAGGAATGTAGTCCCGGGATACTTTCCCGCTGCCCCTCGATACCGAAAATATTAACGATGCCCACGCAAGCCTCGTTTGGACCGCAGGAGGCGCCCCGGAATGGTCCTGACCCGATCTCGCACCGGGCCAATAAACTCGCTGATTTTTGACCACTCTAATCGGGATTCAACAGAATGTCTCCTATCCCTTTGAACAATAAATTTTCCGTACCCTGGTATACATATGCTCCGGTTTTCCCCATGACGATCATGATTTTCTGAAGTCAGACGCTCGTCCGAATATCAAAATGGTCCCTTAAGTGACCGACATATTCCGAATGTTTGCTTCCCTAGACATCGAGCTTTCCGACTGATTCGAGACCGTTATTGGCTTGTTTCTATCGATATAGTTTCCTAGCCATGAGGCCCTGATTCTCGACGATTAAACAAGGGTGTTCCCCTCTCCGAGGGGATGTAAATGACGCCGTGACCTTTACGGCGTGACGAATTTTAGTCCCGACACGAACTACACAATCGTCTGATTAGTCAGATCGAGCGCACAATAAATCGTCACATTGGTGACTGGCACGCCCATGCACTTAATAAACGCCAATAAACAAATAAACAACGATCTCAATAAAAAGTGCGTCCATAAAAATCTGATGATCCATATTGCTTTGGAATTCATTTCTCAATTTTCACATATACACTTTGGGTTTGATTGTGTGAATGTACTTTATGAATCTGTCAACCTTCATGGTTTATGCAGTACCTTCTTTATGTAAGCACGACCCTCTTAACATTATTCATGCACATCATACTCCAGAATCAATAGCACTCTTCTTAAACATGTCCCTAAGGGACTTGTTTGCTTTTATATCTTATTATGAATGCTTGAATGCTTGATTGCATGATCCTTTTTGTTCATATCATACTGCATCTCACTTAGATGCATCTTTAGGTTATACTTGTAAATAATAGGTTACATAATCCCATTGTCAGTCAATTTTTGTTTATGACAATAGGGGGAGAATAATGTGCTTTTTAGCATAACATCTGCATATAGTTCAGTTTTGTTACACTCCATGTGCAATAACTTTGTCATCTTGCATACTACACGTCAAATGTCATTTCTGGCTTGGTGTTCATGGTTCATGCACCTTTCTTTCATGGTAGGTGAATTGCTGAGTTCGTGCGCTTTTCAATCTCATTTCATTTTTGATTGTTCCTTAACACCCCCACTTTTTGATAATGTCAAAGGGGGGGAGAATCTCGGTGGCCACAATATATTTTCATCATCAAAAAGGGGGAGATTGTTGGGTTCGATGCGCTCCTTCTTTATCTTTGATAATGGTTTTGATGATAACAATATATTGTGTGCGTTGGGTGTGTGTAGAGTGACACTTGTGTGTAAAAGTGTTGTGGTGAATGAAATGAGCTCATATGTTGATATCTTGTTTTGCAGGTTACGTCACAGGGTTGTGAAGCATGGTCCTTCACGTATATAACTTTGATGTTGACTCATGCATGCTGCTCATGAGTCTTTGGAGCTTTCATGTGAAAGCTATATTTTTCAGTGGATTGTCAAATGGCTTGTTAGAATGACTCGTGGTAGGCTTTTCATATGCTTGAATCTTATCACACCCTTGCTATGTATGGAAATGATTCATGTTGTAATCAATGATAGGTGTGGCTATCTTTAAGATATGAATCTTGTTTTAGAAAAGAGAAGCTTGTGTTTTTGGTGCATACACTAAGTTGGGTTTATTGAGTATCATACATGTTGAAGTGTGGGACTGTTGAGATTGGTGTTCTTGCTTTGATGACCATACTAGTGTGGAATGATTGAGTAATTTGTAGCTATGAAATTGGTTGCATGGCATTGTGTAAATACATTGCCATTTCATTTCAAGCTTTTGTTGCAATGATCATCATTTTCCTTGGACTCATGTATAATCATGCCTCAATGTTAAATGTGGTTTTAGATGCTTAAGGTGGTCATCTTTCACATTTCTGTTCTAACTGGTGAGGTATCGACCCCTGGGGTCGACCCTCCCTTGGCCATGGGCTGTCTGTAAAACAGACGGTCCAGCCAGTCAAGAGTGTCGACACATCCGCTGGTGATGTCTCACGTATGATATTTGTTCATGTTTGGTCATGATGAAATCTTGATATTTGGCATTCTTATATTGCTTGGTGGATGGTAAATTTAACTAACCTTCTATTTGTGAAACATGGTTTATTAATGTAGAAATGTGTTTAAACTTGTAGTGAAGTCTCACCGGGTTCGGCGAGGGGTGGACGTAGGGAGCCCGTCGTTGTCCCAAACCATCTAAAAATCTATGTGTTGGTTGTGGTGTGTCTGTGCGTTTGTCCATTTCTCCTATCCCCGTTCACAGGCTATCTTATAGATTTTTCTTCACTGCACCATCGCTCTTCGCTAGCTCTGCTATCCATTATTAGTAATTGTTCATCGTTTGTTGCATAGATTATCCGTGTGAGATCGGAGAGATTGAGAGAACAAATTTATCTCACACCTATTTAGATTAATTAACGTAGTTAATCTTAATTCCGTTGTGTTTAGTTGAGTTTGTTTTTAAAATTCGCCATCTCCCCTGGGGGATAATTCAACTCCCCATTTTGTCCGCCATCTAATCTGGGCCAACACTACCCTTACATAACTATTATTATTAGTAATAACCTCATTAAGTTACAATAATTATAAAAATATTCTTACTGTTACCCAGCATTAGGATTCCATTATGATCAGCGTGCCTTGATCCACATTGTGTGTTGCCAGGTGTCTTGGGGGGGGGGGGGTGGACGGGGTTAGCTTAATGACATGCACAAACTTGGTTTAGGGAGTTGTTCAAACAGGGGTATATATTAATACATGCATCTCCGAGAGAGAGAGAGAGAGAGAGAGAGAGAGAGAGAGAGAGAGAGAGAGAGAGAGAGAGAGAGAGAGAGAGAGAGAGAGAGACCACCCCCTCTTCCCTCTATACTCATCCTCTCCCCCCACACCTCTTCCCCTCTTTTCTCCCTCTTCGACTGTTGTGGAGCCGTGTTGCTGCTGATGTGGCGGGGGGAGCTCATGGCCGGGTTGTTGGTGCCTTGGAGGTCACCCGGGAGGAGATCCAACCATATCAAGGCCCACATTCATGGATAGGAGGAGTGGAAGATCTTAGGTTGGGATATATAGCACACCTAACTCACCCCCGCAATTCTGAAAATTTGCTCATTTATGTGCCAATGTGTGTGAAAAACATTTAGCCCTACTTTGGTTAAAGGTTAGTCCTGAGTTAATCTAAAATTAATTTAAGTTAACTTAAGGTTAACTCTTTTTGTGATTTGATAGAAGATTCAAAAAAATCTGATTTACATGAGGGTTAATCCATAGCTAACTCGGAATTTTGAAACTCACCACTGGAGGTGGGTTTAAATTAACCCCCTCCATTTAATGCACTGTCTCCTCTCTCTTTGTATCGTGCTCTCTCTCTCTCTCTCTCTCCCCTCTTTCTTTAAGTTTAACATTGAATGATTAAAATATTTATCTTTTTTATATTTTAGTTATTATATTAATGATAGTTTTTATCAAAAAATTTATTATTTTAATGTTATATTTATTTTATAAGATTTAGAAAAATATTTAAAAAAAATTTAAAAAATAAAAAAAAGTGAAAGTGAATGATAACTTTAAAAGATGCTTTTGACTTTTAAATTTTAATTAGTAAGATTAAAGATATTATTTATTTACAAATATTTTCATGGTATATTTAGTTTATAGAATATATTAAAACAATTTAAAATAAAAATTGATACATGAACAGTAATCTCAACTTGTAATTAATGATGTTTTAAATTATAATTAGTAAAATTAATAATGTTACTTATCAAAAAATTATTATCATGATATATTCATTTTATAGAATATATTAAAATTATTTTAATAATAAATTAAGAAACATTTTAAGTTAAATAGTAATCTCAACCCGTAATTAATGACATTTTTGACTTTTAAATTTTAATTAGTGAGATTAATTATAATATTTATCAAAAAATATTTTCATGATATATTTATTTTATAGAACATATTAAAAAATTGAAGTAAAATAAAAAAATTTAGGTCAAATAGTTGTCTCAACTAGTAAGTAGCAGCGTGTTTGTCTTTTAAATTTTAATTAGTGAGATTAACGATGTTATTAATCATTTTTTTTATTTTTATGATTATTTAATTTATAATATATTTTTAAATATTTTTAAAAATAAAACAAAACAAAAGTTATACAGTAGACAAATGTTTATAGATAAAAAAGTAAGAAAGAAGAAATAAATGTGAAATTTAAGCTGTCGTTATTATCGGGTTAACTCAATAATTATTAAATCATGCTGATTTAAAAGTAAATTAACATATCTCATTAATTCTAAGTTAACTCTCCTCCTATCAAAGTAAAAATTAATTAACCACGGATTAACTTAAGCGAATTAAATTAACTCACTCTTGGGCTTACTCCCGGCCAAAATGAGGCCTAGAGTTTCACAAAATCCATTTCCTAAATTTGCTAATTTTAGTGACTTCTTTGATTTTCCAATATAGTTTTGGAGTCCATCCAGCGGAAGGATGAGAGAGACTAACTCATCTCCATGTACATGTCATTATAGACCCAATTTGTCATTATAGACCCAATTCTAGGGACATGTATGGTACATGGCCAAGTTCTCTCTCTCTCTCTCTCTCTCTCTCTCTCTCTATCTATCTCTCTCTCTTATCCATTGCATGACGTCCATGTGAGTTCCTTAAAATTAAGTCCTAGAAAAAGTGTTCTTAGGACTTAAATTAAAGAGTAATGCTTTGTACACCGCATGCGGTGCACAAAGTCACCTCATTCTGCAACGAACCGAGACGATTGGTCCACGTTGACATATACCACTTCATCGGTCAGACGAACCGAGACGTGCTCTGACAGATTTAATGGCATTGCCAGCTCATTAGCAGGGCCACGATTTCAACTTACCAAAAATGCCCTTACAGTTTTCCCTCCATTGCTGATTGAGGCGTCGTGAAACTTCAGGCAGTGTCTTTCCCTCTAGTGGCATTGTCAACTGATTGTTTCTTCTGCCGATTCCCCCCCGTCCCCTTCTTCGGTTGCTCATCTTCTCCGTCGGCGGCAGTGATTAGTGGAGCAGAAACAGGCGCGGAAGCAGAAGGCCATCGTGTGCGCGTCAGCCCATCGTCTGTGCGTCAGTTCATCGTCGACGAGGGTTTAGGGTTGGCTATGGCACCTAAGACCGGCAAGGGGAAGAGTAAGATGCTACGAGACAATGTGCTTGGGGAAAAGGAAGTAGAAAATATAGAGGAGAGGACGAAGTTAGAGCCACAGGGAGAGGAAGCCCCATCCACTGTGAGGGCTGTTGAAGAAGAAAGGTAACAGGAAACCGTATGCTTGGCAACAACGCTGGAAGAGGCGCAGAGAGGAAGGCCTCAACAGCAAGAGACGGGAGGTAAGGCAATGTTCTACTAGAATGTAATATATGACATTCCACTGCAAATCTTTTCATTTATATGCAACCTATTTCATTCATACTAGCAGCATGGGTGGGCGTGGGGGTGGGGGTCTGTAACAAAACGATTACATATTTTTGAATAGAGGTGAAACATTTTGAATTGGAGTGAAATATTCTGCCTTGGAACGACTAAGGCAGCATCAGTTCTTTGTAACTTATATTTCTTTACCTTTTACAAATAGTGAAATGTTTTGTATATAAGTGAAAGTTTTTGAACAGAGGTGAAACATTTTGAACTGGAGTGAAATATTCTGCCCTGGAACGACTGAGACAGCCTCAGTTCTTTGTAACTTATATTTCTTTGCTTTTTAAAAAGAGTGAAATGTTTTGCATATAAGTGAGAGTTTTTGAACAGAGGTGAAATATTTTGAACTGGAGTGAAATATTCTAACTTGGAACGACTGAGACAGCCTCAGTTCTTTGTAACTTATATTTCTTTACCTTTTACAAAGAATGAAATGTTTTGCATATAAGTGAAAATTTTTGAACAGAGGTGAAATATTTTGAACTGGAGTGAAATATTCTGCCCTAGAACGACTGAGCCAACCGCAGTTCTTTGTAACTTATATTTCTTTTCCTTTTACAAAGAGTGAAATGTTTTGCATATAAGTGAAAGTTTTTGAATATAGGTGAAATATTTTGAACTGGAGTGAAATATTCTGCCCTAGAACGACTGAGGCAGCCTCAGTTCTTTGTAACTTATATTTCTTTGCCTTTTACAAAGAGTGAAATGTTTTGCATATAAGTGAAAGTTTTTGAACAGAGGTGAAATATTTTGAATTGGAGTGAAATATTCTACCCTAGAACGACTGAGGTAACCTCAGTTCTTTGTAACTTATATTTCTTTGCCTTTTACAAAGAGTGAAATGTTTTACGTATAAGTGAAAGTTTTTGAACAGAGGTGAAATATTTTGAACTGGAGTGAAATATTCTACCCTGGAACGACTGAGGCAGCCTCAGTTCTTTGTAACTTATATTTCTTTGCCTTTTAACAAGAGTGAAATATTTTGCATATAAGTGAATTGTTTCAGGAAGTCTTCTTTTATTGCATATAAGTGAAATGTTTTGCATATTTCTTTACCTTGTAACTTATATTTCTCTGTAAGTCTTATTTTATTTCTTTTGTTTCAGGAAATGTAAGAAGAAAGTTGTTGGCCAAGAGGCCAAGAACTGTACAGAAAATGGAGAACATTCCAAAGCGAATCAACCATCGTTGCTTCATATCTTTTTACTCCAAGAGTGTTCAAGAAATCAAATTCAGGAACTGTCACAAAACTTTGTTGAATAAGACCCCTTTCCGTGTGTTTGTAAATATCCCTCCCATTGCCTTTGACATATTTTTTTTAGAGGACATGTTATCATGTCATGTGCAGGACGGTGTTTTCCGATTTGACAAATACAAAGTGTAGTTTACTACACAGGATGTTGCACTAATTCTAGGACTCCCATATATTGGGAGGAGGATCGAGCATGCCAGCTCACGGGTCTAGAAATTGCATTTGAAAGAGAGGTTTGGGAAGCAACTAACCACTAACAGACATGCTGTGGTCCACCTAATCAATTCTGTGAAGGAATCAGATAAGAAGGAAGACATTGAAGACACAGTCCGCTTATGGATTATTTTGATACTGTCGACTTTCATTTGTCCATATACCAGCTATGCTTGTCCAAAGCAGATGCTGCATTGTCTTGATGAGATTGGTGCTATTAGATCTTCCTCACGGGCTGTGGCCGTCCATGAGGTTTTAATGGTTAGATTATGTTTCATTTCTGAGAGGAAAAAGGGAAGTCTGTCTGAGAAAAGTGAAAGCTCTAAAACATTATTGGGCTGTACTGCTGCTCTTTGTGTAAGTTTCTGAACCTATTTTTTAAACAACATTTGTGGTAGTTTGCTTACATTGATTTTAATTATGTTGAAAAATGTAGGTTTGGGGTTTGGAGCACAGTAAGTGGAAGAAGCCCAAGGATAAGAGTGCATTCCCACGATTGATGAGGTGGGGTTCACAACTGAAGAGGAAGCCTGGGCTCTCCTTTTCATCCTTGATTGCATCTGAGGTACATCCTACTTTCTATACTTGTGCTTCATACTTTATTTCACTACATAGTAATTCTAATGCATTCATATATAATATGATGTAACATGTAATCGAAAAGCTTCAGGTGCATAGGTCAGAAGAATGGCTCCTAGAGGGGGAGCATGAACAGCTTCTGCGGGCTTCTGTTAGCCCAATTTCAAAATCTTCTGAGAAAATGAAAATGGAATCATTGGTTGACGAGATAAAGGGCCTTAAAGAAGCCCTTCGAGTTTCAGAAGAGAAGAGGGAGAAAGATGTTGCTCACTTCAGGACACAAATGCAGGGTTTGATCCATGAAGTGCAGCAACTGAAGACAAAATTGTCTCCCGTTGGGGAGGGGAAGGAGGCTCAGGTGAGGGAGGAGGAGGGTGAGGAGGTTGAGCATGTGGAGGAGGAGGAGGAGGCAGAGGATCCGGTGGAGGCTGCGGTGGTAATGGAGGCTGAGGTGGTTAGGCCAAAGGAGGAGGCTGAGGCTGTTAAGGTAAGCTCCATTTCCAAAGCTGTAAAGCATCGCGGTAAATGGCAGCCCTCTACTTCAATAAAATCTCCGTACGTTACGCTCCAGAACAAGGCAAAGAAATCAGCCCCAGTGTCAAAAGATGAAGAAGAAGGTCCCACAGGCAAATCGACACTTGATCCGGTGCCTGTCCCACCAGGGGGTCCTAATGCTGAAACTGGGAGAAATGTAAAATATTTTGAATTCCTATAAAATTTGATCATTCGATATCTATAACTTTGTTTATTGTAATAACTATTATGTGTTAGTACTGTGCACTTTGTTTAATTTTCAGAGAAATAGATTTTATTTTATGAAGTTATGGTTTATCCATGTGCAGTACGTAATAATTGTGCTGCAAATTTTTTTAGATCCGTGCACTCTATTTTCTTTGACACTGTAAATATGTTTCACTCCTATGTAATATGTTAGTCCCTGTTACAGTTTTGAGATGTTCTGTGCAATATATTTCCGTTCTATATAAATTGTAAATATTATCAGTGCAATATGTTTCATTCATACATAATGCAGGCATACAGTGAAGTCCGAAGGGATTACTGTGGGCTGGAAAAACTCTCTAACTCACATGAGAGCATCATTAATAAATTCTTATCGGTTGAAATGAACAAGTAATCCAATCACATATCTCTTTTTTTCCCCACCGATGTCCAAGTATTTTGATATGTTTATATCTCTGAACAGTGTTCCAGTTGTGAAAAACCACTGGGGGGTTTCAGTTAGCAGGTTGCAGCTACGTGAACTGTTGTTTGGGGAGATGATTGACTTTGATGTAAGTGTATTCTAACATGTGTGCCTTCCTTTGCCCCTACATAGATTCAACATTCACAGAGATTTATTGGTAATATGTTGTAGGTTCTCGACTGCTATCTGGAATTACTTATGAGAAATCATGCTTCTTCCCCATCTGCTGGAGTGAAATATTTATGCATGCCAGTGGTGCAATCCTCTTTTCTTCACCTTCAGCCCGTCAAGTTCTTCGCTAAGGTAAGTTTATTGAAGCATTATGTGACTCAATTCCTTAAGGAAGAGGACATGCAAGAGAAGGATTATATGTTTTGTATTCTACATTCCCCGAGCCATTGGCACTTGTTTGCTATTCACTTTAAGAGGCGATCCTTCATTTCATACAACCCCATAAAGGGCAATGCTCAATATAATGCCGATGCAAGGAATTGGGTAAGAGATCTCATATGTATTATTTGAAATTTAAAGTTATATAACTTTCACCTTCACATGTCCGCCAACTGTAACTCTTGCATCTGTACAGGTGGCGCTATGGAGGCAGTAATTCCTCTTCATGAAGTCATGGCAAATGATTTTTGACGAGGAATCTCCTTCTCAGCCACCCAATTCACTAGACTGTGGGGTGTATTGCTTAAAGTACATAGAGTGCCTGTCCCATGCAGTAGATGGCCCAGTGAACTGGGATTTCATAGTAGAAGATGTCCAACAAATGAGAGGAGTGCTGACAACAAGTCTTTTGCAGGCCGGTGTCTTGGGGCATGAACAGTGACGCAGTACTCATGTGTTGTTGTTGGCATGGAAGGTTGGAAGGATGTAAAGGACCCATGGTTGTAAATATAATTAGTTGTCAATGAATTGTGTAATTAGTTTCACAACACTGAAGAATATTTCACTCTAGTACAAAATATTTCACCCGTGTGCAAAACATTTCAGTTGTATGCAAAATATTTCACCCCTGTTAAGAAGGAAAAAGAAATATAACTGAGGCTGCCTGAGTCATTACATAGCAGAATATTTCACCCCAGTGCAAAATATTTCACCCCTATGCAAAATATTTCAGTTGTTTGTAAAATATTTCACCCCTGTTAAGATGGCAAAAGAAGAATCTAACTGAGGCTGCCTGAGTCATTACAGAGTAGAATATTTCACCCCAAGTGTAAAATATTTCACCCCTGTGCAAAACATTTCAGTTGTATGCAAAATATTTCACCCCTGTTAGAAAGGCAAAAGAAGAATCCAACTAAGGCTGCCTGAGTCATCTAAGAGCAGAATACTTCACCCTAGTGCAAAATATTTCACCCCTATGCAAAACATTTCAGTTGTATGCAAAATATTTCACCCCTGTTAAGATGGCAAAAGAAGAATCTAACTGAGGTTGCCTGAGTCATTACAGAGCAGAATATTTCACCCCTAGTGCAAAATATTTCACCCCTGTGCAAAACATTTCAGTTGTATGCAAAATATTTCACCCCTGTTAAGAAGGCAAAAGAAGAATCCAACTGAGGCTGCCTGAGTCATGTAAGGGCAGAATATTTCACTCCACTTTAAAATATTTCACCCATGTGCAAAACATTTCAGTTGGATGTAAAATATTTCACCCCTATTAAGACGGCAAAAGAAATATAACTGAGGCTGCCTGAGTCATGCAAGAGCAGAATATTTCACTCCACTTCAAAATGTTTCACCCTTGTGCAAAACCCTATGTCTGCTACATGCTGAGGCAAAAGCATGCACAGACCTATGTATGTGCTTAGACTTAAAATGCACATATGCTTAGACTTGTATGAACATTGTTTCCTCTTTAAATGGACATTATTCACACTTAACGCCCATATGTCCCCCTTTTGCCTTCTTAATAGGGGTGAAATATTTTGGATAGAACTGTTTTGCACAGGGGTGAAATATTTTGCACTGTAGTGAAATATTTTGCACTGGAGTAAAATGCACAATGGTATCAAAATGCGACGTGGCTAGCAACGACCTTGTCTATGCATAAAACAGTAATGTGCACTGACCTTGCTCTGCCTAGCGGAGGATGTGCACAGACCTTCATGAACAAGCTACTGGAACATGCACCGACTTGCATATCCAAATGCTATAAGTATGCACCGGCCTTATGAAGACGTGCACTGACCTTCATACACAAGGCAGAAGGTGCACCAACCTTTATATGCTTGATAGAAAATGTGCACTGACCCTGGGCATCAATGTGCTCGGACTTCCTTATAAGTGGGTGCACAGACCTTCATGTGCATGTGAACAGTGATATGCATGGACCTGAGTATGCATGTGCACAGACTTGAGCATTGTATGCACCGACCTGCTACAGTGATGTGCACAGGGGTTTCTGTAATGACTCAGGCAGCCTCAGTTGGATTTTTCTTTTACCTTCTTAATAGGGGTGAAATATTTTGCATACAATTGAAATATTTTACACATGGGTGAAATATTTTGCACTGGAGTGAAATATTCTTCTATGTAATGACTTAGACAGCCTTAGTTTGATTCTTTTTTTGCCTTCTTAACGGGGGTGAAATATTTTGCATACAATTGAAATGTTTTGCACAGGGGTGAAATATTTTTCACTAGAGTGAAATATTCTGCTCTATAATGACTCAGGCAGCCTCAGTTGGATTCTTCTTTTGCCTTCTTAACGGGAGTAACATATTTTACATACAACTGAAATATTTTGCACAGGGGTGAAATATTTTACACTGGGGGTGAAATATTCTACTCTGTAATGACTCAGGCAGCCTCAGTTAGATTCTTCTTTTACCATCTTAACAGGGGTGAAATATTTTGCATATAATTGAAATGTTTTGCACAGGGGTGAAATATTTTGCACTGGGGGTGAAATATTCTGCTATATAATGACTCAGACAGCCTCAGTTAGATTCTTCGTTTGCCATCTTAACATGGATGAAATATTTTGCATACAACTGAAATATTTTGCATAGGGGTGAAATATTTTGCACTGGGGTGAAATATTTTGCTATGTAATGACTCAGACAGCCTCAGTTATATTTCTTTTGCCTTCTTAACAGGGGTGAAATATTTTGCATACAACTGAATGTTGCACGGACTTTGAATGTTGCACGAACCATGTATAGCACTAAGTTCACTGACCTTGTGCATCATGCACAGACCTACATGCAAGCAGCTAAGTAATGAGACCGACCTTACTTGTAATATACACTGACCTTATATGCACTAGCTGGAACATGCACTGACCTTAGTGTGTGCATATGACTGTGCATCCAACTGATGAGGTTCTATTCAAATCTGAAAATGTAATGACTAGGCAAATGAAATTGGGACTTATTCTGACCTATAAAAAGATGATGTTGCCAAAGTCAACGAGTGGTCAAACCATTGTTGCCAATCATTAAAATAAGACATGAATCACACCAAATCCGAGGAGACATAACAAGACTGGCTCCCAAATTCACTCCATTTTCAGAAAACCAGTCCACCCCCACCCCCTTTTTTTTAAAAAAAAAGAAAAGGGACTCTCTGCATGAAATGGTGCTCAAGGAATGCAAGAGCCAGCATAGACTTTAACCTAAGCCATAGCTAACTCGCATAGACCTAGGGCTCAAGGAATGGTCCACTAACACAGACCTTATGCTCAGAGCAGTGCAAGGTAACACAGACTCTAATGCCAAAGACTTTGTATGTAAACATACAGACTATGCATCGACCTTCTATCAAAGGAACAGTAACATGCACTGACCTTCTAGCATTGAAGCCAAAATTGGAAATAAAGCAAGCAAAATAGAAAATTATGAATTCTGATCACAGGAATCACTGATTCAAGGGCAGAATTATGGTTCGGGCTAATGCTGTAGCAACCCTGGAAAAAAAAAAGGAAATAAAACCCCAAATTAATCAAATTTGATAAAGTATTAAATAAATGATTGAGAAACATCAAAAAGAATAAATACAACGACAGAATGGAAATAACGCCTTGACTCAAGGCGCTACTTCAAAAAGAAACGCCTCCATCTAAGGCGCGAATTCCAGAAAGGACGCCAACAGCTAAGGTCGTCAATTCTCAACGGCCAACATAAATAAAAAGGGGCAAGTATAAGTGACGCCCTCTACATAGACGCATTTCACATAAGAAATGACGCTTGACAAGGCGTCAATTTAAATTCAACGCCCTCACTTAAGACGTCAATTCAATTCGAGTTTCGTTCGACCCAGGAGACTATCCAGAGCAAGTTTCAGGATAACTACGGGGGAGATTGATTATAGTAAGAACTCTAAAGGGGAAATATTGCTTCCAATACAATACTAACCCCCTTAGGATTCTAAAAACCCTATAAATACCCTTCTAATCGACCCAGATCGCTATTTTGGCGATCTGATCCATCGTGCTGTTGTCATACGTAAAGAACACAGGTTTGTTCTTCCTTTTTTTTGCCTGCCTTCACCTTCGGTTATGGATATATGAAGAAAATTAATTTTTCCTTATGTAGGTAGTCTGCAGCAAGTAGTAACTCTATTGTCAAAGTGAAGAACATGGGTTCTTCATCAAAACGATCTCTTCATCCAAGGAAGAAGCCGTTGATTTTCTACAAGCAGTGAATATCTTCTTCCTGGCTCACACAATCATCCAGTATCTACTGATTACCCGGTTATTATTGCCGTGTCACATCTCTTCAGAGGCTCTGTTGTCTCTTCTCTTCACAAATCTTCACGTACCAGCACCAAGACCATTCATCAGGTAGGTTTTCTCAGGAACGTAGCCCAAACTAGCTTAAGATCTTTAATAAATATCATCAGTCATCCATGCATATAGTTTTATTGCGATTTCAAAAGTTTTCTCTGAAATTTTAAAAGAAACGCCCTTCACCAGGGCGCTAATTCGAAAGAAGCGACCCACACCAGGGCGCGACTTGTAGTTTTGACGCCCTGCCTAGGAGTCGTCAATTTTACCTAATTGTTAATTAACCGTGTTTAAATTTTAAAATCTATGAAACTACGAATAGAATCTGATGCCTGACTACACCCCATGAATCCTGCTATTTTTCTTGTCTTGACCATGTATCTTGCTTCCTGAAATTTTATTGCCTGGAAGTTGTTACTATTCATATTAATCCTGGAACATCTTGAATTAACGACCTGATGAAGGTCGTGTCTTACAGAACTAACGCCCTAGACCAGGGCGCTAATTGAAAAGTAACGCCCCTGTCCAGGGCGCGTTTTTGTTAAAATTCCAGAATATTGATTTTCTGCAGAATAGAAATATTGAAGGGACGATTGATGTACAAGTCATCAATTTATAAATAAACGCCCCTGTATAAGGCCTTAATTCCATGATTAATGACTTAGATTAAGTCGTTATTTTCCTGTGATACTATTTTATACTGTTACTGTTAATCGAGGGTTTCATATGTATATTATATATATATCGGCACTATATTCCAGTCCGTGAATATAGTCCCATGTTTCATGATGTTTTAACGTTACCCCCTTAACTCTCAGTGACATACAAGCTCTCCATTGGACATTCCGTTCCTTTGGACTAGCGAGTTAGTCATAGAGACCTCCATAAGACTCCTCGAGCCTTGGATTCCCTCAAGGCCGACTGAGCAGGTTGTACCATAAAAACCCATTACATTATTTGATTTCCATGTCACTCTAAAGAAACATGGTATACCGGCCCTCATGTCATGCCATGTGTATGATATGAGAATGAACGGGGTAAAGCATGACATTGTTATGATGTTCTTGTAAACCCCAATTCTATATCAACATTGTTATGATGTTCTTGTGGACCTCAATTCTATATAAAGAATGTCCATACTTGTTTGTCATGGTACCCAAGTTAGGGAACCAATTCCACCTAGTTTTTATCGATAATCGTGATTGTACCATTATTATCGCCTATCTATGTCAAGTGTCATATTTTGGACTCTACTCTATCAAAGTCTATCCTACGTGTCTACAAGCTTTATCCTTGAAATTCCATATTGGCTATATACAAAAGTGGATGTTAAAATATATGATTAATGCCTGCGCATATAGGGCCCGATCTGGTCTTGGGAGGAGCACCCGAAAGTACTTGTGCCCATGGGAGTTGATTGATCACGGTATTGGCATTATACCGAAGTGCATGACTAGCTTGATTGAACATTCCACAAATCTTGTACTTGTACTTGACTTGATATTACATGACTTGCGTGACCTAAAAAAGGGTAATTACATACTTGCGTGCTTGAACGTGATAGCCAAATTCCAACATGACATGATGAATACACTTGCTTGAATATCTTGATATCTTTTGATATAAGTTCTTGAAAGTTCATGACTAGTTCTCGTCGCTATCTTATTGTTATACACTCTCTCTATCTTGTCGTTTTATGCAAGCATGCATAGCTATAGTGCATTCATGAAAGATGTAATTACTTAAACCCATTGCTAGTTCTTGAGATATAATTTCCTACTGAGCATTCGCTCACTCAGTGTTTCCCTACTTTTCAGGTAAGTCTGATGACAAGACCCAAACGGACGGGGAAGGTCAAGAGTGAAAGAGTTAGAGCTACTCAAGAGTCAATTAGTCCTGTCTTTTCTCTATTTTCTTGAGATCAGCGTTGTATTTTTCTTTTATTGAGTCTAGTATTTGTAAGGGTTTGTAATAGACATATTCTCATTAAAGGAATTAATGGATTGGGTTATCTTTTTATTTGCGCACTCTGTCTTTGTGTCGAATACACTAATACTCTGATTGACATGATTGATATAAACTCGTCACGCGTCTCCGGGTATCTTCCGCGCTTGAGGCGTGACAGTTTTTGTGGTATCAGAGCCTAGGGTATTCAATTCCTAGGAACCCAAGTCCAAGGATAGGTTAAACCTTTAACCAGTGAGATTTGGGTAGAACCAAGGGCTAAAGTCAGCATAGAATTAAAAGCCTTTGAACGCAATCACATACTAATAGCTATTATAATTGTAGGACAATGGCTGCCGAATGTGTTCAATGGCGTAACATGCAACGCACTCTCCAAGGCATGACCCAGGCACTTCAACAAGTGGCACAAGGAGGTGCACATCGTGGAGCAGGAAATCTCCACCAAAGCTTCAAGAACATGAACCCTCCTAAGTTCATGGGATCCACTGATCCAGATGATGCCAAACACTGGATCCGAGAGACGGAACGTGTTTTTAGAGTCATGCAATGCTCAGACCAAGAGAAGGTCATGTTAGCCACATTTCAATTAGAAAGAGATGCCCGATGCTGGTGGGAGGCGGTAGAAGCCACGTTAGATCAAGGATAAGTTACTTGGGAGGAGTTCGTTGAACATTTCAACAAGAAATATTTCTCAGATTGAGTTCAAGAGAAGAAAGCCGCTGAATTCGCCGCACTTAAGCAACGATCTTTGTCGGTGGCTGAATATGAAGTGCAGTTCTCTAGGCTGTCTTGGTACGCTAAACACTTAGTTAGTACTGAGAAGATGAAAGCTCGAAGATTCCTTAATAGGCTCAGGCCCCAATATATCACACAATTGGCACCGATGGACATACAAGTCTGTTCGGAGATGGTTCGACGATCGCAATTACTAGAAGATGCCACGGAACTATCAGATAGAATCCGTGGGAAGGACAAGAGGGAGCAAGTCACAAGTTCGGGTTCTTTAAAACCCCACTTCAAGAAGAGGCCTAGTAATGGAGGTACTTTTTCTCAGGAACAGAAGACCAAGAAGACCAAACCTTTTTCCATCACCACTACACCTTCACATATAATATGCAAGCATTGTGATAAGGCTGGTCATAAAGCCGAAGAATGCTAGAGGAAACTAGGAGCATGTCTCCGTTGTGGGAGCCGTGATCATCGGATTCCCGACTGTCCCCTACTCAATGATCAAGTCGGTGACGGAAAGCGCCCGGTAACAAAGAATGCTCGTCTCCACACCATTAAGGAGACTAAGGAGACTAAGCTAGAAGACATCCCAGTTGTGCAAGAATTTCCGGATGTGTTTCCGAAAGATTTGCCTGGATTACCCCCACAAAGAGAAGTGGCCTTCACCATCGACTTAGTCCCTGGTGCTGGTCCAGTTTCTAAGGCACCTTATAGGATGTCCCCTGCCGAACTCAAGGAGCTGAAGGAGCAATTGATGGAACTTCTCAAAAAGGGATTTATTAGACCAAGAACTTCCCCGTGGGGAGCACCTGTGCTATTTGTAAAGAAGAAAGATGGATCCATGAGGCTATGCATCGACTATCGGCAGTTGAATCATCTCACTATCAAGAACAAGTATCCACTGCTGAGAATCGATGAATTATTTGATCAAATTTCAGGATCCAAGTATTTTTCCAAAATTGATCTCAGGTCAGGATATCACCAACTAAGAATCAGGGACGATGATATTCATAAAACCGCATTCAGAGGCAGGTATGGCCATTATGAGTTTGTTGTTATGCCTTTCGGACTAACAAATGCCCCTGCTGCCTTCATGCAGTTAATGAATAGTATATTCAGGCCTTATTTGGATCAATTCGTGGTGGTTTTTATTGATGATATATTAATATATTCCAAGACTAAGGAAGAGCACGAGGAGCATTTAAGGATTTCATTACAAACATTGAGGACAAACCAATTATTTGCAAAGCTCAGTAAGTGTGAGTTCTGGCTCGAAGAAGTGACTTTTCTCGGACATGTTATATCGAAAGATGGCTTGTCTGTAGATCCATCAAAGGTGGAAGCTATAAGGAATTGGGAAAGACCGACCAATACTAGCGAGATCCGTAGTTTCTTGGGTCTTGCGGGCTACTATCGGCGATTCATCAAGGATTTCTCCAAGATAGCCGTGCCACTTACAAGGTTAACTTGTAAAGAGATCCGTTATGAATGGAGCGAGGAATGTGAACGAAGCTTCCAAACTCTCAAGGATCATCTGACTACTGCCCCAGTCTTAGCTCT
This sequence comes from Amorphophallus konjac, assembly GCA_022559845.1. Lineage (NCBI taxonomy): Eukaryota > Viridiplantae > Streptophyta > Magnoliopsida > Alismatales > Araceae > Amorphophallus > Amorphophallus konjac. Next base: position 20,038,130 of record CM040125.1, read on the forward strand.
ACCAATTGAAGGAGAAAAGTTTGAGGTGTACACTGATGCATCTGGCATTGGTCTCGGATGTGTTTTAATGCAACAAGGGAAGGTTATAGCCTACTCTTCGCGCCAATTGAAGAAGCACGAGGAGAACTATCTAGTTCATGATTTAGAATTGGCTGTGGTAGTATTTGCACTAAAGATATGGAGACATTATCTGTATGGAGTGCAGTTTCTTGTATACTCTGACCATAAAAGTCTTAAGTATCTCTTCTCTCAGAAGGAATTGAATATGAGGCAAAGACGTTGGCTAGAATATCTTAAGGACTTCGACTTTACTATACAATATCATCCTGGAAAGGGTAATCCGGTAGCTGATGCCCTTAGTCGAAAGCCGAGAGCATTATTAGCCAATTATATGATTCAGGAGTGGAAGTTGCTAGAACAATTCACTAGACTTAATATAAGCATGGACAAGGACAGTAGGTGGGTCACCTTATCTCATATGAGCATACAGCCAGACTTGCTATCCGAAGTACAAGGACTTCAAGGTAGTAACCCGGTCTTAGTGGAAATCAAGGGCAAACTGGAAGGACAATCTGATTTCCAATTAGCTTCAGATGGAAGGTTGTTATTCAGAAATAGAACTTGTATACCGGATTGTCCAGAATTAAAGAAGAAGATCTTAGATGAAGCTCACAGATCAAGGTACACAATTCATCCAGGATCTACTAAGATGTACCAAGATTTAAAAAGGAACTTCTGGTGGCCTAATATGAAGAGAGAAGTCGCGGACTTTGTCTCGCTGTCTCACCTGCCAACAAGTTAAGGCTGAACACCAGATGCCAGCCGGAAAGCTACATCCTCTGGATATTCCCAAATGGAAGTGGGAGGATATTGGTATGGATTTCATCATGGGTCTAACTAAATCAAAAGGAGGATATGCTTAGGGCTTGCATCATTGATTTTGGAGGAAGCTGGCATGATCACTTACCTCTAGTTGAATTTGCATACAATAATAGCTACTAGGCAAGTATACAAAAGGCACCTTTCGAAGCCTTATACGGAAGGAGTTGCCGATCACCTTTATGCTGGAATGAAGTTGGAGAAAAATAATTATTAGGTCCATATATGGTAAGGGATACCACCGAGAAGATACAGTTGATTAGAGAAAGACTGCAAGCAGCTCAGTCTAGACAAAAGACTTATGCTGATATAAGAAGAAGAAATCTCGAATTCCAAGTCGGAGATCACGTCTTTCTCAAGGTATCACCTGGACGTGGAATAAGGAGATTTGGTGTTAAGGGCAAGTTTACACCAAGATTCATCGGACCTTTTGACATACTGGAAAGAGTAGGCGAGGTTGCTTATCGTATCGCGTTGCCTCCTCAATTGTCCGAAGTACATAACGTGTTCCACATATCTATGTTAAAGAAGTATGTACACGATCCATCACATATTATTGAACATAGGAGACTTAGTTATCCAAAAGGATCTCACATATGAACAGAAGCCCATAAAGATACTAGATCGTGAAGTACGTACCCTAAGGAATAAAGTTATTCCCATGCTAAAGGTACAATGGAATAAGAGTTCCGAGCATGAAGCCACATGGGAGACCGAAGAATCCATGAGGGAGCGATTTCCAGAATTATTTTAAGGTATATACTCTACACTCTCCACATACATATACTATTGAATTTGGGGACCAAATTCTTTTAAGTGGGGGAGGGTGTAGCAACCCTGGAAAAAAAATAAAAGGAAATAAAAACCCCAAATTAATCAAATTTGATAAAGTATTAAATAAATAAATGAGAAACATCAAAAAGAATAAATACAACGACAGAATGGAAATAACGCCTTGACTTAAGACGCTACTTCAAAAAGAAACGCCTCCATCTAAGGCGCGAATTCCAGAAAGGACGCCAACAGTTAAGGTCGTCAATTCTCAACGGCCAACATAAATAAAAAGGGGCAAGTATAAGTGACGCCCTCTACATAGACGCGTTTCACATAAGAAATGACGCTTGACAAGGCGTCAATTTAAATTCAACGCCCTCACTTAAGACGTTAATTCAATTCGAGTTTCGTTCAACCCAGGAGACTATCCAGAGCAAGTTTCAGGATAACTACGGGGGAGATTGATTATAGTAAGAACTCTAAAGGGGAAATATTGCTTCCAATACAATACTAACCCCCTTAGGATTCTAAAAACCCTATAAATACCCTTCTAATCGACCCAGATCGCTATTTTGGCGATCTGATCCATCGTGCTGTTGTCATACGTGAAGAACATAGGTTTGTTCTTCCTTTTTTTTGCCTGCCTTCACCTTCGGTTATGGATATATGAAGAAAATTAATTTTTCCTTATGTAGGTAGCCTGCAGCAAGTAGTAACTCTATTGTCAAAGTGAAGAACGTGGGTTCTTCATCAAAACGATCTCTTCATCCAAGGAAGAAGCCGTTGATTTTCTACAAGCAGTGAATATCTTCTTCCTGGCTCACACAATCATCCAGTATCTACTGATTACCAGGTTATTATTACCGTGTCACATCTCTTCAGAGGCTCTGTTGTCTCTTCTCTTCACAAATCTTCACGTACCAGCACCAAGACCATTCATCAGGTAGGTTTTCTCAGGAACGTAGCCCAAACTAGCTTAAGATCTTTAATAAATATCATCAGTCATCCATGCATATAGTTTTATTGCGATTTCAAAAGTTTTCTCTGAAATTTTAAAAGAAACGCCCTTCACCAGGGCGCTAATTCGAAAGAAGCGACCCACACCAGGGCGCGACTTGTAGTTTTGACGCCCTGCCCAGGAGTTGTCAATTTTACCTAATTGTTAATTAACCGTGTTTAAAATTTAAAATCTATGAAACTACGAATAGAATCTGATGCATGACTACACCCCATGAATCCTGCTATTTTTCTTGTCTTGACCATGTATCTTGCTTCCTGAAATTTTATTGCCTGGAAGTTGTTACTATTCATATTAATCCTGGAACATCTTGAATTAACGACCTGATGAAGGTCGTGTCATACAGAACTAACGCCCCAGACCAGGGCGCTAATTGAAAAGTAACGCCCCTGTCCAGGGCGCGTTTTTGTTAAAATTTCAGAATATTGATTTTCTGCAGAATAGAAATATTGAAGGGATGACTGATGTACAAGTCATCAATTTATAAATAAACGCCCCTGTATAAGGCGTTAATTCCATGATTAATGACTTAGATTAAGTCGGTATTTTCCTGTGATACTATTTTATACTGTTACTGTTAACCGAGGGTTTCATATGTATATTATATATATATCGGCACTATATTCCAGTCGTGAATATAGTCCCATGTTTCATGATGTTTTAACGTTACCCCCTTAACTCTCAGTGACATACAAGCTCTCCATTGGACATTCCGTTCCTTTGGACTAGCGAGTTAGTCATAGAGACCTCCATAAGACTCCTCGAGCCTTGGATTCCCTCAAGGCCGACTGAGCAGGTTGTACCATAAAAACCCATTACATTATTTGATTGCCATGTCACTCTAAAGAAACATGGTATACCGGCCCTCATGTCATGCCATGTGTATGATATTAGAATGAACGGGGTAAAGCATGACATTGTTATGATGTTCTTGTAAACCCCAATTCTATATCAACATTGTTATGATGTTCTTGTGGACCTCAATTCTATATAAAGAATGTCCATACTTGTTTGTCATGGTACCCAAGTTAGGGAACCAATTCCACCTAGTTTTTATCGATAATCGTGATTGTACCGTTCTTATCGCCTATCTATGTCAAGTGTCATATTTTGGACTCTATTCTATCAAAGTCTATCCTACGTGTCTACAAGCTTTATCCTTGAAATTCCATATTGGCTATATACAAAAGTGGATGTTAAAATATATGATTAATGCCTGCGCATATAGGGCCCGATCTGGTCCTGGGAGGAGCACCCGAAAGTACTTGTGCCCATGAGAGTTGATTGATCACGGTATTGGCATTATACCGAAGTGCATGACTAGCTTGATTGAACATTCCACAAATCTTGTACTTGTACTTGACTTGATATTACATGACTTGCGTGACCCGAAAAAGGGTAATTGCATACTTGCGTGCTTGAACGTGATAGCCAAATTCCAACATGACATGATGAATACGCTTGCTTGAATATCTTGATATCTTTTGATATAAGTTCTTGAAAGTTCATGACTAGTTCTCGTCGCTATCTTATTGTTATACACTCTCTCTATCTTATCGTTTTATGTGAGCATGCATAGCTATAGTGCATTCATGAAAGATATAATTACTTAAACCCATTGCTAGTTCTTGAGATATAATTTCCTACTGAGCATTCGCTCACTCAGTGTTTCCCTACTTTTCAGGTAAGTCCGATGACGAGACCCAAACGGACGGGGAAGGTCAAGAGTGAAAGAGTTTGAGCTACTCAAGAGTCAATTAGTCCTGTCTTTTCTCTATTTTCTTGAGATCAGCGTTGTATTTTTCTTTTATTGAGTCTAGTATTTGCAAGGGTTTGTAATAGACATATTCTCATTAAAGGAATTAATGGATTGGGTTATCTTTTTATTTGCGCACTCTATCTTTGTGTCGAATACACTAATACTCTGATTGACATGATTGATATAAACTCGTCACGCATCTTCGGGTATCTTCCACGCTCGGGGCGTGACAGTTTTTGTGGTATCAGAGCCTAGGGTATTCAATTCCTAGGAACCCAAGTCCAAGGATAGGTTAAACCTTTAACCAGTGAGATTTGGGTAGAACCAAGGGCTAAAGTCAGCATAGAATTAAAAGCCTTTGGATGCAATCACATACTAATAGCTATTATAATTGTAGGACAATGGCTGCCGAACGTGCTCAATGGCGTAACATGCAACGCACTCTCCAAGGCATGACCCAGGCACTTCAACAAGTGGCACATGGAGGTGCACATCGTGGAGCAGGAAATCTCCACCAAAGCTTCAAGAACATGAACCCTCCTAAGTTTATGGGATCCACTGATCCAGATGATGCCAAACACTGGATCCGAGAGACGGAACGTGTTTTTAGAGTCATGCAATGCTCGGACCAAGAGAAGGTCCTGTTAGTCACATTTCAATTAGAAAGAGATGCCCGATGCTGGTGGGAGGCGGTAGAAGCCACGTTAGATCAAGGACAAGTTACTTGGGAGGAGTTCGTTGAACATTTCAACAATAAATATTTCTCAGATCGAGTTCAAGAGAAGAAAGCCGCTGAATTTGCCGCACTTAAGCAATGATCTTTGTCGGTGGCTGAATATGAAGCACAGTTCTCTAGGCTGTCTCGGTACGCTAAACACTTAGTTAGTACTGAGAAGATGAAAGCTCGAAGATTCCTTAATGGGCTCAGGCCCCAATATATCACACAATTGGCACCGATGGACATACAAGTCTATTCGGAGATGGTTCGACGATCGCAATTACTAGAAGATGCCACGGAACTATCAGATAGAATCCGTGGGAAGGACAAGAGGGAGCAAGTCACAAGTTCAGGTTCTTTAAAACCCCACTTCAAGAAGAGGCCTAGTAATGGAGGTACTTTTTCTCAGGAATAGAAGACCAAGAAGACCAAACCTTTTTCCATCACCACTACACCTTCACATATAATATGCAAGCATTGTGATAAGGCTGGTCATAAAGCTGAAGAATGCTGGAGGAAACTAGGAGCATGTCTCCGTTGTGGGAGCCGTGATCATCGGATTCCCGACTGTCCCCTACTCAATGATCAAGTCGGTGACGGAAAGCGCCCGATAACAAAGAATGCTCGTCTCCACACCATTAAGGAGACTAAGGAGACTAGCTAGAAGACATCCCAGTTGTGCAAGAATTTTCGGATGTGTTTCCGGAAGATTTGCCTGGATTACCCCCACAAAGAGAAGTGGCCTTCACCATCGACTTAGTCCCTGGTGCTGGTCCAGTTTCTAAGGCACCTTATAGGATGTCCCCTGCCGAACTCAAGAGCTGAAGGAGCAATTGATGGAACTTCTCAAGAAGGGATTTATTAGACCAAGCACTTCCAATAGTGATATTCTTACTCTACTCAAACTTTTGGAGGGCCTGGCCAAGGAAAACATGGAAGTGTCATAAAGGAACATGAAAAACTACATTTGCAATGTACACAATTCATGAATTATCTGTATGCATCATGGCCGTCATGAAGCAGTGGTGATTCTTATCAGAGAGACTAGGATGAGGTAGCAAGCAAGAAAATCATAGTTATTGATTCTGATGAACAAGATCAGGAAAGGCAGATAATGTGCCATGGCATCAGAAATGCTGGAGTGGATTCTATCTCTTCTGTTGATCTGAATTATCACCCATCGGTCCAGTATCACCAGGCCATTTGGATCAGCAAATCCATTATCAGCCCTCAAAGGCTTACTTACATTTGACCAGTGATGTTGACTTGCTGTCAGTTGGCGTTGACTGTTGAGTTTCTTGCGTTGAGTTGCGTTTATGCATATCAAAACAATCATCAAAGACTCATGAATGCATTAAATTTATATCTAAAATAAGTCATTTAAATTGTCATCATCAAAACCCAACAAGGTTACATGAAGGTTATCTAAAGAATGAGTCATAAAGATTGACATCATCAAAACCACAGGAACAGGGACACGACATAATCCAACCAACGTTGCTACATAACATTGCTGGATAATGTGCATGTACCAGCAATCATCATAGCAGGTTGTTCTGTAGTCCATACTTGCACAGGAAATGTATGATCGAGATTATTTGCTCCTAAAACATCGACATTGACAGTAACATTGGACTTTAATTTGCAGCTACGAATGAACGTCCCATCATCATTGCCACATGCTTTACATTTCTTTGCTCTTTTAGATTTTCTTCGACACTTTTCAATTGTACTTTGAATTCTTTTTTCTCTCTTCCTTCCTTTCCTTGCAGTAATTGATGGATCTTTCACAATCAATTCTAAGTTGGTACATCGAGGGTCTTTCACAGCACCTGAAGGACCAACATATTTGATCATTTTTGATTGCATATGAGAAGTGTTTGCATCTATTAATGTAGACATTAGGTTTGGCAGCTCAGCTAATAGGAGTTCACATGCTTCTTCTGACACTGATTCAACCTCAGCAACATTCATCAGCCGGTAACACAAATGTGTATACCGACCTCCCCTTGAATCTTTTCCATCACTTCGCTTGTTAAATTCATCTTGCATGTGACGCTAGCGCATCTCCTTTGTCCATCGCTTTAGAATATACCTCTCAGGAATTTGAAAAATTCCGCAGTATTGAAGTCCCACTAGTGCATGCCTGCACAAGTATCCTTTAAATTCAAAGGATCGACAAGTGCATGAAACAACTTCACCAACTACATCACAATACACTGTATGTTGTTTCAGTAAATCCTTAACAATGTCAGCTCCAACTCCTTTGACTTTAATCTGTTCAAAAGATTTTACCTCGAATGTGATTTTTGAACCTTCATTGTGAATTACCTTTGGGTGACATGATGCAATCTCTGCCAATTCTGTTTGGAATTTTTTGAAAATGGCCCTTGTGTAATTGGTTGCCTGCTTCTCTAAGGGTGAAGATGTCTTCTGGTATGCTATTGTCTCCATGCTTTTAACATCCGCTTCATTCTCAGCATCATATCTACTCTCTAATGCAAGTTCAAACTTTTCAAAAAACTCAGAGAGAGTGGTCTTTGCATGAACATATCCATCAAAGAAGTGATTAATACTCTCACTTCGTTGAGAAGTTGACATTCCTGGTAAAAAAATATGAAACCAACTTATTAAGATTACAGAAAAATATTAGTGTACTATGCTCCATTATAACACAATGCATTTCTGTGCATTATGCTTCAATCTAGGCAAAAGTCTATTCTAGCAGTGCAAAATGTATCATTATAATGCAAAGATAAGTCCAGTAGAACATGTTTTACATGCAAAAAATGTATCCTTCAAAAATAATGGTACCCATTTGACACGACATTTGTATAACCGATTCAACTATTCATTCTCTCTACATGCTTCATACTTGCACAATAACTCTTTCCACTTCTCTTCGAACTCGTGCACAGAAATTGAATCATAGATGCAGCTATCGAAGTCCTCCATAAAACCTTTGTTTGCTACACATATATGCTCAATCTTCTCTGGTATTTTTTTTCAAAATATGCTATAAACAAAACCGATGCCTAGCATTAGGAAAGACCTCCCTCACTACTGATTCAATGGATTTGTCTTGATCAGTAATAATCGTAGTCGGTTGCTTTCCACCATTTGCCTTTAACCAACAATTGAATACCCAAACAAATGATTCCGTCTTCTCATTGGAAAGCAGTGCACAACCAATTAGGGTTGACTGACCATGATGATTAACTCTGACAAATGGAGCGAATGGCATCTCATACGTGTTTGTCAAGTAAGTAGTATCAAAAGATATTACATCACCAAAATATGAACAAGCTAGTCTTAACCTTGCATCCACCTAGAAAACATGCCTTAGCTGTCCGTCATTATTCAAATCCATCATGTAGAAGAATGTTGGACTACTCATTTGCTATTTGACAAAATGGTTATGCAATTTTTGTGCATCTCCTTCTTTTAGTTGCGTCTGACGCTCTCGAGTTAAGAAATTTCTACAATCTTTCTCTGTAAAGTCAAGTTGTTGAATTCCACATTTTCTTCTAGCAAGTGCAAACACTATCTGAGATGTTGGGATTCCTACCGTACGCATGTTCTTAATTTCTGCCTTTTCGACATACATATTTTTCGATATGACATAAGGTATGTCACCGACAGTGGATTTAGGTCATAGTTATGCTCAATGACTGCATCTGCTATTGTCCATTTCCCTTTCTTTGTAAGAAGTCTTGCCTTTATTGATGCAGGACAACCCACTTTTGGAGAGTCTCTTAGGCGCTCACTGTTAGGATTTCTCCTTGACACCCCAGATTTCCAACAACCTAAATGCTTAAAATTTGGTATTCCTTTGTAGCTCCGACTGCATAATGTAGTGATGCCAAATCCAACTGATTTTGTATATGCATTATAAAATTTGTGGACATCTTCCCCTATATCAAATTCCATTCCTATTTCTGGTGGGAACACACACAGTACAAGCTTCTCAACATTTTTCGTGGGTGTCTTTAAAATTTCACATTCATTGATGTCAACGAAAGGTGTAGGCTTCTCCATCGCATCTGCAATACTAAAATATGTTTTTTATATATGAAATCCACTGTAATAAGAATGAAATATACTATACAAGACTGTAATACATAATTAAGGAATTATCGGTGCACTGTATCAATGAAATATGTTGTACAGATAATAGATATAATGTACTAGTAATGAAATAAAATGAATTCGAATGACTATTAAAATGTTCATCATAGAGCATAGTATTTCAGTTGTATGCAAAATATTTTACCCCTGTTAAGATGGCAAAAGAAGAATTTAACTAAGGCTGCCTGAGTCATTACATAGCAGAATATTTCACTCCAGTTCAAAATATTTCACCCATGTGCAAAACATTTCAATTGGATGCAAAATATTTCACCCCTATTAAGAAGGCAAAAGAAATATAACTGAGGCTGCCTGAGTCATGCAAGAGCAGAATATTTCACTCCACTTCAAAATATTTCACCCATGTGCAAAATATTTTAGTTGGATGCAAAATATTTCACCCCTGTTAAGATGGCAAAAGAAGAATCTAACTGAGGCTGCCTGAGTCATTACAGAGCAGAATATTTCAACTCCAGTGCAAAATATTTTACCCCTGTGCAAAACATTTCAGTTGTATGTAAAATATTTCACCCCTGTTAAGAAGGTAAAAGAAGAATCCAACTGAGGCTGTCTGAGTCATTACATAGCATAATATTTCACTCCAGTGCAAAATATTTCACCCCTGTGCAAAACATTTCAGTTGTATGTAAAATATTTTACCCTTGTTAAGAAGGCAAAAGAAATATCACTGAGACTGCCTGAGTCATGCAAGAGAAGAATATTTCACTCCACTTCAAAATGTTTCACCGCTGTGCAAAAAAATTCAGTTGTATGGAAAATATGTCACCCCTGTTAAGATGGTAAAAGGGGGACATATGGGTGTTTAGAGTGAATAATGTCCAGTAAGGCTCCAGTTAATGAGATAGGCTATCTTAACTGGACCTTCATATTTAATGTGTAACAACAAGGACTCCATCTACATTGAATACGTTTCCTCCAGTTTCAGTTACACATTTACTTTAGAGAAAAAGGGTAAACAGAGTAAATGGAAGAAGAAGATGCTGCAACAGGTACCATTTTTCTCCTTTTACCTCACTCGCTCCGCAGAGCCTTGAATACATCTCCTGATCAAACCTCCATCCTAACTCCACAGAGAGAAAGTGAAGCCCGCGGTAGCAATAAAATGAAGAGTAATGCTTTTTACTTTAAACTGAAGGCTTTAATATATCCATCACAGAAGGGTATTTTCGGTATGCCAAAAATCGAGACTTGCGCGGGAATGACACCATTTAAGGGCTTTGGGACAATGCCATTAAATCTGTTAGAGCACGTCTCGATTCGTCCCACCGGTGAAGTGGTATATGCCAACGTGGACCAATCGTCTCGGTTCGTTGCAGAATGAGGTGGCTTTGTGCACCGCATGTGGTGCACAAAGCATTACTCTAAATTAAATCCATCCCGCATGAGACTCGTAATTGAATTCTGATAAAAGTTTGTGGGTCTATCGGTATTATGTGGGGCTCAGCATTGCGTGAGCCGCGTGGTGACCGGGCTTATTACAATGTAGATTAACGTCCCTGTGTTATAATATAGTCCGATAATTGAAGATTTAGTATGAATTTTATTGTACTCGGCCAATAACTGTGTTAAAAATTTGAGTGCAAAAGAAAGTCTGGAATGTAGCAATTTATATCAATCATATCAATCATGGTAAGCAATTAAGAGGTCACACCTAGATAATGGGTAAAATCATAATTTATTGATAATTCTAAAATAAGTTTATCACAATTTGATTGTGTTGTGTCCTCCTTAAGTTTTGATGATTGGCAAAATTGGTTTTGATGATTGGTAAAAATTTCGATGATTGGCAAAACTGTGTTGTGTTGTCATTTCTTCAAGTCAGTATAAGTCTTTGTTTTCAAACTGCATTCATGCATATATAGGTCGATGCAGTAAAAATCATTGTTGATTAACATGTCGATGCATCTTCATTCATTTAGGACACCAGGTCGACGCATCAAAGGTCTTCATATTCATCAGGTCGATGCATCTTGTGCATTCTCTTAAAAGTAAGGTCGAAGCAGCAATGTCTTGCCTCGATGCTTCAAGAGATCTTTGTGGTTTATTGCTAAATAGGTCGACATGCCCCTATAGTACGTCGATGCTGCAATATCCGTTGTACTGGCTTTTGCTTTGACAAGTTGATGCACTACGAACGGTGCGTCGATGCAGCTGTTGACGTTCCTGTATCAGGTTAATCTGTTTTGTTAAGCAGGTTGATGCACCTAGCTGAGGCATCGACGCATCTGTATACCTTCATGCTTTCACATGCCTTGTTCTCATGAAGAATGTATGAGCCTACATTCCTTGAATACTTATTGGAATATCTCATGAGCTATATGATGATAAGGTTGATGATGAAGTTCTATATTTGTATTGGCAAGAATATCAAGATGAGAGCATCCAAAGTGTTCTGATGTATATTCAAACACTCGGACTGATATGTTCCTGAAATTGAGAAAGCCAAATTAACCTCAATCGAAGAGAAACTTCAAAGTATGGAAAAGACTTTTCACTACGACTTAAGTCTGATGAAAAGCTGGAAGTTGAAGAACTTAGATGGTCACGTGAGTTCGTAAGAGAGTCCTCTTGGCACGTGATCCAAGGCAGATGCCCAACACCTCTATGATTCCTAAAGGAAGAATCTGCCACGTGGAATATCCTTTCTATTTATCTTACACGTGGACTCTCGATCCGCTCTTTTCTAGAAGCGCTCCTTTGGCGGGAGTGTTCCCTCCACACGCCCAAAAGGAATCTTGTGGGGACCACAAGAATCAAGCTAGTTGGATAAAAGGCATCTCGTGTACGAGATTAAAAGATGAGGAAAATCAATCGACAGAGAGAAGAAGGCAAAGGCTGAGAGTGTAAGGGTCTTTGCAGAAGTGTGAGAGAGCTACTAAGAGATAGAGTATCGGAGAAAGGAGAAGGAGTCTGAGAAGATATAGTGAGAGGGGGAATTGAGTATAGCTGAAGATTCTTTAAGGAGTTGTTGAAGTTTCGATTTCTAGATCAGATTCGGAATCGACTGCTCAATCGAGCTACATTGTTTTCATTTTTGTCGATGCTTTTGCTGTTTTTTTCATTTTTCTTTTGAATTATTGTAAGCTATGTATCAGCGGACCAAGCTGTGTGGCAACAGAGCAAGCTGTGTTGCTCAGCGGTTTGTAAGCTGTGTAATCAGCGGAATTTAAGTTGTGTTCAACAGAAGCCTCACTCGATCAAGTGAGGGGTGGACGTAGATCTCAGGATTGAGATCGAACCACCTTAAAAATCTCCTTGCACAGTGTGATTTTTTGCGCTTTTTTGGTTCGTGTGTTCTTCCTTCAGCAAAGTTTAGTTAATCATTTGCCACAACAGTTTTTCTTTTCGCAAATATTTTTAACTACTGTAGAACGGGAATTCATGGTTGATATATTCACCCCCCCTCTAGATCATCCTATTCGTTCACCTCATTTCATCACTTGGTATCAGAGCCTAACTCTCCTTAAGGGCTTTACATCTCGGAGAGATCTGGTGTAATGGATGCTAGAGGTCACATAGCTGAGGGTCATTCCGTTAATAAGCCCCCGTTCTTCAATGGAACTGATTATGCATACTGGAAGAATCGAATGCAGGTATTCCTAAGAGCTCAGGATCACGAGATCTGGAAAGTGGTCAGTCGAGGTCCCTTTGAGATTCTAGAAGATGAAGACGTCTGGACTCGCGATCAAGTTAGAAGATCAAATCTGAACTGGAATGTGATAAACATCATGCATCCCACCGAGTTCTCCAGGGTGTCATCCTGCTCCACAGCGAAAGAAATGTGGGATCGATTACAGGTAATATATGAGGAAGCATCGGAGGTAAGGGAAACCAAAGCAAATATGCTAATTTCTGAGTACGAAGCTCTTAAGATGAGATCTGATGAAAGCCTTTCTGAAATGTATGCTAGGTTGATGCAGTTAACTAACAGTTTGAAAAGTCTAGGAAAAGTCTATAGTGAGTATGAGCTGGTCCGGAAGATACTCAGATCCTTGACTCCAATTTGGCACACCAAGGCTACGGTAGTGGAGGAGTCCACGAATCTGGCCAGTATGACAGTCGATGAACTTATTGGTTCTCTGATGACGTACGAGCTGAACCTTAAGAGAGTCAAGGACAATGAGAAGAAGAAGAAGTCCCTGACTCTTAAAGTAAGTTATAGCAATAAAGTGTCATCCAGCGAGCATAGTTCATCTAGTTCTGAAGAAGATTTAGATGAGTTTGCGATGTTGACCAGAAAGTTTAAGAAATTTTTAAAGAAGGAAGGTAAGAGTTTCAGACGGAAGTATTCCTTTGGTAAAAAATAATCTAGATTTAAATCTGAAAATGTCAAAAAGACTGACAGTGTTGTATGTTATAACTGTAGAAAATTAGGACACTTGAAGGCTGATTGTCTTGAACTTCAAAAAGAAAAGCTGCCCAGGTGAAAGAACAAGAAGGCCATGGTTAGTACTTGGAGCGATGAAGAAGAAGATGAAACTAGAGAAAGATCATCCGAAGATGAGAAGCTGTGTCTGATTGCTAGAAGAGAATGTTGGAACCCTGGGTTTGATAATGACAGTCTATGAATCATATTTGGACTGAAATGCATAAGACCCTTCATATTGAACAAACCAGAGTTTTGTCTAGGTGTCAAAACAAAGGTCGATGCACATTTAGGTGCTTGGTCACTAAGGTCGATGCATGTTCAGGTCGCAAATGACAAAGGTCGATGCACATTCACATCTTCTTCTCATCAAGTCAGTGCAACATTATGCATCAAGTCTAATCATGTCAGTGCACCATTTTGCATGAAATGTGATAGGTCAATGCACGTTTTAGACTTAGGTATGAAAGGTCTGTGCATGGTTTCACACTATGTCTGTAAGGTTGATGCATGTCATAAGTCTTCATCACTTCAGGTCGGTGCATGTTCATACGTCTAGGTCGGTGAACGTTTGCTTTCAAAGCCACTAAGGTCGGGGCAAGTTTGATTTTAAAGCCACAAAGGTCGGTGCACATTTGTACTGATCATATATAAGGTCGGTGCACATTTTCCTTGTGCATATAGAAGGTCTATGCACATTTGAATTTAGCAAGGTCAGGTCGGTGCTCATGCATGCAGTCATTTTCATACGGTCGATGCACGTTTTATAGCATCTATAAGGTCGATGCACATTTCTTAATGTGTCTTGGAAGGTCCTAGCACATGCAATATTCAGGTCTGTGCACATTTTAGGGTCCATGAACATTCAGAATTCAAGGTCTATGCACATGTTCAAATATGTGTACATATAGGTCTGTGCATGTCCAGGGTCTGTGCATATGTCAAAACAAGGTCGGTGCACATGCAAGACCGAAGTCGATGCACATTTGGTTTCAAGTCAACATGTCTGTGTATCATAATCCATTCTCTAAGGCAAATTGCATATACATACATGTCATTAGTCTGAGCATATAAAATTGTCTGATTATTGCCTAAGTACGCACTCTAATAAAGTGTTTGACTAAATGACTGTCTTATGATTGGCAGGATTAAGCCAAGCACTATGTCTCTGAGAGCAGCAGAAATACAAGTGGAGCACGTGATCCAAGATCCAATCATTGAAGCACGTGATCCGAGGTTACTTGCTCTCCACCAGATCTAACACGTGGATCACTAAAGCCACCTGTCAGATGATGAGCTTTTGGCGGAAGTCTTCCTTCCACGTGCCAGGAGCGAATCAGTGTGAGGTCCACCCTAACTGATTCCCTTTGCTATAAAGAGGGATTTCTCTGAGATTGAGAAGAGAGAGAAACCGAACGAATCTGGAAGAGAAAGAAGGAAGAGGCATAACAAAGATAGCATAAGTGGAGACCAGGCTAGATCAGACTAGAAAAATTACATGAAGAGATCTAAGAGTAAGAGATACAGATAGAAAGAGAGAATTGAGAGGAGCTCGAAGCATCTGAGAGAGAATTGAAGAAGTGAGATTTAGTTGCTGTCAGAGGAAGAAGGCTAGAGTTTGAAACAGAGTGTCGTAAAGGAGAAGAAGAAAGAGTTGTCCCAGTCATGATTTCTAGATCAGATCTAGAATCATGTGCTCATATCTGAGCTATATTGTTTTCATCGCTGCATCTGATTTATGTTCTCAGCTGTTCGTTTGTTTTCCTTACCATCTATTTCAAGCTATTAGCCAGCAGAGCAAGCTATAATGCTCAGCAGCGGGGAAGTGTTCCTCAGTAGTGTTAAGCAAGCTGTGATGCTCAGCTGGACCCCATAATTCACGTGGAACAACAAATCCCTAAGGGAGACACTGAAAAATCCAACAATCTCCCCCCCAACAGCACCTTGGGGATTTGAACCCGCGACCTCACTCTGATACCAGTTTACAGGATCATGCCCCAACCATTGCGCTAAAAGCTCGAGCTGATAGCGAAGGTGGACTATATTTCCCTATGGCATTATAGAACCCCACGTCTATCCGTGCTGTGGGCGGGCATGAGGGGCTTCGCACATGGACCCCATAATCCAGGCGGCGGGATGGGCTGCCAACGCACCGATGCCCTACGTGGACCCCATAATCCACGTGGAACAGCAAATCCCTAAGGGAGACGGTGGAAAATCTAACAATCTCCCCCCCAACGGTACCTGGGGGATTTGAACCCGCGACCTCGCTCTGATACCAGTTTATAGGATCATGCCCCAACCATTGCGCTAAAACCTCAAGCTGGTAGCGAAGGCGGACTGTATTTCTGTATGGCATTGCAGAACCCCACATCTATCCGTGCTGTGGGCGGGCATGAGAGGCTTCGCACATGGACCCCATAATCCATGCGACGGGATAGGCTGTCAACGCACCGATGCCCTACGTGGACCCCATAATCCACGTGGAACAGCAAATCCCTAAGGGAGACGTTGAAAAATCCAACAGAGAAGATGAAGAAAAGGAAGACGATGAGGTAACTTCCTCATTTGAACACTATACTCATAGTGATTGGGAAGAAGCTCATGCTGAAATTTTAGATAAGTATGATGATGTTCGCAGAGAAAACAAACATTTAGAAATGAAAATAAATTCACTTGTTCATGATACTTCCTTGAATGATAGGATTGCATGCTTTGAAACTGAGAATTCTGAATTAAAAAAATCTTTAACTGAAACTAATGAATGTAAAGTTGAAATGAATGAGTTGAGATGCCAAAATGAAACTCTGAAAATGTCATTGATGAACTGAAAATCAGAATGCAAAGATTTGAAGAAGAAACTCACACTTCATTGGAGAAATATGAAGCTGTTAAAGGATTCAATGAAGAACTAAAAAGAACCATTGAAAATTTGGAAAAAGAAATCAATGACAAGCAGAATTCCCTTGAGGCCATGACTCAAGGAAAAGAAAATCTGAATGCAATACTTTGAACAAAAGTGAATTTCAGGGGAGAAGGGTTAGGTTTCAATCCAACTAATAAGAAAAGGTTTGATGTTAAAACCACTTCATTTGTTGTTGAAAAAGAAAAAGGAAAACACAACCCAATCATAAAAATGAATTGTAAAGAAAATAGTCATGAAAAATTTGTGAAGAATAACAAACAAAATGATGTGAGTACCAAGGACAAGGGCAAAGGGAAGGTGAATGAGTCTAGAGAACCCAGCACACACACTACTGCATATAAGCCCAAGGGTCAGAACATGAATATGTCAGGTCGATGCGACCACAACGGTGCATCGACTCATTCTCAATTCACGAACATCTCAAATGTTAAATCGAGTAGAACAGGTCGAGGCAGCTACTCAGTGAGGTCGGTGCAACAGAACTACCAGAACTATAATCCACACTGGGTGCATCGACGCTACACTTGGAATACTTCAATGCAGCACAGATTCAGGTCATCCGACAGTCAGGATTTTTATAGGATTGCTCATCCTAAGTTTGTCCAACCAAGGATATCTAGTACACCCACTAATCCCAATGCTCCTTGGGCCAACCATTGGCACAAAAATTCACATGTCTTTGAAAATCAGCATGCTGCATAAAAGCTAAAACCAATAAAACCTCAGTTTGTGCACAACAAGCAGAATAAGCAGAAGAATAAAAAATCCACAACACAAGTTGTTGGTCCCCGGGGTGGGCGATCAGACAAGAAAGGGGGTTGAATTGTCCCCCAAACTAGATGGAAAATTAAAATACTTACGCAACGGAATTAACAATATTAATTAGATTGAAGATATTAGCTAAACAAGTTAACTAAATTCTCTCAATCTCTCCGATCTCACACGATCACACAAATGGATATAACAATCAAACCACACAATCGCACAAACCAAACCACAGTGCATAAGGATTTTTAAGGTGGTTCGGGACCACGACGAGATCCCTACGTCCACCCCTCACCAAACCATGTGAGGCTTCACTTGAGGAAAAATCTCCAAACGGAGACGACGCTCCAACAACACACGGGGACACGCCCCAACACACACACACACAAGGAGACAGAGTCTCCAACATGATCTGACTATGGATCAAACACACACACACACACTGCTACAACACCGCAGCCAATATGCCCACAACCGTACGCAGACGGTTCAAAACACGACCGTACACCGACAGTCCACACACCACTTCTAGGTCAAAGAAGTCAAGAAGAATATGCAAACATGCTCAAACCAAAGTATAGCCTATGAGAAACATCACAAACAACATATAGAAGATGTAGAAAATAATTCCCCTTTGTAGACTCTTCAAGACTCCAAGTGGATGTAGACGGATGATTGCGATTTTGACATCACGGAAATCCTCTCTTCATTCCGCTGCACTTTCTCTTCTTCCTCTAGCTTCAAAAATCTATGGATGGGGATCAGATCTTTTCTTGAATAGCTACTTCTTCCTTGCTCCTTCTCTTGACCTACAAGATAGAAAGCATTAGCTCAAATGGGGATTTCTTTTCAAATTCGGAGTTCACATGAGAGTATATATAGAAGACATGAAAAGACTAATATAACCCTTCTAGAACCCTCCAAAAAGACCCTTAAATGACTCCTAAGAACATTGGGGCAAAAGGGTAAAGGATGTAGCACAAATGGATTGGGTTTAGATGGGTTTTGGATTCACGTTTTTGGGTTTTCACCGCAAACGGTCGACCTAAGGTTGGGGGCGGTCGACCTAAAATTTACAGACAGAAAATATGTCCACTCTGGGGATTTCGGTCGACCGAAACCCCAGGGGCGGTTGACCGAAATCTGGGTCATTTCAGATTTTATGCAGTTTGGTCTATTAACCCCATTAGTAGTACAAACAAGTCTGAGGCATCAAACTTGATGCGGGACGGGACCACGGACACGACAAGCTCACGATCGTCCCTTAACGAGGGAAGCGTCGGACGTGCACGGTTGAGAAACCGGCAAGAGCTAGGGTGGTCGATTTGCACTCTCGTGCCCGGATCGGGTCACGGGGACGGTCTCGCTCTCTCTCGCAGCAGTGGTGAATGATAATATAGCGAGCTAACGGACCTAAAGCATGCTCTCTAGCAGCGGCATAAACAAGTATATATGAAAATAAGCAAATGCCGAGTGTAGGGAGCGAGAACGATACCTCCACGCGCTCGGCGTGGGGAAGACGGGCCCGGCCGAAAATCGTACTCCCAGAACAATATTACACAATATTACAGAAATGCAACTCGCTGCCCACTCCACGCAGGGAGGTAAAGGGCTACACAATGGGGTCCGGGAGGACCGAATTCGGGTTGACGGGCGGCTTCTCGCGTTGATTCGGCAACACCCGAACATGTGACGGTGGGGTCCACGTGCTGTCCGGAGGGGTCGTGTGGGACCCGGTGGCACCGCTGTAGTGGTGGATGCCCGTAGGGTCGCTCCTTGGGATGGCGGCACGCTGGTTCGCCGGCCGGAAGCCCGGCAGCTCCGTTCGGCACCGGTCGGTACCCGATCGAAAATCTGCCGGTTCTGTATTTCGGCGCGCGCTCCGGCGAGAATGGGCGCTGCGATCAGCCCAGATGTCGGATCGACACGAGACTGGCGCCGTTGGAAAGCTAGCTTGAAGCTCTTCAACCTAGGCCCAAAGATCTGGCCTGGATCTGCTCGGATCTTGACTTATGGAATTTTCAATCTCCTATTGTACAGTAACCGAAGACTCAGACCTGCAGAGAACTTGACTAGGGATTGCCTTTGACCATGAGGTAGACGTCCGAATATGGGGTTGTTTTCTTCATAGAACTTGTTGGAAATGGAATTGGGAAGACAGAAAAATTGGTTTGGACACGTTTAGATGTGTCTATGATTTTCTGTGATTTGTTTACTGGATAAAGGTCGGATCTGGGATCTGACTGAAAGTACTGTAGCTCCGGTAGAACATGAATTATTAAAAATAGGTAGAAGAATGATAAAAATTTAAGAAAAATTGTGGTGGTATGGGACGATGGACAGAATACCCAGTTAAATTGGGACGTCTAACATAAATCAAAAGGGTGGTTGAAGGTGGAGAACTCAGGGCTACTGTCACTGTAGACAGTGACAGAACAGATCTGAGATAGAGGGTTGAACAAAATGGTAAAAATATGAAACGGTCGCTTTTGAACCTAGCTTTTTTTGTGGAGAATGGGATAGAAGATAGGAACCAACCCTCAAAATTTAAAATCGATCTGAGCTCGTGGCTGGCTTCAGGAATTCACGAACTGCACCTCTATCCAGTAGGACAGAAAACCGAAGACGATCCCGTGGCGGCTCGAAGGCGGCACGAACGGCGGCGGCGGCGGCACAAACGATCACCGGAGGTTGAGAGGGGATGATAGAAGGGGGATACACTCTAGATCTGGGGTTGGGGAAGAGGAAAACAGGGGGAGAGAGGAGGGGCTCAAGAACACTCTTGATTTTCCAACAACTTTCTCTTCATTTCTTCATTAATCTCTAATGACACTATACATAGGCTTATATAGAAAATAGCAAGGGGTGGGGGGCTGATAATTTCATGGGAAATATGTCATTTTCATCCCCCATGTGGTCAAAACTCAAAATAAATAAATTACATATGGATGGGGCACTCCTTTGACTAGGTAGGTAAGGTAGGTGGCCTACCTTTGAAATTTTAACCCCTTTGTCTCCCATGTGGTCAATTAGTATTCAAACCTTCTAGATGGCCACCTAGGATGGTTGACCAGCCCCACATGGATGAGGTGGACCAATGGGGAAGGGGAGGGGGCCCCCTAACTGGACCTACTACACATTTACACAAAAACCCACACAATCCAAGGGAATGACGCATTGGCTTACAAAGCCGTACAATTACGCTTATACTTTCCCATGGATATAAAAATAAACTAAAGGACACAAATGCAAAATAAAATGTACATGCTCGGCGTCGATTCCCATCAACTCTCCCCGGGTGGGAGGAACTCGACCCCGTCGAGTAGGGGTAAGGATGCTCGAATACTCCGGCGGATCCGTCACCGTGCCAAGTAACGCGGGTACGCTCCACTCCAAGTGACTGTCACCTGCTCATTCCATATATACTCGATATGCACAAATTGCTGTGGGCTAAAGGTGGACACTCCGAGTGGGGTACTCTCAAAAGGGAAGGAAGCAGCTCGAAGACTCACTAGGAATCACCGCTGAGTCCCAATAGGTGACTGATCCAGGTATAGATGTAGAATCGGCCCAATACTCATCAAGTGAGTCCACTCGCCTCTTACTCATAAGAGATCGACAACGAGCTTGCACAAGACACATGCAGACTCACCATGCAATACACACAAACCATGCAAACAAACCACACAAAACAAACCACACAAGGAAAACACACCGACTCATATATGACCCTAGACACACCTAATGTTTGTCCGACCCGTACATGGGTGACGGCGGACCAGGACACCCGAATGTGTGCCATGCATGCATGTTATGTAACCGGAGATGGGTGGTATGGGGAACACTTAAACATCCAAGTATGACCCAGTCATGCATGGACGGCCCTTTAGATTTAGCAGACTTGAGTGGGCTAGGAAAGCCGGGTGTGGAAGAGCCGGGTGTAGGTGTATCATGGACGGGCTTGGTGGGTATGGAGGACCCAACCCGTAGGAAAGGGGTATGAAGGTGGACTTCCCCGAAGAAGTGAAGGGAATATGAAGGGTCTAGGGATCCACTAGGGAAGGGGTCAAAGGGATCAAAGAAGGTATGACCCCTTATGGTGGGTTCCAACATGACATGGTCCCAATCGTAAAATTCTTGAAGGTGTGAATGCTCACCTTCATCCGTCATAGTGAACGGGACAATGGTCATGTGAAGAAAATAAACTTCCTCCCTCAGGCAAAAGGAAATGAAGTCGAACTCGGCCGGCATCGGGAGGAGTAGAAGAATCTCCGTGGTGACACACCCCACGGTGCACACGGAGGTAATGGATCCTAAGGCCGGATGGGTGAAGGTAAGACTAGCGGGTTGGTCAAAGCCTCGGGTCAAAAGATGCGTCAACTCCCATTGTGAATCTAATCCCATAATAAGGTCATCCAAAGTATCGACATGGTGACTAGACCGAAAAGTTGTGTGGTAGGAGTTGATGGACACCAAAGGTAGGGTAGGGTCCATAGACGGGTAAGGGTGTGGGACCAAGCCATCCTTGAGCCAACTAAGAAGCGGCTCGGCTATGTATAATGTACCCGTTAGAAATACAGGTGGCTCGGGATGAGGTGGCTCCAAGCGCGAATTCGAAGGTGGAGTGGGCCGCTGGGGCTGGGTGGCTGGACATACGGGGTCCCTAAGGGTGATCTTACCGGGTAGGTATGGTGGACATAAGGTGCAAGTCCTCTTGTCCCAGTCAAGATTGGCCCTTCTCTCTCCTAACCACTTTTGCCCTAAAATGATGCATGAACCAGCAAGTGTGCCGATCCTGCACCATGCGCCATCGGTGTAGAGAACAGAGCCGATCCTCTTATAGAACTCAACACAAGCAAAATCACCATCGTGGACAATCTCGCCTGTCTTGGAGAGAGACTCCACGATGTCAAGAGAAACCCAATTATCCGACTCCCTATTGGTGAAATGGAGTTCCGTTGTGGACCCGTTGGGTAGAGCGGCTTTCATAATGAGAGGGGCAAAACCAAATGCTCGGTCCATGAGGACATTCATTTTGGCCACAAAAGTTGACCACTCGGACGTATGGTCTTGGGGATCGGCCATGGGTAGTGGACATGGACATGCATACACACTAAGGACCCTAGACGTAAACCAAGACTCGGTACGTGGTGGAGATAACCGATCCGAAGATCACTCGCACAAGTGTGCGGCCTTCCCGATAGGCATGGCCTAACGTTCGGACAACACCTTTTGATATACCGAGTAAAGGGATGCAATGCGAAAAGACACTCTTTTTTGTGTTTTAAAACAATGATGATCCTAGACTCGACTTAAACCGACTAATGACTCGATGTAAATGACACTCTTTTTTTTTTCTTTTTGACACCCTAGACTCAACTCGCTCTGATACCAAATTGATGCGGGACGGGACCACGGACACGACAAGCTCGCGATCGTCCCTTAACGAGGGAAGCGTCGGACGTGCACGGTTGAGAAACCGGCAAGAGCTAGGGTGGTCGATTTGCACTCTCGTGCCCGGATCGGGTCACGGGGACGGTCTCGCTCTCTCTCGCAGCAGTGGTGAATGATAATATAGCGAGCTAACGGACCTAAAGCATGCTCTCTAGCAGCGGCATAAACAAGTATATATGAAAATAAGCAAATGCCGAGTGTAGGGAGCGAGAACGATACCTCCATGCGCTCGGCGTGGGGAAGACGGGCCCGGCCGAAAATCGTACTGCCGGAACAATATTACACAATATTACAGAAATGCAACTCGCTGCCCACTCCACGCAGGGAGGTAAAGGGCTACACAATGGGGTCCGGGAGGACCGAATTCGGGTTGACGGGCGGCTTCTCGCGTTGATTCGGCAACACCCAAACATGTGACGGTGGGGTCCACGTGCTGTCCGGAGGGGTCGTGTGGGACCCGGTGGCAGCGCTGTAGTGGTGGATGCCCGGAGGGTCGCTCCTTGGGATGGCGGCACGCTGGTTCGCCGGCCGGAAGCCCGGCAGCTCCGTTCGGCACCGGTCGGTACCCGATCGAAAATCTGCCGGTTCTGTATTTCGGCGCGCGCTCCGGCAAGAATGGGCGCTGCGATCAGCCCAGATGTCGGATCGACACGAGACTGACGCCGTTGGAAAGCTAGCTTGAAGCTCTTCAACCTAGGCCCAAAGATCTGGCCTGGATCTGCTAGGATCTTGACTTATGGAATTTTCAATCTCCTATTGTACAGTAACCGAAGACTCAGACCTGCAGAGAACTTGACTAGGGATTGCCTTTGACCATGAGATAGACGTCCGAATATGGGGTTGTGTTCTTCAGAGAACTTGTTGGAAATGGAATTGGGAAGACAGCAAAATTGGTTTGGACACGTTTGGATGTGTCTATGATTTTCTGTGATTTGTTTACTGGACGAAGGTCGGATCTGGGATCTGACTGAAAGTACTGTAGCTCCGGTAGAACATGAATTATTAAAAATAGGTAGAAGAATGATAAAAATTTAAGACAAATTGTGGTGGTAGGGGACGATGGACAGAACACCCAGTTAAATTGGGACGACTCTAACATAAATCAAAAGGGTGGTTGAAGGTGGAGAACTCAGGGCTACTGTCACTATAGACAGTGACAGAACAGATCTGAGATAGAGGGTTGAACAAAATGGTAAAATAATGAAACGGTCGCTTTTAAACCTAGATGTTTTTGTGGAGAATGGGATAGAAGATAGGAACCAACCCTCAAAATTTCAAATCGATCTGAGCTCGTGGCTGGCTTCAGGAATTCATGAACTGCACCTCTATCCAGTAGGACAGAAAACCGAAGATGATCCCGTGGCGGCTCGAAGGCGGCACGAACGGCGGCGGCGGCGGCACAAACGATCACCGGAGGTTGAGAGGGGATGATAGAAGGGGGATACACTCTAGATCTGGGGTTGGGGAAGAGGAAAACAGGGGGAGAGAGGAGGGGCTCAAGAACACTCTTGATTTTCCAACAATTTTCTCTTCATTTCTTCATTAATCTCTAATGACACTATACATAGGCTTATATAGAAAATAGCAAGGGGTGGGGGGCTGATAATTTCATGGGAAATATGTCATTTTCATCCCCCATGTGGTCAAAACTCAAAATAAATAAATTACATATGGATGGGGCACTCCTTTGACTAGGTAGGTAAGGTAGGTGGCCTACCTTTCAAATTTTAACCCGTTTGTCTCCCATGTGGTCAATTAGCATTCAAACCTTCTAGATGGCCACCTAGGATGGTTGACCAGCCCCACATGGATGAGGTGGACCAATGGGGAAGGGGAGGGGGCCCCCTAACTGGACCTACTACACATTTACACAAAAACCCACACAATCCAAGGGAATGACGCATTGGCTTACAAAGCCGTACAATTACGCTTATACTTTCTCATGGATATAAAAATAAACTAAAGGACACAAATGCAAAATAAAATGTACATGCTCAGCGTCGATTCCCATCAAAACTCCTTTGATCTTTGAGAGTTTATACAAAGGATCTAACCTGCAAAACTATAGAAAAATAATTAGAACTTTAGCCCAATTGTGACGACCCAGAGCTCCAGATACCGATATACCGATAACATCGATACACCGATACCAAGAACTGGGGAAGCCACTCAAAAGGCTGATGAGGCCCCTGAAGGGTTAGTGAAGTTTGTCGAGGAGTTGTATAACAAATTGGAAATACAACGCGTAATAATAGTTAAATAACAATACTAATTAAGTGCGGAAGCAAAATAAACTATCAGAATGATAAAATATACACAATAGTCCAGATTTACAACAGAAACAAGTCCAAACTGACAGAAAAGAAAGTCCAAATGTACAACTACACGGGGCATACCCCGGTCAAAAGTACAAAAGACCAACCGAACTACGCTGGCACACTACTAGCTGCCGACAAAACCACGTGAAGCTCCAGGAGACGGCGGATGTGGCTCACCTGAAAGAAGGAAGGGTGAGTCACAGCCAGACTCAGTAGGGGTCACGCGGATCCCTACCTCGCAACTAAACACGCAGGCATACAAATATATCAGTAATTAAAGCATGCATTAAAGCAATAACCATGCAATTGGCATAAATAAAACACATTCATAGTAAAGCTGTAAAACCTATCTAAGCAGTTTAAACAGCTAACTACATGCCAATTAAATATAAATATAAGCGTCAGAAGCTACATCCACCAATAGAAAGAAAAGCTCAATTTACCCGGAGATAGGAAAAAGAAGAGACCACAAGAAGTGAGAGACCAAATGCGTCCACTGACGGCTTACAATGCATCTCAAGCAACTCGCATGGCTAGAGTCTCCAAGCGAGAGGCGTAACAGAACCGTACCGAACCGAGTAACTAGTTAGAGTAACACTCGTCAGTGTTAGTCCAAGCCTCTGACCACGTGTGCACACACTGGCTCGTGCCTAAGCCAGGCTCTCCAGCTAGTTTTCCCTCTTAGTAGGACGCTACTATTGGCCGAGGGCCCACGGTGACTAGCTTAAAAACCGTGTAACGGGAACTACCCTGGCCACCTTTCCCAGGAGGGCCGACACTCCAAGTCGGAGGGCTACGACTAGTGGCTCCATCACAAGGAAAGAGAGAGCTACTCTATTGGGATCTAAAATAATGCCATAGTTTTTATAAAATAAGTTAAACATGGCGTATATGCAACATGGAATGCATAACTAATAGGCTGGGAACATAATAAAACCTGCAGGCAAACGGCAGTCGTCTACCCGTGCATTACTGGCAAGCGACGGTGGGGGACCAGCGCGTTACATCCGAAACGACCCGTTGGCGTCCCGCCATTACTTCCACCAGAGTTCCAGCTCACAGGCCTTAAGAGGGAGAGTAACGGTGGGGGTCCTATGCGTTGCTTAGAAGCGACGCGCGGGAACACCGCCGTTACTTTCACCCGAGGCCAAAACCCACGTATAACATTTAAAAACTAGTAGCAGGGAAACGACGCATACGTCTCGGCGCGTCGCTTGGAAACGACGGCCGGACGACTGACCGTCGGGCGCACCGCCTGCCCGGGTCAACCCAAAACCACGAGGGAGTAACGGATGGGAGACCCACCGTTACTCTCAAAACGACGCACCCCCGACAGGCCGTTATTAAACAAACGACGCGTCTCCAAAGGGCCGTCAGGCGAGTGACGGTTCCTGGCAGGACCGTCACTTCACCTGGGTCGCGGACATGTTATATCTAAAACCGGTTCCCTCCCGGACGACTGGAATCGCAGGGTATCGCGGGAAAACAAAGTTTTCTAACAAACCACCCTGCCATAACAACATGCAATCACCAATCATGCCATTAAAATTGAAAGACGATGGCCATGGAATCAATTTCATGAATTTAAGGCTAAATAACACGAAATTTCATTAACATGGAAAATTGCACCAAAAATCAAGAAAACTGGCGTCGAACCACGGCGCATGTGGTACCGACGGGTCCCTAGCGAGGAGAAGATTCCATCCCCCTACCTCTTACACGATGGGAACGCCGAATCGGTGCCGAACGGTCGACAAGAGTCACGCCGTCCTCACGGCGCCAAACTTCACCACGCTCCGCGGATTGAGGGAAAAAGGGCGTCACCGCGATCTACGCGAAACGGCCTTTCTGACAGCACCTCCCTTGCTTCGATCAGCAGCCGTCTGGGCTAAAACTGAGCGAGAGAGAGATTTCAAGAAATTAGGCCTAAAATAACACAAAAAGGGATTTACACGGAAAATGATGAAAATGACAGTGGATGGCGACGCATGTGGCGTCGTTGGGTTCCTGGCAAGACGAGGAATCCATCCACCTACCTCGATCGCGACGAAACACGCAAAACGGTGTAGATCGGACGACGGAAGCCACGCCGTCCTCTCGCTCCCACGCGTCTCCACGCTCCACGGATCGAGACGAGGTCAGTGTCAGAACATTCCTCGTGTCGAGCCGGTTCCAACGGTATCTCCCACGCCTCGATCGGACCCCATCTGGGCCAAAACCGAGAGGGAATGAGAGAGAGGGAGAGAGAACGTGTGAGGGAGAGAGAGAGAAAAGAGAGAGATCGAGAGAGAGAGGGGGTGCGTGAGTTATATGAAAAAACCAATTTTTCTATTTTTTTTTGAAAAAATTCTTCAAATTGCACTTTAACCCCTCAAAGAACTAAAATCGTTAATATGCCCATTAAATTTTAATAATTCTTTAACTAATTCGAATAAATGCCTAATCAAGGCCTAAAAATCCACAAAAATAGTCAAAACGATCCTCACGAAGAGTACACTGCAACTGTATTGTCCACGAGCCGATAAGCTGAGAGGTAAACTCACCGTAGGGTT
Source organism: Amorphophallus konjac (assembly GCA_022559845.1). NCBI lineage: Eukaryota > Viridiplantae > Streptophyta > Magnoliopsida > Alismatales > Araceae > Amorphophallus > Amorphophallus konjac. Next base: position 20,065,808 of record CM040125.1, read on the forward strand.
CTGTAGATTGTACGAGAGAAGAACCACATAGTTCATAAGACCTCAACTCGGGAGATACAAAAGCAATGCAAAATTCTCCAAAAAGAATCCGAAAAACCTACTAAAGATCCAGGTTATTACATCCTTCCCTCCTTTAAGGAATTTCATCCTCGGAATTCAAGGACTACAAAGGAAGAAGCGAGGGAAGAACAACCCGACACACAACAACGCAATCTCGAGAAACACAACTCAGAGGAACATCGTCAGACCATTATCACAAGTACACGCTCAGGAGTGAGCACGACGCAAGTGAACACCAGTCCGACACCTCCGAAACAGGGCAACGTCGCTTACGTCTCACAGGACGGGAGACACGACTGCCACAGCAACAAATCACCGATCTCGAGGAGATGAAACAACAGACACCTCAAACAGTGGCTCAGATAAGGAAAGAAAGTCCTTACGATTGACATCCTGACGACATCATCGATTCTAGTGCCCAAGGCAACAAGGAACACCGGGCACACTGAATACCAACGACAAATTCGCAGAAAACAATAGCATGACAACAGCACTGGACCACAAACACAATCAAGTCAGTTCTCATTCAGATATCACATCTAATCGAGTCGCGAGCTAACTCTAACAGGGGACAAGAGTACCGCAAGCTAACTGACAAGACAATGGTCCACGACTGAGACACAAAATCATACAGATATAATGCTAAACCAACAATAGAGCGGCACTCACAGAATCCCAGCTCCGTACTGGACACAGAACCACGGCACACTGCAAGCAGAGTCACATCAGGGCATAAGAACAGCTGAACACACGACCTCAAGGGACTAGTCATGCATCATGCCGCTCACCAAGAAAAGACCCATATAGCAAGAACACGACAATAATCTCGGGGAACGCATCTCAAAGTTTACGAACACACCTCAAGAGCACAACACCCAAGAAAGAAAATGCAGAGTAGAGGGTAGTTGATCAGCAGGAAAAGCCGACAAATTCCCTAATACTCGCAATAGTCAATGCCAATACCCAAAGATGATCAGCAACAGCACGGCAACCGACAATATCCAGGCATAGGAAGCCAAGATGAAGTTATATCGAGAAGAACAGAATTCTCGACTGTCCAGAATCTCACAACAATGATTCTCGACCAATGGGTGACCAGCCCACACATGCTTCCGCTGCGCACTCAAATAACGCACACAGGCAACAGAGAACATCTCGGTATCCGCATCTCAGCACACACACGGCGCCATCGCAACTCATAAAATTGCAATGTGATATGCCACGAGTACTGATCCCACGAGCAACCGATCATAAATAGCCTAAGTGCAACAGAGGAGAGTACCAGCTTCAACATAAAGCCCAAGGAAAAGCGCTAATCTCAGCCTACCTTTACGTCCTGAAAACGACAAGTGAGCCTCACAATGCATCGGCCGTTAAACACGACGCGACGAAACACGGTACACAACAGCTTTCGAAACAAAGATTAAGTCTCAAGCCAAGCGACCGCAAAGCAAGAAGAAGATCAGGCTCAAAATAAAAGCTGTCCTCATTAAGCATATACAGGACAAAGGCATTACTAAGACAGCAATTCCAAGGCCGACTTCGAAAAGAAACCACCAACGAGGTGAGAAGCATCAAGCTTACTAACAGAAGTTCACCAAGAAGGGAAAAGCCTAGCTCGCTCGAACAACTTCTCAATCAAAGGGGGCTAATCGAGCACTTCAACAAAAGTAGAACACCTCGGGAACTGAACGAACTCAAGCTGGGATGACCAAAACAACGTAAAAACGTGTACGGTCACCTCAACAGCCCAAAAAGTCAACAGCACCCAGAGCAAATGACGAAAAACTAAGCGATAAGGAATCGCAAACCCAATGCCAGCAATTTCCAACCAAGAAGGGAAAAGCTAACAGGGAAACACTAAGGAACTCACAAATAGCAGGAAAAGATAACTACTGAGGCTAAGAACCTCCTATCAACAACATCAAATGATCTACAAATTCAGATTACATAAAGCACAACGTAGACTACTCACATGGCTGTCGGCACTGACGGTGACAAGCCACTTAGCCCACACAGAGAAATAGACCTCTAAGAAAATCACAGGCGACAAAACGATTAAACCACGCTAGCATAAGATCCACCAACGAATCTAGCTAACGTCCACCTCATCCATCATTTCATCACGTTCTAACCCATTCCATCGCGTCTCTACCTCGGTCAACTCGACACGGTCGCGCGCCCCGCGTTGAGAGAAACAGAGGAAAAAGAGAAACGAGGATAAAGTAGAACGGGAGAAATGAAAAGGATAGGAGAGGAAAAACCAAAATCACACGGATAGAATTATTACAATGAACAATTAAGGAGTAACTAGATCACATACAATTCAAGAAACTAAGACAAATAAAACACAAGTTAATTGATCGAGAAGCAGAATCACACCTTTCACAGCATAAGACGTCACTGCTCAGCTCGGGGAAGCTGAGATGCCGAAAGATCTTGCTGAGGCTGCAATGACAAAGGTTGGATCTGGAACGACTGCGGCTGAGCAACCCGCGAAAACTGCACCGGTCTCGATCTAAAAGGGCAATCTCGAACAACATGACCCGGCTGATCACATTGAAAACAAACAACGGGCTGAGAACACAGCTGGCCCTTATGATGACCACCGCATCTCCGGCACGTCCACGGCTGACTAACGGCAGACCCCCGAAGCTGCTGAGAAGAAGGTATTGACGACGGAACAACACTGGCAGGAGGCTGCTGGGCGAACCGCTCCTCACGCTCCCTCGACTTGCTCCGGGTATCCATGGACGGAAGTGTACCACGATCATCCGGCACAAGAGATGGGGCCCTAGACACATCCGACTGCCCGACCTGTTGATCCTTAGATGTCCGAGTCTTCTTAGACTTCTTGTATCGGAATCTCTTGCCTTTAGACTTTGAGGAAGAAGCACCTTCGGCAGCAGGGATAACGGAAGGGACTCCGGGTACGCTCGGCAAATGGACCTGCTGGAACTGTCCTGTCGGCTGAGGGGCAAAGTAACACTACACACCTGGCACACCTGGCTGAGTAGACTCGGCCTGAGTACGCCCTTGGGGTCTCACGTGCCCTTCACCAGACGGCATTCCAGCCTGATCACCCGATAAACCTTCCATCACTTAAGCAGGAGTTGCAGGAACTTGACCAGGCACAGGTGCATAAACCACCACGACAACCACTGGAGGAGAAGCACCACTTCCCTCCCTGGAAACACATGCCTTTTTACGACGTGCCATCAAACCCTAGAAAGCACATAACAACGAAAATCATATCAGCAATCACGGAAAACATCCTAAGCCAGCAATAGACGATGCAGATGGACTCGCTCTGGACAGACGCTATGCAATTTCAATTTCTTATACAAACTCTCAACACAGCTCTGATACCAACTGTGACGACCCAGAGCTCCGGATACCGATATACCGATAACATCGATACACCGATACCAAGAACTGGGGAAGCCACCCAAAAGGCTGATGAGGCCCCTAAAGGGTTAGTGAAGTTTGTCGAGGAGTTGTATAACAAATTGGAAATACAACGCGCAATAATAGTTAAATAACAATACTAATTAAGTGCGGAAGCAAAATAAACTATCAGAATGATAAAATATATACAATAGTCCAGATTTACAACAGAAACAAGTCCAAACTGACAGAAAAGAAAGTCCAAATGTACAACTACACGGGACATACCCCGGTCAAAAGTACAAAAGACCAACCGAACTACTGCTGGCACACTACTAGCTGCCGACAAAACCACGTGAAGCTCCAGGAGACGACGGATGTGGCTCACCTGAAAGAAGGAAGGGTGAGTCACAGCCAGACTCAGTAGGGGCCACGCGGATCCCTACCTCGCAACTAAACACACAGGCATACAAATATATCAGTAATTAAAGCATGCATTAAAGCAATAACCATGCAATTGGCATAAATAAAACACATTCATAGTAAAGCTGTAAAACCTATCTAAGCAGTTTAAACAGCTAAATACATGCCAATTAAATATAAATATAAGCGTCAGAAGCTACATCCACCAATAGAAAGAAAAGCTCAATTTACCCGGAGATAGGAAAAAGAAGAGACCACAAGAAGTGAGAGACCAAATGCGTCCACTGACGGCTTACAATGCATCTCAAGCAACTCGCATGGCTAGAGTCTCCAAGCGAGAGGCGTAACAGAACCGTACCGAACCGAGTAACTAGTCAGAGTAACACTCATCAGTGTTAGTCCAAGCCTCTGACCACGTGTGCACACACTGGCTCGTGCCTAAGCCAGGCTCTCCAGCTAGTTTTCCCTCTTAGTAGGACGCTACTATTGGCCGAGGGCCCACGGTGACTAGCTTAAAAACTGTGTAACGGGAACTACCCTGGCCACCTTTCCTAGGAGGGCCGACACTCCAAGTCGGAGGGCTACGACTAGTGGCTCCATCACAAGGAAAGAGAGAGCTACTCTATTGGGATCTAAAATAATGCCATAGTTTTTATAAAATAAGTTAAACATGGCGTATATGCAACATGGAATGCATAACTAATAGGCTGGGAACATAATAAAACCTGCAGGCAAACGGCGGTCGTCTGCCCGTGCGTTACTGGCAAGCGACGGTGGGGGACCAGCGCGTTACATCCAAAACGATGCGTTGGCGTCCCGCCGTTACTTCCACCAGAGTTCCAGCTCACAGGCCTTAAGAGGGAGAGTAACGGTGGGGGTCCTATGCGTTGCTTAGAAGCGACGCGCGGGAACACCGCCGTTACTTTCACCTGAGGCCAAAACCCACGTATAACATTTAAAAACTAGTAGCAGGGAAACGACGCATACGTCTCGGCGCGTTGCTTGGAAACGACGGTCGGACGACTGACCGTCGGGCGCACCGCCAGACCGGGTCAACCCAAAACCACGAGGGAGTAACGGATGGGAGACCCACCGTTACTCTCAAAATGACGCACCCCCGACAGGCCGTTATTAAACAAACGACGCGTCTCCAAAGGGCCGTCAGGCGAGTGACGGTTCCTGGCAGGACCGTCACTTCACCTGGGTCGCGGACAGGTTATATCTAAAACCGGTTCCCTCCCGGATGACTGGAATCGCAGGGTATCGCGGGAAAACAAAGTTTTCTAACAAACCACCCTGCCATAACAACATGCAATCACCAATCATGCCATTAAAATTGAAAGACGATGGCCATGGAATCAATTTCATGAATTTAAGGCTAAATAACATGAAATTTCATTAACATGGAAAATTGCACCAAAAATCAAGAAAACTGGCGTCGAACCACGGCGCATGTGGTACCGACGGGTCCCTAGCGAGGAGAAGATTCCATCCCCCTACCTCTTACACGATGGGAACGCCGAATCGGTGCCGAACGGTCGACAAGAGTCACGCCGTCCTCACGGCGCCAAACTTCACCACGCTCCGCGGATCGAGGGAAAAAGGGCGTCACCGCGATCTATGCGAAACGACCTTTCCGACAGCACCTCCCTTGCTTCGATCAGCAACCGTCTGGGCTAAAACCGAGCGAGAGAGAGATTTCAAGAAATTAGGCCTAAAATAACACAAAAAGGGATTTACACGGAAAATGATGAAAACGACAGTGGATGGCGACGCATGTGGCGTCGTTGGGTTCCTGGCAAGACGAGGAATCCATCCACCTACCTCGATCGCGATGAAACACGCAAAACGGTGCAGATCGACGACGAAAGCCACGCCGTCCTCTCGCTCCCACGCGTCTCCACGCTCCACTGATCGAGACGAGGTCAGTGTCAGAACGTTCCTCGTGTCGAGCCGGTTCCAACGGTATCTCCCACGCCTCGATCGGACCCCGTCCGGGCCAAAACCGAGAGAGAATGAGAGAGAGGGAGAGAGAACGTGTGAGGGAGAGAGAGAGAGAAGAGAGAGATCGAGAGAGAGAGGAAAGAGAGAGAGAGGGGGTGCGTGAGTTATATGAAAAAACCGATTTTTCTATTTTTGTTTTGAAAAAATTCTTCAAATTGCACTTTAACCCCTCAAAGAACTAAAATCGTTAATATGCCCATTAAATTTTAATAATTCTTTAACTAATTCGAATAAATGCCTAATCAAGGCCTAAAAAACCGCAAAAATAGTCGAAACGATCCTCACGAAGAGTACACTGCAACTGTATTGTCCACGAGCCGATAAGCTGAGAGGTAAACTCACCGTAGGGTTCTGTAGATTGTACGAGAGAAGAACCACATAGTTCATAAGACCTCAACTCGGGAGATACAAAAGCAATGCAAAATTCTCCAAAAAGAATCCGAAAAACCTACTAAAGATCCAGGTTATTACACCAATAATCCATATGATAAATACATGAAGTACATATATGAAAGCCCATGAACTAGGTGAATGTGAGCACTTTGAAACACAAATGTTCTAAGCTAGAGATCAAAAGGCACATGAGTGAAATGAGGGTTGTGCAAACTTATCTTCTACACAAAACCATGGAAATACCAAAATATCATAAATATCGACATCAAGAATAAAATGTGAGACTTAAGCCCCATAATCCTAAGTGAAGAAATACATGAAGTATAATTATGAAAACCAATTAAGATGAAGCATATAAGCAATTTGAAACCCATTCAAGCCTTCATCTTTGCCAACCTGACATTAAGATCAACTATCCATGTTTTCAACTACATGAATGGTCAACATGATAAGTCATGCACATATGCACTTTGAATGAGCATCATGAAGCCAAATTCCAAAATCATAGACCAAACATATGCACTTTGAATGAGCATCATGAAGCCAAATTCTAGAATTATAAACCAAAAATATGCATTAAGCTCAATTTGAAAGCTCATTCAAGACTTCACTCATTTTTGAGATCAAGTGAAGTAGGCCAATTCATTCAAGACTCCACACACAAGATATGCATTCAACGAACCTATTTTCACACTCTACACAAACATTCTCATTCACAATTAGACTTCTTCAAGCAATAAGAATGTTACCTTATGAGCATCATTCAACCACTTTTTTATCAAGACTCATATGAATCTCAAGCAAACTACAAGCTCAAAGGTCACATGTAGAAAATGCATGAACACTTCAAATGTAATTTCAATTTCCATCAAGATATGCATGACGGGTTCATAACATTGGCTAGAAAAGCCTTATGAAGAACAAGCATGAAAATCCATTTATCACACTTAAAAGTTTATGAAAAGATATGCATGAGAAGTCCAAAATAGGTATCTACATCAATGCTAGTATGAAGCAAGTCTTTTCATGAAACATGTGAAATTCTGAAACATATGAATCATAGCCATGATCATTAATGCATAATCATTCAGAAAGTTTGGTTATCAATAAAAACATATACATAAAGTTTAGTTATCATCAAAATAAACCATATGCAAGGCACACAACAATCTCCCCATTTTTGATGATGATAAAATTTATGATATAACTCATATTTTCTCCCCCTTTGACATAATCAAAAAGCAGGAGTGAAGGAAATGAAGTTCAAATTTCAGCATGATGAACAAAGCCAATTCATGAATCAATTGTTGAATCAATAACAACGCATTTCAGAATTTCCAATGATGCAATAGCAAGGTAAAGCCAAGATGAAATATCAAATGAGTTTCTTTGATTTTCATATTTTTAGATTTTTAAATTTTCTTTTGAAATGCATGAAACTAAATGCAAACCAATGATGACATATGAGATGCACATAGTGCAACCAAGCATATATGTATATACACATGCAACATAGCTCCCCCTTACTTATTTAAGAAGGGATATGTGTAGGAAAAATGCATATGAGTCAATACAACCAACTTGATCATGTGTAACACTAGAGGTTTATGCAATCGTATAGGAGAATCATACATTAGTCAATGCAGTCAATCAATTTTCTGAATACATATTAAATCAAATTTCCATATGTGTAGGTGAATAACTTAAAAATAGATTGTTGTCATATGGATATTCAGATTTTCAGATCAACACAGTGAGAGATTACACAGACTGTATTTCAATTTATGAGAACATCGTATTGGAGGCTACACTCTACCTCAATAATTTTTCACACCAAATTTTTTTATTGATTTCACAAAGACAATCAGTATTTTTCTAAGAATGATCAGGTTCAAATAATTCTTTTTTACGCGAGGAGACACATGGAGCTCATGCCAAAATCCCCGGTTACTCAGAATACTGAGCCATTTCACTTCATTTTGAATAGAGGTACTTTAGTCAACACTTTTCAAAAATGAACCACATCACGTCTCAGGTGACGTGTATCCAGTTTACTCAGTGAGACTAAGCATTGCTCTGCCTTTCATTTCATATTCTTTTAACAAAGATAGGTAGGTAACTTTTTCATCAACTGCCTCTTCAACATATATGCAGCAAGTTTAACATCTCGAGAGTGTTGAAAAGAAATTCTTATATCCTTATCTCTAACACTTATTTTCACATTTTGTGCATGAAGTATGCGAATTTGATTTAGCATATATATCAAAAATATTATGAGCACATAATAATGCAGCTCCCCCTAAATAGATGCACTTATCAAATATTTACTATCCCTGAGTGTGTGGCATGAAACACACCAATGATGTCTTAACTGTAACATTATTTAGCAAGAAGGCATAAGGTTATAGAAATTCCAAGGATGAGGGTAAATAGCATATATAACATGCAAGTACATAATTTGGAAGATATGCAATGTGCATTGTAGAATGTAGAATACATTATGAATGCAAAGTTTCATATTTTATTTGAACATTCCAAATGTATTTCAGAATTTAACATGGGTACAAAATATAAGTTTTGAGTTTTTCATTTGAATGATCTAAATGCACGAAATGCATGAGTTCTAATGCAATACAATCTATAACAACATGAGAATGCAATGCAAGATGCAAAAGCTTGATTTTCATAATATCATGATAGATCGCACAAGAAAATATTCACATTCAAATGATGAGCAATAAGTATGTTCCATGACATGACTTTTATAAACAAGGGTGCAGAAATGATAAAAAATGAGCAATGCAACCCAATTGTCTTCTGAAATTGTTCAAAAACAAATTTTCACCAACATTTCATAAGTTTGAAGTCATCCATAAGTCAAATAGATTTCCAATGACTTTTCATAAGAAAAAGAATCCAATCACAAGATAGTCATTTGATTTCTCCAAGTTTTGGTACAAGGCGGAGTTTGAGGTCCGAAGACCCAACTCACACATGGTGAGAGCTTCCAAGTGGATGTAATCCACTCTTCCACAAACACACCATTTTATATATCAGAAACTCAGTTAATCTCAAAGGCTCATGCACAAACAATAGATGCGTATTCAATCCATTCAAACATTTGGCAAGTTCATCACAGCAGAATAGATGAATAACAGTTCAAGTTTTCAGAATCAATACCTGTCATGAGAATAAAATCACCAAGTGCCATAAGCTACTGCAGAAATTTAGAGAATTGCAACCAGGTTATTAGGCACAATGGTTTGTTCAAGCTCATTCAAAAACAAACTCTCCATTTCTATGTGCATAAATTTCACATTTGACATTTTCTGAAAATCATGCATCCTATGACCTATATGAACACGTGACTCATGGTACCGGGCGGAGGCACATTCTCATGCATGGTGATAGATTTCAGACAGGAATGACTTGCCCTTCCTCAAGTCATCATTTAATATATCATGTAGTCATGCAATTGATGATCAGAAAGATGCAACGCAAGCTCATAAGAAAAATAGATTTTTCTTGATTTTCATGGATGAAAATTCAAATAAAGTAAATTTTAATTATTCAAAGAGAATTCAGAAATTTATTTTTCAAAACCTGTGCCTTGAGCAACCATTATTTTCCAAGCCTTCCACTTGGCCTCAAGGCAATCCTGCACCAAAAGTTCTCATTTGGATGTTTTGGGTACCCAAGTCTTCTTGGGTCCCGGATGATTAGATGCACCTCTAGTGGGTGACTTCCACATTCTCTAGGCATGCATATCATCAAAATACATCAATTCACAATCATCCATATTATGTCCAAATTCAGCATAATAATGACAACAAACAAAAGACTTTTCATTCTTCTTAACATGATAAGCATGAAAATTTCTCTTCTTCATAGTATGAGTGTCATCATTCTTCTTTTGAAAGCAAGAGTTCATTGTGTGACCATATTTCCCACAATAATAGCAATATAATGGGGGAACTCTATTATATGGTCGTTTTGCATGAACATAGGAATTTTCAAATCCACTTCTTTTTGAAAACTTCTTTAAATCTTTGAACCCATTTCTCTTGCATGCATTTAATTCATCCGATTTCATAACAAAGCATTCATTCATCATGTGTCCATACGTGCCACAATAGAAACATGACACACTCCTTTTCCTTTTTAAAACAAGTTCATTTTTGCATACTTTTGAGTCATCCTTTTTCATGACAAAGCAAGCATTCATCACATGACCATGTTTACCATAATAAAAACAAGAAGGAATTTTGTTGGAAACATGGTGTTTAACATTGTGCTTCCTAGCATGGACATTTGTACAAGCAGAATTATTTTTCAACTTTGAGTCTTGGTTCAATTTCTGCTTAACATGATACTTTTCAGTTTTCTTAGCATGCTGAACAGGGTGATCATTTGAAGTACTAGCTACATACGAACTTGAGACAAAAGATGTATACAATTTGTTTTTAAATTTTTTTTTGTTCATCGGATTATAGCCTAGCCCTTCCTTTTGAAAATTAACCTTTGTCCCCAAAAGTTTATCGAGATTTTCTTTCCCTTCGACAAATTTAGACAAAGAAGTGTTCAAATCATTGATTTCATTTTCAAGAGATGCAATGTGAAATTCATAGCCAGCTATCTCCTGTCCACTGCAAACAACACATTCATTCAACACTCTATTTCCAGTTTTATAGCTTTCAAGTTTTTATTCTAGTACATGCAATTTTTCACATTCATCAACATTGACAGTTACATATTTTTCTTTTTCAAAAGCAAGCAACTTTTCAGACAATGTTGTATTCAAATGTTTCAGCTTTTCATTTTCTTCTCCCATACAAGAAATGATTTCTTCATGCTTTTTGTTTTCAATCAAAAGAGATTCATTTTCAATTTTTAGTTCTGAGCATTTATCACATGAAAAATTCTCAAGATTTTTTAATCTACCTTCAAGCAAAGAACTCTAAATCAATAAAGCACTATTTTCCTTTTTAAGTTCTTCTTTTTCATTTTTCAAACATAAAAGGGTTTTTTTAAGTATATCGACATCAGATATGAAAGATTCATTCAAACTTTCAAGTTGAGAATATTTAGCACAAGGAACGTTTTCATGCAAGGGGTTTTCAGTTTTCTTTTTAAGCTGTCTATTTTCAGATTTAACCTTTTTATATTTTTCAACTAATTTATCATACAAATCCATAAGCACTTTAAAAGAAACTTCCTCACCTTCCGAGTCTAGCTCAGAGCTTTCCTTGCTTGTTGTATCTTGCTTGTCGGCCATCAAGCACTCACTCTCTTTCTTTCCTTTGTAGTTCTCGATCAAGCATTTCAATATCTCCCTGGCCGTCCTGCATGATGAAACAAGTGAAAATTTGTGAAGATCAATTAAACTTCTAAAAATATGTAAAAGCTTAGCATTGTCTTTGTATCTCTTCACATGCTTGACAGTCCACTTAGACTCATCACTAGGCATCCCATATGAATCATGCTTAATTAAATCCAAGAGTTTGGGATCAATGGTTTTAACATACCGACTCATGTGTCTAAGCCATTCATTGAAATTTAAACCATTAAAACACAGAGGAGGAGAAGACAAAATACTATCATACATGATGCTCATCAAACACGCCTACAAAGATCACTCTGAAGATCGTTAGATCTTGAAATAGCAGAGCCTAGCTCTGATACCAATTGTTGGTCCCCGGGGTTGGCGATCGGACAAGAAGGGGGGTTGAATTGTCTCCCACACTAGATGGTAAGTTAAAATGCTTACGCAACGGAATTAACAATATTAATTAGGTTGAAGATATTAGTTAAACAACATAACTAAATTCTCTCAATCTCTCCGATCTCACACGATCACACAAACGGATATAACAAACAAACCACACAATCGCACAAACCAAACCACAGTGCATAAGGATTTTTAAGGTGGTTCGGGACCACGATGGGCTCCCTACGTCTACCCCTCACCAAACCCTGTGAGGCTTCACTTGGGGATAAATCCCCAAACGGAGACAACGCTCCAACAACACACGGGGACACGCCCCAACACACACACACAAGGAGACGGAGTCTCCAACATGATCTGACCACGGATCAAACACACACACACACTACTGCAACACCGCAGCCCAATATGCCCACAACCGTACGCAGACGGTTCAAAACACGACCGTACACCGACGATCCACACACACCACTTCTAGTTCAAAGAAGTCAAGAAGAATATGCAAACATGCCCAAACCAAAGTATAGTCTATGAGAAACATCACAAACAACATATAGAAGATGTAGAAAATAATCCCCCTTTGTAGACTCTTCAAGACTCCAAGTGGATGTAGACGGATGACTGCGATTTTGACATCACGGAAATCCTCTCTTCATTCCGTTGCACTTTCTCTTCTTCCTCTAGCTTCAAAAACCTATGGATGAAGATCAGATCTTCCCTTGAATAGCTCCTTCTTCCTTGATCCTACTCTTGACCTACAAGATAGAAAGCATTAGCTCAAATGGGGATTTCTTTTCAAATTTGGAGTTCACATGAGAGTACATATATAAGACATGAAAAGACTAATATAACCCTTTTAGAACCCTCCAAAAAGACTCTTAAATGACTCCTAAGAACATATGGGCAAAAGGGTAAAGGTTGCAGCACAAATGGATTGGGTTTAGATGGGTTTTGGATTCACGTTTTTGGGTTTTTGCCGCAAACGGTCGACCTAAGGTTGGGGGCGGTCCACCAAAATTTGGGTCATTCTAGATTTTATGCAGTTCGGTCTCTTAACCCCATTAGCAGTCCAAACAAGTCTAAGGCATCAAACGCCTTTGATCTTTGAGAGTTTATACAAAGGATCTAACCTGCAAAACCATAGAAAAATAATTAGAACTTTAGCTTAATAATCCATATGATAAATGCATGAAGTACATATATGAAAGCCCATGAACTAGGTGAATGTGAGCACTTTGAAACACAAATGTTCTAAGCTAGAGATCAAAAGCCACATGAGTGAAATGAGGGTTGTGCAATCTTGTCTTCTATACAAAACCATGGAAATACCAAAATACCATAAGTATCAACATCAAGAACAAAGTGTGAGACTTAAGCCCCATAATCCCAAGTGAAGAAATACATGAATTATAATTATGAAAACCAATTAAGATGAAGCATATACGCAATTTGAAACCCTTTCAAGCCTTCATCTTTGCCAACCTTACATTAAGATCAACTATCCATGTTTTCAACTACATGAATGGTCAACATGATAAGTCATGCACATATGCACTTTGAATGAGCATCATGAAGCCAAATTCCAGAATCATAGACCAAAAATATGCATTAAGCTCAATTTGAAAGCTCATTCAAGACATCACTCATTTTTGAGATCAAGTGAAGTAGGCCAATTCATTCAATACTCCACACACAAGATATGCATTGAACGAACCTATTTTCACACTCTCCACAAACATTCTCATTCACAATTAGACTTCTTCAAGCAATAAGAATGTTACCTTATGAGCATCATTCAACCACTCTTTTATCAAGACTCATATGAATCTCAAGCAAACTACAAGCTCAAAGGCCACATGTAGAAAATGCATGAACACTTCAAATGTAATTTCAATTTCCATCAAGATGTGCATGAGGGGTTCATAACATTAGCTAGAAAAGCCTTATGAAGAACAAGCATGAAAATCCATTTATCACACTTAAAAGCTCATGAAAAGATATGCATGAGAAGTCCAAAGTAGTTATCAGCATCAATGATAGCATGAAGCAAGTCTTTTCATGAAACATGTGAAATTCTAAAACATATGAATCATAGCCATGATCATGAATGCACAATCATACCAAAAGTTTGGTTATCAACAAAACCATATACATAAAGTTTAGTTATCATCAAAACAAACCATATGCAAGGCACATAGCACCAGTAAAATCACAAAGCCAAATGTGGATACCCAAACAACTGTTGTCTTACTTGAATAATTTGACGGCTGTTATGGGGCCCAAACAATTTTGGGTTTCTAAATCTATTGCCTGATTGTGTTTGCAAGTATGCCTGGCAACCACTCATAATAGATGGTATCTTGACAGTGGCTGCTCCAGGCACATGATCGGGGATAAAGAAAAATTCTGTATGCTGGTCGAAAAGGATGAAGGTCATGTCACCTTTGGTGGAAATACAAGAGATAAAATCATTGGATCAGGTATGGTTGGTAAGTGTCTATCTTGTTGTATTGAAGATGTTTTACTTGTTGAAGGTCTAGCATACAATCTACTTAGCATTAGTCAATTATGTGATAAGGGCCATAGAGTTATTTTTGATTCTCATGCATGCACTATTTTTGAACCTAATTCAGAAACAGTGAAATTTATTGGAAAAAGGGTCAATAACATCTATATGGTAGATTTAGATGATGCAGCCCACATTAATTTGTGTCTCACTGTAATAAAGATGAGCATGGCTTTGGCATCGTATGTTAGGTCATGCAAGTTATAATGTGCTGCATAAATTGACACAATTCTGTATGGTCAAGGGTCTACCTGAAGTCTCTTTTAAAAAGAATAATAAAGTATGTGAGGGATGTACTCAAGGTAAACAGACCAGAAAGTCATTTAAATCCAGAACTGAAAACATGTCTTCAAAACCTTTTGAGCTAATTCATATAGATCTATTTGGACGCACTAGATCAGCTAGCTTAACTGGAAGAAGATATAGATTTATTATTGTAGATGACTTTTCTAGATATACTTGGATATTTTTCTTGACTCACAAAAATGAGGCTTTCAGTGAATTTCAAGAATTTTTCAACAGAATAAAATAGGATGGTAAGCACTCTATCTCCAACATTCTATCAGACCATGGTGGTGAATTTGAAAACTCACTGTTTGATGATTTATGCAGGAATAATGGCATAAACCACTGATACTCATCACCAAGTACTCCAGAATAGAATGAAGTAGTTGAAAGAAGAAATAGAACGTTAGTGGAGATGGCTCAAACACTGTTGGTAGAAAGCAACTTGCCAAGAGAGTTTTGGGCTGAAGTTGTAGATACATCTTCTTACATCATAAACAGAGCCATGGTAAGACCTTCTACCAAAAAGACACCATATGAAATAATGAAAGGTAAGAAATCTTCACTTGCTTATTTCAAGGTCTTTGGGTCAAAATATTTTATTCACGTAAACTCTAAAAGAGATCTTGATAAATTTGAAGCTAAAAGTGAACCAGGGATTTTTCTGGGTTACTCTGAACATTCTCAAACATATAGAGTTTATAATCTGAAAACTGAAACTTTTGAAGAATCTCCTCATGTTATTTTTGATGAGTCATTTGACAAATCTGAAAATGATGCTTGCAGGAACATTGATGAAGTAGAGATTCTGGAGAATAAAGAAGAGCAAAGAAGTCAAAATGAAGAACCAAGGAATGTAAGTGGAGAGGTAATTGTCAACTCAAGTAATCCACTTACCATTATTCGTGTGTTAAGGGATCATCCTTTGGAAAATATTATTGGTAACTTGAATGAACCTCCTAGAAACCGATCTCATTTCAGATTAAATGAAGAACTTAATACTTTTGCTCTTGTTTCACAAATATAACCCAAAAACATTGAACGTGCCTTAAAAGATGAACACTGGATTAATGCTATGCATGATGAACTGCATCAATTTGAACGGAACTAGGTTTGGCACCTAGTTCCCAGACCAACCCATGGTTCAATCATAGGCACAAAATGGGTTTTCAAAAATAAAACTAATGAAGATGGAAAATTAGTTAAAAATAAGGCTAGGCTAGTGGCACAGGGCTATAATCAGGAATTTGGGATAGATTTTGAAGAATCTTTTACTCCTGTGGCTAGGCTAGAAGCCATTAAAATCTTACTTGCATTTGCATGTAGCTTAGGAATAAAACTCCAGCAAATGGATGTTAAGAGTGCATTTCTAAATGGCCTAATAAAAGAAGATATTTTTGTTAAGTAACCACCATGATTTGAATGCATTGACTTTCTTGATTATGTGTACAAGCTAGACAAAGCCTTATATGGACTGAAGCAAGCTCCCAGGG
The DNA here is from genome assembly GCA_022559845.1 of Amorphophallus konjac. Classification (NCBI taxonomy): domain Eukaryota; kingdom Viridiplantae; phylum Streptophyta; class Magnoliopsida; order Alismatales; family Araceae; genus Amorphophallus; species Amorphophallus konjac. The sequence goes on from CM040125.1 coordinate 20,082,144, forward strand.
CCTGGTATGACCGATTGAGTTCATTTCTCACATGTAAAGGATTTTTAAGAGGTGAGGTTGATCAAACTCTATTCACTAAAGTTGATAACAAAGATATTCTTGTTGTTCAAATATATGTAGATGATATAGTCTTTGGGTCAACTAAATCATCCATGTGTGAGGAATTTTCAAATCTGATGACAACTAAATTTGAGATGAGTTTAATGGGAGAACTGAAGTTTTTCCTTGGATTGTAGATTCATCAAACTTCAGAAGGAAGCTGCATCACTCAGGCAAAGTATATCAAGGATCTTTTGAAGAAATATAAGCTGGAAAACCTCAAGGTTATCACTACTATAGCAACCTTGGTAAAATTAAAGGACTAGAAAGTCTAAATAAATTAAAAACAATAATTAAACAAGGCCCAGACCTTGTACATGACCCTCTTTCGTCCTAAAAAGTCTGACAAAAGAACTCATGGACACTACTATTGTATTATAATAAATTTAAGAATGACATGTTATTTTTAGGTAAGCATATAATGCACAAGGTAATTTTAATTGAATTAAGAATCATTAAATCTCGAAGAAAATGTCAATTTATATTTTTTCTAATTTATAAAATTTAATATTCCACATTTATTACATTATAATCTTATTAGAAGGGAGAAGGATATATATATATATAAGATTTAATTACATTAAGGCTATGTAAAAGATAAAAGAATGAGCATATATGCAATTTCGGTTCTTTCAAGAGCATTAAGAAAATGCCAAAAACTCAATTGACGCCTCTTCGTACAGGCGTATCCAACGTGAAAGACGACTTAATGCAAGTCGTTATTTACAATTAGCAAAAGTCAAATAAAGTATATAGATAAGAGAGTGATAGAAATAATAGGGATATATATACAATATTAGTCCTTTGGAGGTTAAGGAGAAATGTCAAAATGTAATTGACGCCATTGCTATAGGCGTTGATTTCAAATGTGACGACTTAATAAAAGTCATTATTTTATTCTAAAATGAATAGTGCCTATTTTTGAATTAAAGTATTTTGGAAAACTAATTAAATCAAAAAATAGAGAAAAATGGAAAACTTGTACCCCTAAAATTTCCTATCTAGATCACATCAAGAAAAAAAGATAAAAATCTAGAAAGATCGTTACACCTTAAATTAACAAATAGGGAAAGGTGAATGACGTCTCCGAGCAAGTCGTCATTTAATTTTTGACGACTGTGTATACAAGCATCATTTATTGAAATAACGTCCCAACCTGTGGCGTCATTTACAAACAGAACTGTTGGTGTTTGGTTCGAACATGGATGTTATCTGGGTAAGTTTGGATTAAGGAAAGGGATCCATACGTGGATATCTGCGATTTTAATCATAATCGAACTCCTATAAACCCACTAGGATTCCTTCTCCTATAAATACCCACCTTCCGTCGAGCTTCCTGTTGACATTATTGATCAAAGACACCCTGCTACCGCGAATCATCTTCCCCTTGTTGCTAGCCTTTCTTCTATCACCAGAAGCAGAAGAACAAGCTACTTCTTCCTCCGAAGGCTACTCCAGCCGTGGTGTATGTGAAGAACGTGAAGTTCTTCATCTTTCCTCCTTCTTCCTTGCTGCACGGAGGTTTGAAGGCCGTTGCATTTCTTCACCGTTGCTGCTACTGCTACTGTTGCCTCCAGCCGCTGAAGCTAGAGGAGCAAGCTGCTGCATCTTCTTCCTATTCTTCATCCTGCTGTGATACGGGAAGAACGTGGGAGAATTCATTATCTTTTCCTCTTCGGCTACTATAGTTGCTGCCTCTGCTTACACTAAAACAGAGTATCGTATCAAGGGTTACCACCTCCATTTTCTTCATCAGTCATCAACCAAATCATCACCCAAGGTAGGTTTTCTCAAGACTTGGCAAAACCCTGAAATTCCTAGGTTAAAAACATGCATATAGGTCTGTAGGAGCTATAGATTTCATTTTTGGATTGAGTTTTCTCTGTTTACTGCCTAAATGGAATTAACGACCCAAGCTAGGGCGTTATTTTGATATGACGATGTGAAAATAGTCGTCAACTAGCTAGTTAATTAATAAATCACACTTGTTCAAAATTCAATAACTATGAGCTCCTACATGTAAACTAATGCATGACCATGTCCATAACTTCCTGCTATTTTTCCCTCTCTGTCCATGTCATTTGTTTCTTGATCGGACATATTTTATAAAGCCTGTGTCTGTGATTGTACCTATTAGGTACAAATCAGATGACAGGAATTAGCGATCTTGACTAAGTCGTTATTTTAATGGACGCCCCTACACATAGGCGTCAGATTCGTGATAAATAATGAAAATGGAAGAAAGATATAAATTCATGGACTTGATAATTGACGACGTGTATACTGCCCTTAAATTTGATATATGACGCCCCTGACTAGGGCGCTGTTTACAAAATTGAAGCCTTAATGTAAGACGTCATTTATATAATACCTGAAATTTTAGAATGTTTATAGATTTTAATATTAACAAGACCTGGATATAACGACTGCGTGAACAGTCGTCATTTACTGAACTGACGACCCTGACAAGGGCGCCAATTCATAAAATGAAGACTTAAGCCCAGACGCCAATTGACAGATTTCCTGATTTTGTAGTTTTTCTGTAACCCTTGATAATGGGTTATGTGTATAGGCACTATATTCCATTCCGTGAATATAGTCCCACGTTTCACGTTGTTTTATCGAATACCCACTATTTCTCGGTGATAGATGAACCCTCCGCGGGACATTCCGTTCCTCCGGATTGGTGACTTTATCATAGAGACCTCCGTAAGACTCCGCTAGCCTTGGATTCCCTCAAGGCAGCTGAGCAGGTTGTACCATCAAAATCCATGACACTACTTGATTTCCATGTCACTCTAAAAAAACATGGTACCGGCCCTCATGATATGCTATTTTGATGTCATGAGAACATCCCTAAAATTAATGGAGTCGGAAACCATGCCATTAATGTTCTTATGAATTAGGTGCCACACTTGTGGACCTCAATTCTATCTAGCTTATCATGTCCAAGAACGAGCGACCATCGCTATATGAGCGCTTATTCTTATTATCATGGCACCCAATTAGGGAGCCAATTCCACCTAATTTAATCATTAATCATGATTGTTCCGTTATTGTTGACTTTATACATCATGTTCAATCATTGAAATTCTAGTCCACAAGATCTACCTTAAAGTCCCTACAAGCTTATTCCATTGAAACTCTATATTGGCTATAACCATAGTGGATGTCAAAAAATACACGATCAATGCCTGTGCATATAAGGGCCCGATCTGGTCCTGGGAGGAGCACCCGAAAGTACTAGTGCCCATGGGAGTTGTAATGATCACGGTGTGGCATTACACCGAAGTGCATGACTAGCTTGATTAGACATTCCACAATCTCATCCTCGACTTGACATGATATGACTTGCATGACCCGGAAAGGGTATTTATATACTTGCTTGAAACGTGATGGCCAATTCCCGACATGACATGATGAATATACTTGCTTGAATATCTTGACATATGTTGATATAAGTTCTTGAAAGACATGCTAGTTCACTCAATTATCTCTTGTTATACTCTCTCTCTTGTCGTTTTACGCAAACATGCATAGCTTTATTGCATTCATGTAACATGTAATTTACTTAAAGCAAGCTAGCTCTTGAGATATAATTCCTACTGAGCGTTCGCTCATTCAGTGTTTTCCCCTATTTTTTAGGTAAGTCTGATGACGAGACTCAATCGGATGGGGAAGGTCAAGAGTGAAGAGATTAGAGCTCTCCATCTATCCAAGTGTCTACTAGTCTTATCTTTCAATATTTTTGAGTCAGTCATTGTACTTTTCCCTTTATTGAGTCTTAGCACTTTCATTAAGTAGATTGTAATAGAAGTACCTTTGAGGTTGTGATTGAATAAAGGATTGGGTTATCTTCACTTTACGCACTCTATCTTTGTGTTGAATACACTAACACTCTGATTGACATGATTGATATAAACTCGTCACGCGTCTCCGAGTTCCTTCCGCGCTCGGGGCGTGACAGTTTTTGTGGTATCAGAGCCTAGGATATTCAATTCTTAGGAAACCCAAGTCCAAGGATAGGTTTAAAACCTTTAACCGGTGAGATTGGGTAGAACCAAGGGTTAAGTTAACTTAGAATCAAAACCTTTGAATATAATCACATATTAATATAGTTATTGTAATTGTAGGACAATGGCTGCCGAACGTGCCCAGCGGCGCAACATGCAACGCACTCTGTAAGGCATGACCCAGGCACTTCAACAGGTGGCACAAGGAGGTGCACATCGTGGAGCAGGAAATCTCCACCAAAGCTTCAAGAACATGAACCCTCCTAAGTTCATGGGATCCACTGATCCGGATGACGCCGAGCACTGGATCCGGGAGACCGAACGTATCTTTCGAGTTATGCAATGTACGGACCAAGAGAAGGTCTTATCGGCTGTCAGCGGACTACTCGAGCTGCTCGCGCGGCGAGAGCGGGTCGCCGCGTGCCGGAATTGACGGAAGGGCACCACCAGGAGTGGAGCATGCGGCTTAATTTCTTGTTAGCAACATTTCAATTGGAAAGGGACGCCCGCTGCTGGTGGGAGTCGGTAGAAGCCACATTCGATCAAGGACAAGTTACTTGGGAGGAGTTTCTTGAACATTTCAACAATAAATATTTTTTAGACCGAGTCCAGGAGAAGAAGGCTGCCGAGTTCGCCGCACTTAAACAATGATCTTTGTCGGTGGCTGAGTATGAGGCATAATTTTCCAGGTTATCTCGATATGCTAAACATCTAATTAGTACCGAGAAGATGAAAGCTAGGAGATTCCTAAATGGGCTCAGACCCCAATATATCACACAGTTGGCGCCGATGGACATACAGGTCTATTCGGAGATGGTACGCCGAGCTCAGTTACTAGAAGATGCCACGGAGCTATCTGATAGGATACGTGGGAAGGATAAGAAGGAACAAGTCACTAGTTCGGGTTCCTTCAAACCCAATTTCAAGAAGAGGCCGAGTAATGGAGGTACTCCCTCCCAAGAGCAAAAGTTCAAGAAGACCAAACCTTTCTCCATCACCACTACACCTTCTAAAGTGGTGTGTAAACACTGTGACAAGGCCGGACATAAGGCCGAAGAATGTTGGAGGAAACTTGGAGCGTGTCTCCATTGTGGGAGCCGTGATCATCGGATTCCCGACTGTCCCCTACTCAATGATCAAGCCGGCTACGGAAAGCGCCCGGTGACAAAGAATGACCGTCTCCAAAATATTAAGGAGACATAACAAGACGAAGGCGGACTAGTGGAAGGTACATTGAAAGTTTGTTCCAAGTCTGCATATGTCTTATTTGATACTGGTGCATCGCATTCTTTTATTTCTAAGAAGTTTGCTAATCCATTACCCATGGAACCGGAATGGATGAAATTAGTTCTTTCAACTCCTCTCGGAAGCGAAGTTGACCTTACTCACCATTATCAAAACTGTGAAGTCTTGGTAAAGGGAAGAAATCTTTCTATCGACCTCATATGTTTAGACCTAAAGGAATATGATGTCATATTGGGAGCGGATTGGTTATCCAAGTATCAGGCAACTGTTGATTGCCGTAACAGCAAAGTTACTTTCAAGGAATTCCCAGAATTGATCTATACTAGCCCAAAGAGTCGGAGCAAGTCGTCTCTTATTTCGGCTCTCCGAGCTAGCAAGCTAATAAGGAAAGGATGTGTATCCTTCCTTGCGTTTGTCACTATTAAGGAGACTAAGGAGACTAAGATAGAAGACGTCTCTGTTGTGCAAGAATTTCCGGACGTGTTTCCGGAAGATTTGCCTGGATTACCTCCACAAAGAGAAGTGGCATTCACCATCGATTTGGTCCCTGGTGCTGGTCCAGTTTCTAAGGCACCATATAGGATGTCCCCTACCGAACTCAAGGAGTTAAAGGAACAATTGATGGAGCTTCTTAAGAAGGGTTTTATCAGACCAAGCACTTCCCCGTAGAGAGCACCTGTGCTGTTTGTAAAGAAGAAGGATGGATCCATGAGGTTATGCATCGACTATCGACAGTTGAATCATCTCACTATCAAGAACAAGTATCCACTACCGAGAATCGACACTATCAAGAACAAGTATCCACTGCCGAGAATCGATGAGTTATTTGATCAAATATCTGGATCCAAGTATTTCTCGAAGATTGATCTCCGGTCGGGATATCACTCATTGAGGATCAAAGATGAGGACATTTATAAGACCGCGTTCAGAAGCAGGTATGGGCACTATGACTTTATTATTATGCCTTTTGGATTAACAAATACCTCTGCAGCCTTTATGCAGTTAATGAATAGTATATTCAGACCTCATCTAGATCAGTTTGTGGTGGTTTTCATTGATGATATATTGATTTATTCCAAGACCAAAGAGGAACATAAGGAGCATTTAAGGATTGCATTACAGATATTGAGGATAAATCAGTTATATGCAAAGCTCAGTAAATGTGAGTTTTGGCTAGAAGAGGTATCTTTCTTGGGGCATGTTATATCAAAGGATGGTTTATCCGTAGACCCATCAAAGGTTGAAGTTGTAAGAAATTGGGAAAGACCGACCAACGTTAGCGAGATCCGAAGTTTCTTAGGTCTTGCAGGCTATTACTAGCGATTCATCAAGGATTTCTCCAAGATCATCGTACCACTCACTAGGCTAACTCACAAGGAGATCCGTTATAAATGAGTGAGGAATGTGAAAGAAGCTTCCAAGCTCTCAAGGATCATCTAACTATTGCCGCAGTGTTAGCTTTGCCAATTGAAGGAGAGAAATTCGAGGTATACACCGATGCCTCAGGCGTTGGCCTCGGATGTGTTTTAATGCAACAAGGGAAAGTTATAGCCTACTCTTCTCGCCAATTGAAGAAGCACGAGGAGAACTACCCAGTCCATAACTTAGAATTGGCGGCGGTAGTGTTTGCACTGAAGATATGGAGACATTACCTATACGGAGTGCAGTTTACTGTATACTCTGACCATAAAAGTCTTAAATATCTCTTCTCTCAGAAGGAATTGAATATGAGGCAAAGATGTTGGCTAGAATATCTCAAGGACTTCGACTTCACTATACAATATCATCCTGGAAAGGATAATCCTGTAGCCGATGCCCTCAGTCGAAAGCCGAGAGCACTATTGGCCAATTGTATGATTCAGGAGTGGAAGTTGCTAGAACAATTCTCTAAACTTAATATAAGCATAGACAAGGACAGTAGGTGTGTCACATTATCCCATATAAGCATATAGCCAGATTTGCTATCCGAAATACAAGGACTTCAAGATAGTGACCCCGTACTAGTGGAAATCAAGGGCAAAATGGAAGAACAACCTGATTTCAAGATAGCCTCGGATGGAAGATTGATGTTCAGGAATAGAACATGTATACCGGATTGTCCAGAGCTAAAGAAGAAAATCTTAGATGAAGCTCACAGATCAACGTACACGATTCATCCAGGGTCTACCAAAATGTACCAAGATTTGAAAAGGACCTTCTGGTGGCCCAATATGAAAAGAGAAGTAGCAGCCTTTGTGTCTCGCTGTCTCACGTGCCAACAAGTCAAGGCAGAACACCAAAAGCCAGCCGGTAAGCTACATCCTCTAGACATTCCCAAATGGAAGTGGGAGGATATCGGTATGGACTTCATTATGGGTCTATCTAAATCAAAGGGTGGACATGATGGAATATGGGTTATCATCGACCAATTGACCAAATCGGCACACTTCTTGCCAATCAAGAGTCGATGGTCAGTTGATGTCCTTGCTGCATTATACATTAAGGAGATAGTCAGGTTACATGGAGTACCTGTCTCAATCGTGTCCGACAGAGACCCTCATTTTACTTCTCACTTTTGGAAGGGTCTACAACATTCGCTGGGGACGAGACTTAACTTTAGTACAGTTTTTCATCCTCAAACGGATGGTCAGACTGAGAGAACCAATCAGGTAGTTGAAGATATGCTCAGAGCTTGCATCATTGATTTTGGTGGAAGCTGGCATGATCACTTGCCTTTGGTTGAATTTGCATACAATAATAGCTACCAGGCAAGTATACAAATGGCACCTTTCGAAGTTTTATACGGAAGGAGTTACCGATCGCCTTTGTGCTGGGACGATGTTGGCGAGAAACAACTATTAGGTCCAGACATGGTAAGGGATACCACTGAAAAGATTCAGTTGATTAGAGAAAGACTTCAAGTTGCTCAGTCTAGACAGAAGGCTTATGCTGACACAAGAAGAAGAGATCTCGAATTCTAAGTCGGAGATCACGTATTTCTCAAGATATCACCTGGACGTGGAATAAGGAGATTTGGTGTTAAGGGCAAGCTTACACCAAGGTTTATCGGACCTTTTGAGATACTAGAAAGAGTTGGCGAAGTTGCTTACCGCGTCGCTTTACCTCCTCAATTGTCCGAAGTTCATAATGTATTCCACGTATCCATGTTGAAGAAGTATGTGCACGATCCGGCACATATCATCGATCATGGAGACCTGGTGATTCAAAGGGATCTCACTTATGAACAAAAGCCCATGAAGATCCTCGATCGTGAAGTACGAACATTAAGGAGCAAAGTTATTCCCATGGTCAAGGTGCAATGGAGTAAAAGTTCAGAACATGAAGCCACATGGGAGACCGAGGAGTCTATGAGGAAATGATTCCCAGAATTATTCTAAAAGGGTATGTACTCTACACTCTCCACGTCTATATACGATTGAATTTGGGGACCAAATTCTTTTAAGTGGGGGAGGGTGTAGCAACCCTGGTAAAATTAAAGGACTAGAAAGTCTAAATAAATTAAAAATAATAATTAAACATGGCCCAGACCTTGTACATGACCCTCTTTCGTCCAAAAAAGTCTGACAAAAGAACTCATGTACACTACTATTGTATTATAATAAATTTAAGAATGACATGTTATTTTTAAGTAAGCATTTAATGTAAAAAATAATTTTAATTGAATTAAGAATCATTAAATCTCGAAGAAAATGTCAATTTATATTTTTACTAATTTAAAATATTTAATATTCCACATTTATTACATTATAATCTTATTAGAAGGGAGAAGGATATATATATATAAGATTTAATTACATTAAAGCTATGTAAAAGATAAAACAATAAGCATATATGCAATTTCGGTTCTTTCAAGAGCATTAAGAAAAGGCCAAAAACTCAATTGACGCCTCTTCGTACAGGCGTATCCAACGTGAAAGACGACTTAATACAAGTCGTTATTTACAATTAGTAAAAGTCAAATAAAGTATATAGATAAGAGAGTGATAGAAATAATAGGGATATATATACAATATTAGTCCTTTGGAGGTTAAGGAGAAATGTCAAAATGTAATTGACGCCATTGCTTTAGGCGTTTATTTCAAATGTGACGACTTAATAAAAGTCGTTATTTTATTCTAAAATGAATAGTGCCCGTTTTTGAATTAAAGAATTTTAGAAAACTAATTATATGAAAAAATAGAGAAAAATGGAAAACTTGTACCCCTAAAATTTCCCATCTAGATCACATCAAGAAAAAAAGATAAAAATCCAGAAAGATTGTTACACCTTAAATTAACAAATAGGGAAAGGTGAATGACGCCTCCGAGCAAGTCGTCATTTAATTTTTGACGACTGTGTATACAAGCGTCATTTATTGAAATAACGTCCCAACCTGTGGCGTCATTTACAAACAGAACCGTTGGTGTTTGGTTCGAACAGAGATGTTATCTGGGTAAGTTTGGATTAAGGAAAGGGATCCATACGTGGATATCTGCGATTTTAATCCTAATCGAACTCCTATAAACCCACTAGGATTCCTTCTCCTACAAATACCCACCTTCCGTCGAGCTTCCTGTTGACATTATTGATCAAAGACACCCTGCTACCGTGAATCATCTTCCCCTTGCTGCTAGCCTTTCTTCTATCACCAGAAGCAGAAGAACAAGCTGCTTCTTCCTCCGAAGGCTGCTCCTGCCGTGGTGTACGTGAAGAACGTGTAGTTCTTCATCTTTCCTTCTTCTTCCTTGCTGCACGGAGGTTTGAAGGCCGTTGCCTTTCTTCACCGTTGCTGCTACTGCTGATGTTGCCTCCAGCCGCTGAAGCTAGAGGAGCAAGCTGCTGCATCTTCTTCCTCTTCTTCATCCAGTCGTGATACGGGAAGAACGTGGGAGAATTCTTTATCTTTTCCTCTTTGGCTGCTGCAGTTGCTACCTCTGTTTACACTAAAATAGAGTATCGTGTCAAGGGTTACCACCTCCAGTTTCTTCATCAGTCATCAACCAAATCATCACCCAAGATAGGTTTTCTCAAGACTTGGCAAAACCCTGAAATTCCTAGGTTAAAAACATGCATATAGGTCTGTAGGAGCTATAGATTTCGTTTCTGGATTGAGTTTTCTCTATTTACTGCCTAAATGCAATTAACGACCCAAGCTAGGGTGTTATTTTTATATGACGACGTGAAAACAGTCGTCAACTAGCTAGTTAATTAATAAATCACACTTGTTCAAAATTCAATAACTATGAGCTCCTACATGTAAACTAATGCATGACCATGTCCATAACTTCTTGCTATTTTTCCCTCTCTGTTCATGTCATTTGTTTCTTGATCGGACATATTTTATAAAGCCTGTGTCTGTGATTGTACCTATTAGGTACAAATCAGATGACAGGAATTAGCGACCCTGACTAAGTTGTTATTTAAATGGATGCCCCTACACATGGGCGTCAGATTCGTGATAAATAATGAAAATGGAAGAAAGACATAAATTCATGGACTTGATAATTGACGACGTGTATACTGCCCTTAAATTTGATATATGACGCCCCTCACTAGGGCGCTGTTTACGAAATTGAAGCCTTAATGTAAGGCGTCATTTATATAATACCTAAAATTTTAGAATGTTTATAGATTTTAATATTAACAAGACCTGGATATAACGACTGCATGAACAGTTATCATTTACTGAACTGACGACCCTGACAAGGGCGCCAATTCATAAAATGAAGACTTAAGCCCAGACGCCAATTAACTGATTTCCTGATTTCGTGGTTTTTTTGTAACCCTTGACAATGAGTTATGTGTATAGGCACTATATTCCATTCCGTGAATATAGTCCCACGTTTCATGTTGTTTTATCGAATACCCACTATTTCTCGATGATAGATGAACCCTCCGCGGGACATTCCGTTCCTCCGGATTGGTGACTTTATCATAGAGACCTCCGTAAGACTCCGCTAGCCTTAGATTCCCTCAAGGCAGCTGAGTAGGTTGTACCATCAAAACCCATGACACTACTTGATTTCCATGTCACTCTAAAGAAACATGGTATCGGCCCTCATGATATGCTATTTTGATGTCATAAGAACATCCCTAAAATTAATGGAGTGGGAAACCATGCCATTAGTGTTCTTATGAATTAGGTGCCACACTTGTGGACCTCAATTCTATCTAGCTTATCATGTCCAAGAATGAGCGACCATCGCTATATGAGCGCTTATTCTTATTATCATGGCACCCAATTAGGGAGTCGATTCCACCTAATTTTTTCGTTAATCGTGATTGTTCCGTTATTATTGACTTTACACATCATGTTCAATCCTTGAAATTCTAGTCCACAAGATCTACCTTAAAGTCCCTACAAGCTTATTCCATTGAACTCTATATTGGCTATAACCATAGTGGATGTCGAAAAATACACGATCAATGCCTACGCATATAAGGGCCCGATCTGGTCCTGGGAGGAGCACTCGAAAGTACTAGTGCCCATGGGAGTTGTAATGATCACGGTGTAGCATTACACCGAAGTGCATGACTAGCTTGATTAGACATTCCACAATCTCATCCTCGACTTGACATAATATGACTTGCATGACCTGAAAAGGGTATTTATATACTTGCTTAAAACGTGATGGCCAATTCCCGACATGACATGATGAATATACTTGCTTGAATATCTTGACATTTGTTGATATAAGTTCTTGAAAGACATCCTAGTTCACTCAATTATCTCTTGTTATACTCTGTCTCTTGTCGTTTTACGTAAACATGCATAGCTTTATTGCATTCATGTAACATGTAATTTACTTAAAGTAAGCTAGCTCTTGAGATATAATTCTTACTGAGCATTCGCTCATTCAGTATTTTCCCCTATTTTTCTGGTAAGTCCGATGACGAGACTCAATCGGATGGGGAAGGTCAAGAGTGAAGAGATTAGAGCTCTCCATCTATCCAAGCGTCTACTAGTCTTATCTTTCTATATTTTTGAGTCAATCGTTGTACTTTTCCCTTTATTGAGTCTTAGCACTTTCATTAAGTGGATTGTAATAGAAGTACCTTTGAGGTTGTGATTGAATAAAGGATTGGGTTATCTTTACTTTGCGCACTCTGTCTCTGTGTTGAATACACTAACGCTCTGATTGACATGATTGATATAAACTCGTCATGCGTCTCCGAGTTCCTTCCGCACTCGGGGCGTGACAACTACACCAATGGGTACATCAACAAGCCTTGATGCTGACCCGGAAGGTACATTGGTAGATCCTAAAATATTTCAAGGTATGATCGGGTCCTTACTTTACCTCACTGCCTCTCGTCTAGATATTCAATTCTCTGTATGTCTCTGTGCTAGATTTCAGGCTAGTCTTAGGGAATCTCACATCAATGCTATAAAAAGACTTTTTAGATATCTTTCTGACACTCTTGATCTAGGTTTATGGTATCCTGTTAACTGTGAGCTAGATCTTGTAGCTTACACTGATGCAGATTATGCAGGATGTAGATTAGATAGAAAAAGCACTAGTGGGTATTGTCAATACTTGGGGGGTTGTCTAGTGTCTTGGGCATCTAATAAGCAACACACTGTTGCTCTTTCCACTGCTGAAGCAGAGTATATTGCAGCAGGGAATTGTGTAGCCCAAGTACTCTGGATTAAACACCAACTTTATGACTATCACATAAATCTTGGTTGCATCCTTATATTATGTGATAACACAAGTGCTATTTCTCTAACTAAAAATCCTGTCCATCATTCTCGGACTAAGCACATTGAGATAAGACACCACTTCCTAAGAGATGAGGTAAATAAAAATGAAATTGAATTGAATTTCATTGAATCAGAAAAATAAATTACTGATATTTTTACCAAGCCTCTTGGTATTGAAAGATTCAATTTTTTAAGAAGAGAACTTGGACTATGTAAATTTCAGCATGATGATTGATTGCTTGATACTTATTGTATGCAATATGTGCCTTCTTAGTGTCATTGAAGTGAATGTGATCAATGGTGTAAACTAATGCTGCATGTGGTTTAGGTTGTCATTGTATACAGTGTGTTGCATTCAATAAGTATTTGACCTTATCGGTATATCAAATGGTAAGTTGGGAGAATGGTAGACATCTTCTATCTAGAAACCCATACTATGTGTAGAGGACTATCCTCCACCATGTACCATGGGCCAATTGTGTGTCTCAGGTTTTGCATATTGTTTTTGAATCATGTCATTCTAATCTTCTGCATATGTTACATTTAAAGCTCAGTCATACAATGCATGTAGATAGGGGGAGTTAGACAAGGTAATATTGTGTCAAATGCATATGTAAGCATCTGTCTCATGCATAGTTTGCATCTAGTCAGGGGAAGCTCATGTCAGACATTGCATGTTTGAGTCAATGTAATTTTCTTTGTATTTCTAGTTTTGATTCTGTCCAGATTGGTCGACCGAACTACTCTTTTTGGTCAACTGAAATCTTGATTGGTTCTTGTTTGATTAAACTTCATGTTGACTTAAAGCTTCCTTGAGTCGACTTCATTTTTCTATCTAAGAAATTCAATAAATTCTTGCCATCTGCGTCTTATCACATGGTATCGCTTTCATATCACTTATTGGACTTACTCTGAATATGCTAATCTTCATATCTCTTCCATGAAAAGTTCTGAGATATATCTATCTTTGCTGACTCTTGCTAAATTCTTGCACCTCATTGAACTTGAAATAATTACAATATGATCTTCAATTCATTAATCTGAGCTATTAGATCAAGAAATCTTCTCTTACAAGAATCTATAATGTACCTTGACTAAACTGATGGTTTAAATCTAATGAATTAAAGAAGTTTAAAGATTGAATTCAATGATAAAAGGTGTATTCTACACTTAATAGGTCTCAACCATTTCTTACATGGTATGTTTTATGCAGTCTCTCAGACTCTGAAAATTTAAAGTTCATGGTAAACTTGGTTGAGAAATCTGGATCATGTATTGTTCTTAAACATAAAACTATCAGAAAATACCATAGAGCAACAATTTATCAAAAGTGTGTTTCAAAGCTCAATTGGTAGAGCTATGGCTAGAGATCACCGAGAAACTGAGTTCTTCATCAAAGAAATGGAGGAAACTTATGTCATGAAGTGTCTCAACTATCTCTATTCAAAAATCAAAACAGGATGGTTAATGTCACTGAGTAACTAGAGATACTGGCGTCTAATCAACGTGTACCCTTATGTAAAAAGGAGTGAATTATACCTAATTGTTCTGAAAAAATATGAGCCACAATAAAAATTCAACAAATTTGACTAAAGGTCAAGAAAAATGTTGTAACCCTGTGGTGAAAAAATCAGAATTGTCAAAATATGTTTAATCTCAATACATGTATATGGTCACTCCTAAGAGCATCACTGATTTTGTTTGAGTAAGATGAAGTGAGATTAAACTAGACATCACCATGTAGTCGTGGTTTATTGCTATTAAGTGTTCGTGTCAACTTATTCAAAGAAGTTCATTGATAAACATTAGATTCATCATTCTTAAACTAGACATTATATGGGTTGCATTATCAGAAGTCTTATGACTGAAGAATCTGAAAAGTGAATGCTTAATTAATGAAGGCTGTTTCCGATTTTGAATCTATTCAACTGTGTGCTCTTCGTGGATTGTTCATTTCTGCTCACACTCTACTCAATTGTTGTAACACTCGGGAATTTTAAAATAGAAATGTACGAATTTTTTTTTAAAATTTATATATCTATATATTTAACTATTGAACTCATATTCTAATTCTATTTGATTAACCATTTAAACCATTTAATTAATAATTAAAAAACTAATAAATACTTTAGAAGATGTCAAATTATATTTTAGGAAATGCCAATTTATATTTTCAATCACTTAGGAAATTAATAATACATCTTATTACACTATTACAAGGGAATAAGAAATAGGTTATATAGATAGGGTTTTAAAGGATAAACATCAATTTTTCAAGATTCCAAATCATATTTTCATAATTTAGAAATTTTCACATTTCAACTTTTACATTATATCATTGTTTTGAAGAAATAAGGGTATATAGATGAAGTGTTAAAGGATAAACATAATTTAGGAAGTGAGAAATGGTATATAGACAATTTTGGTTAGTGTAGAGTGAATAGAAAAGTCTCCGTTCAAAATCACAACCGTTATTAGGCCGTTACTCACGAAATAACGACATGTAAGGTGTCGTTATTCAACTAAAGTAGATGCATAAGGATGGAAATGATATATATCCAATTTCGATCCTTAGAGGGTGATAGAAAAATGCTCCAAAAGAAGTAACGACCAATGCATGGTTGTTATTCACTAAACAACGACATATGTTAAGTCGTTATTTCCTAAACGTGAATAGTGACATGAATAATGTTACTTTTTATTTAAAAAGAATTTTTCAAAAAAAATTATATGTAAAAATAGAGAAAAATGTAAGGATCTCACCCATGAAATTTCATAAACTAACTCCATCAATTCTTAAAGATAAAAATCTTTGAAGTTTAATTTGGAATCTGAACTTATGAATAGTGCGCCCCTTCGTACAGCACTTCGTAAGAAGACACGAACAACCTGTTTGAGTTGGCATCGCACTATGAGATGCTATTATTTCGGATCTGGTTCCCCTCCTGTCTACCTAAAATCCTAAAATCCCTATATTATACCGCTCTATTGAGGCAGAGACTCCTACTTTCTCTGATACTCGAAGCCTTACTGCAGAGAACATGGGAGCATTCTCTGAAGCATTGTAGAGGAGGGAAGGAGCTGATATTCTTCCTTTCTTCTTCCACCTGTACCCTTTCTGCCATCACACAGAGGTAGGTGATCTCGAGCTTTAACCAAACCATAGCTAATCTAGGTTATATTAGCACGTAAAATTAGTGATTAGTCTCATCTCCATGTGGTATTTAGTGATTACACATCATGTTTTAGTAGGTGTTCTTAGGCTTTTAACCAAACATTAGCTAATCTAAGATAGCTAATCTAGGATAAAAATTAGTATTAACTCATCTCCATGCGATGTTCCATGCGATAAACCATGTTTACAGTAATTTCTATCATGCTTTCACATAGATCAAGTAAAATGTTAGCTAATATGTTAGAATATGTTAGCTAATCAGTTAGATTACCTAATCTAATCACATGATAAATTAAATCTTCATGTTACTTGTTTTACGGACATGTTTTACGCTAAATGACTACACCATATTCTATATACACCATGTTAAAGATGTTATGTTAGAGTTAAATTAATATGTTAGCCTACCTAACCTAATAACATGTTAGGCTAAATCTTCATGTTACTTGATTTACCAACACGTCTTACGTTGAATGACCACATCAGATTTGATATAGTTCATGCTTTAGTAAAGGGCCTGTCATTATGCCAATTTATGTGAAAGTGAAACCACCATGTTAAAAATGTTATATTAGAGAAACTAAAACCTGAAAAATAGTGAAAGAAGAAATTGTAGCCAAGAGGATGAAAAATATGGAAAAAGACCAAGTTGAAAAAGATCAAGTTGAAAGCATAAAGAAATTACATTGAAAACAATGGGTTCTAAGAAGGAGAATAACTTAAAATCTAGAGAGAATGAGAATATGTGAAAGAAGAGAAAGTTGTAGATTGGAGGGTTAGGAAGAAGTTTTATGAAGAGTGCAGAGAGAGAAAATGAGAGGAAGAAGGTGAAAATGTGAAAAACCAAGATCTATAGGTGCGGGTGAACAGTGACTGAGTAGAAAATAGAACTGTGGAAAATTAATTATAACTTAAAAAAAAGAAGAATTGGAGGACGTGGTAGAATAAGAAAATCTATATTTACAAGAGAGGAAGAACTTTTATGAAGAACTCAGAGAGAAAAGAGGATTGGAAGGGCATGAAAACAGCAGAAGAAAAGAAGGTATCAACTCGGATGAACAGTAATGTGCCAGGATAGCAAGTAGAAAAATATGCAATAACTTGAAAACAGAGAGGAATTAGAGGAAGAGATAGAAAAAGGAAATGTAGAGGACTTAAGGATGAACAAGTTTGCAGAAGACATGAAATTGAAATGAAGATCCAGAAAGTATGTAAAGGGCTAAGAAAGACTAAAATCTCAAGAACTTACATTAATAACAACATAAACATACAAACCCAAAACCCCTCTCAATTGCATGTTTAGCAAATAGATATAACATATATACAACATGTTTCTCATGTTTAGCAAATAGATATAATGTATATACGGCATATTTCTCATAAAATATGTAGCATGTTTAGGAAATAGATATAACGTATATACGGCATGTTTCTCGTAAAATATATAGCATGTTTAGCAAATAGATATAACGTATATGTTTAGCAAATAGATATAACGTATTTTACAGAAATTAAACAATTCAGCCTTCAGGAATAGGGCAACCCCCACCTGGGCGCCATTTTATGATGGGACGTCCCAGGTAGGGGCGCCATTTAAATGGAGACTGCATATGCAGTCGTTATTTCATTCTTTGTAAAATATAACCACCATGTTATAAAATTTAATATCTGAGAAACTAAAACATAAAACTAATGCATGAGCACATTTCCATGATCATGATAATTTTCTCTACCTGTCCATGTTATTCCTTCTAGATTCTGAGAAACCTTGAAATTATGAACAGTAACTTGAGTCTATGAACGCACCTGCCCGGTGCATATATAACCCTGAGTGAAGGGCGCCCCTGACCAGGGCGCCATTCACTTGAAACATGACCCCAGTAACGGGCACTATTTCCCTCAACAAATAGCCACATATAAAAAAGAAGAAGAAAGAAAGAAATAGCGACCACTGCTTGGTCGCTATTCACAAAAGTGATGATTTCAGATTTTCCCGAAACCTTAAAACCCCTGAATGGTGCGCCCTGTATCTAGGCGTCATTCACTGAAACATGGCAGCCAGGGAGGCGCCATTCACACCTTGACTGGCCTCCCCAACCCCTGTAAAGTCCACAAAAAGGGGCACCCCTCTGTGAGGGTGCCATTTCTGAACATGTCTGGCATCCATCAAGGCACCGATCTCACCTAGTTTTCTCGTGTATCAAACGTTGCTGGTTTTACTCTTAGTTAGTCTCGACACAACAATACGTCCTTGAATTCCATTTCACAAAATCCACCTTATATATCCTACATGGTCAAACCTTGAAAATTTGATATTGGCTATAAATGAGAGTGGGTGTTGAAAAATATGACCAATGCTGTACATATAGGGCTCGGTCTGGTCCTAGGAGGAGCACCCGAAGGTACTTGTGTCCATGGGAGTTTATTGACCACGGTGTTTGGCATTGCACCAGAGTACTTGCTTGCTAGACTTTAGGCATTCCACTCATTCACGTGATATTACTTGATTGATTGACTTGAGGCCCGTAGAAGGGTAAAAGTCTTTGCTTGAATGAAATTGATAAATAGCCAATTCTAGTTATACATGCTTGAAATTTCGTTGCTTACTATTGCTTACTTGACACGAGTTCTTACCTTCTTGGAAAATTATTATTAATTCCAGTTATTACTTGCTTGATATCTCTTGCTATTGCTGTATTGAAGTTGGAATCTATATACTCTCACTTGCTATTCCTATACTGCTCTGGTCGATTTTATAATCCGTGATATCTACGTGTCTACATGCATAGATTACCTACATTAATTGAACTTGTAAACCACTTAAAGCGTGTTAAATCTTGAGATGTAATTCCTACTGAGCGATTCACTCATCTAGTTGTTTTCTAACATTTTCAGGTGATTTGGATAACAACCAGAACTCGGAAGGGAATGAGTCTAAGTGATGAGTTTAGAAATAGAGTCATCAATTGTCATGTTAATTGTGTTGTCAATTGTGTTATTGTAATTCCACTATTTTGTGTTAATTGTAACCCTAAGTATGTCAGTTGTATTATCCAGTTATGTCATTTGTATTTCCTTTGATCAAAACTAATAAAGGAGTGAGGACTAGTAGTTGATTCTATGAATTTGACATTTTGGTTAGTTGTAATAATCGATAGCTCGAACTATTTATGTTAGTTTCAAGTCAAAGCTTAGTAATTTGCTTAGTCATTTGCGCACTATTTAAATTATCTAAGGAAGATCTCCACTAATTAGATAGATCGCTTTGGTTCTATATAAAGGATTGTCGCGTCACGGGTAAGCTTCCGCACTCGGGACGTGACAACTCTTTCTTGGTATCAGAGCGTAGGATTTCAATTTCCTAGGTAAAAACCCGAGTCCAAAGATAGAAATGTCTAATAGAATTTTCTAAAGATAGGTTTAGATCTTACCTGGTGAGATGGGTAAAGCCAAGGGTTAAGTTTAACAATGACAATTGACCCCATAATAACAAAACCTAATATTTATTACACCTTAATTCTTTTGTAGGATTATGGCCGCTGAAAGAGCACAATGGCGCGAGATGCAGCGCACTGTGCAAGGACTTACGCAGGCGCTACAGCAGGTGGCGCAAGGCGGTGCTGGCGGTGCTCACCGTGGAGCTGGTGACCTTCACCGGGATTTTCGTAACATGAACCCACCAAGATTCACGGGTTCGGTGGACCCCGATGATGCCGAGAATTGGCTGAAGGAAATTGAGAGGATCTTCCGTGTAAAGTAATGCACGGATGCAGAGAAGGTTCTATTGGCTACGTTCCAACTGGAACGGGATGCTCGATGCTGGTGGGAATCCGTAGAAGCAAAACTGCTCGACAACCATGTCACCTGGGCAGAGTTTGTTGAACACTACAACAGCAAGTATTTTTCTGACCGTGTTCAAGAGAAGAAGGCCGCAGAATTTGTCGTGTTAAAGCAACGGAGCCTGAAGGTGACCGAATATGAGGCCCAAATTCTCAAGACTTTCCTGATATGCATCCCACTTGGTGTGTACAGAAAGGATGAAGGCAAGGAGATTCCTCAACGGGCTCCGGCCCCAATATATTACACAGCTTGCACTGATAGACATCCAAGTCTATTCGAAAATGGTTCGGCGTGCTCAATTGCTAGAAGATGCCACTGAATTCTCTGAAAGGATTCGAGGCAAGGACAAGAAGGAAACCGTCACAAGTCCGGGAAACTTCAAACCACCATTTGGCAAGAAGCGGTTCTTCAATGGAGGAGAATTTTCCAAAGAGAAGAGGTTCTTGAAAAGCAACAAGCCCTTCTCCACAATCGGCAATAAGCCTTCCTCCGCCATCACACCTTCCAAGGAAATCTGCAAGTATTGTGACAAGGCTGGTCATAAGACTGAGGAATGCTGGAGGAAACTGGGAGCGTGTCTCCGATGTGGGAGTCGAGAGCATCGAATCCCCGACTGCCCCTTGATGAAGGAACAAGCCAACAAAGACGAGAAGCGTCTGGTAAAGAAACAAGGTCGTCTACAAGCTCTTCAAGGGACGGAACCCATGGAAGGAGGAATCGTGGATGGTACATTAACTATTTGCTCTAAACCTGCTAAAGTTCTATTTGATACTGGAGCAACCCATTCATTTGTTTCCAAGAGATTTACTACCTCATTTTCTAAAGAACCTGAATGGTTAGATTTAGTAATATCTACACCTCTTGGAAACAAGTCTGATATCATGCATCACTACCCAAGTTGTGAGGTTATGGTCCAAGGTAACAATCTGCCAGTCGACCTGATATGCCTTGATATAGAGCATTATGATGTCATATTAGGAGCTGACTGGTTATCCACCTACCAAGCAACGGTAGACTGTCGGCATGGCAAGATAACTTTTGCGGATTATTCCGAGTTAGTTTATGTTAGCCCTCGGAATAAATCCCCTCTCATTTCAACTCTTCGAGCTAGCAAACTTGTGAGTAAAGGATGTGTGGCTTTCATAGCTTTTATGACTGCCATGGAAGTCGAGAAGACTGAAATTGAAGACATTCGTGTAATTCAGGACTTTTCAGATGTTTTTCCTGAAGAATTACCTGGTTTACCCCCGGAGAGGGAAGTATCGTTCACTATCGACATTATTCCTGGTGCCGGTCCTGTGTCTAAGGCACCTTACAGAATGTCTCCCGCCGAGTTGAAGGAGCTAAAAGAGCAGCTAATGGATTTACTGAAAAAGGGATTCATTAGGCCGAGTACTTCACCCTTGGGAGCACCCGTGCTCTTTGTTAAAAAGAAGGATGGAACATTGAGGCTATGCATTGATTATCGACAGTTGAACCATCTTACAATCAAGAACAAGTACCCGCTGCCAAGAATTGACGAGCTGTTCGACCAATTATCTGGAGCTAACTATTTCTCCAAGATTGATCTTTGATCTGGTTACCACCAATTGAGGATCAAAGAAGAAGACATATACAAAATTGCATTTCAAAGCAGGTATGGGCATTACGAATTTACTGTTATGCCTTTTGAACTAACAAATGCCCCTGCAGCTTTTATGCAGTTAATGAACAACATCTACAGGCCTTATTTAGACCAATTTATTGTGGTCTTTATCGATGATATATTGATCTATTCAAAAACTGAAGAAGATCATGAAGTACATCTCAAGAAGGCATTACAGATATTGCGAGACAACAAGCTATATGCCAAATTCAGCAAATGCCAGTTCTGGCTTGAAGAAGTGTCCTTCTTAGGCTATGTCATATCAAAGAATGGAATTTCTGTTGATCCTGCGAAGGTCGAAGCCGTACAAAATTGGGGATGACCAACGAATGCAACATAGATTTGTAGCTTCTTGGGTCTAGCTGGCTACTACCGGTGTTTTATTAAGGACTTCTCCAAGATTGCTGTCCCTCTTACCAGATTGACTCGCAAGGAAGTGCCTTATGAATGGAGTGAAGACTGTGAGAAGAGTTTCCTAACTTTGAAGGATCTCTTGACTACTGCTCCGGTCTTATCTCTACCAATTGAAGGAGAGAAGTACGAGGTATATACCGATGCATCTGGTATTGGCCTCGGATGTGTATTGATGCAGAATGGAAGAGTCATTGCATACTCTTCCCGGTAATTAAAGAAGCATGAAGAAAACTACCCTATGCATGATTTGGAACTAGCCGCAGTGGTATTGGCTTTAAAGATCTGGAGGCATTATCTCTACGGAGAGCAATTCACCGTATACTCCGATCATAAAAGCCTTAAATATCTATTCTCTCAGAAGGAGCTGAACATGCGACAAAGGCGTTGGCTCGAGTATCTCAAGGATTTCGACTTCACTATATAATATCATCCTGGTAAGGGTAATTCCGTAGCAGATGTCCTTAGTCGGAAGCTGAGAGCCCTAGTAACCAACTGTATGGTTCAAGAATGGAAGCTGCTGGAAAAATTCTTTGAACTCAATATAAGCATGGATGAGAATGACGGGTGTATTACTCTATCTCTTATAAGTGTGCATCCGGATTTGCTAGCTGAAATCAAGAGGTTGCAAGAAGAAGATCCTACCCTAGTGGAAATAAAAGAGAAGCTGGACGAGAAATCTGATTTCAAGTTGGCACTCGATGGCAGATTATTATACCATGAACGGACATGTGTACCAGACAGTCCTGAGCTGAAGAAGAGGATTCTTGAAGAAGCTCACCGATCGAGGTATACGATCCACCCTGGAGCCACTAAGATGTACCAAGACATAAAAAGAACCTTTTGGTGGCCCAACATGAAAAGGGAGATAGCAGACTTCGTGTCTAGATGCTTGACATGCCAACAGGTGAAGGCGGAACATCAGAAGCCCGCTAGAAGACTGCATCCACTAGATATCCCCAAGTGGAAATGGGAAGACATCGGTATGGATTTTATCATGGGTTCGCCCAAGTCTAGGGGCGGATATGATGGAATTTGGGTAATCATCGATCACCTTACTAAATCGGCTCATTTCTTGCCTATCAAGAGTCAATAGTCGGTTGATGTTCTTGCTGCTCTATATATCAAGGAGGTTACTAGATTGTATGGAATTCCTGTGTTTATAGTATCTGATCGAGAACCGCGTTTTACTTCTCATTTTTAGAAGGGTCTACAACACTCTTTGGGGACGAAACTTAATTTCAGCACTGCTTTCCATCCCCAGACAGATGGTCAGACTGAAAGGATAAATCAGGTTGTTGAAAATATGTTAAGAGCATGCATTATATATTTCGACGGAAGCTGGCACGACCACTTACCCATAGCCGAATTTGCCTACAATAACAGCTATCAAGCCAGTATTCAAATGGCACCTTTCGAGGCGCTTTATGACATGAGTTGTCGATCTCCAATATGCTGGGATGAAGTCGGTGAAAGACAACTTCTAGGCCCAGATATGGTTAGAGATTCAACTGAAAAAATACACCTTATCAGAGAGAGACTCAAGGTAGCTCAGTGCAGGCAAAAATCTTATGCTGATAACAGAAGGAGAGATTTAGAATTTCAAGTGGGTGACCATGTATTTTTCAAGGTATCTCCCGACCGAGGTATTAGAAGATTCGGTGTTAAGGGCAAGCTTACAGCAAGGTTTATCGGTCCATTTGAAGTATTGGAAAGAGTGGGCGAGGTGGCTTACCGTATTGCTTTACCTCTTCAACTCTCGGAAGTGCACAATGTATTTCATATTTCTATGCTGAAGAAATATGTGCACGACCCTTCCCACGTCATCGACCATGCTGATTTGGTGATTGAAAGAGATCTTACTTATGAGCAAAGGCCGATGCGGATCCTCGACCGCGAAGTCCGAATTCTAAGGAGCAAGTCAATCCCTATGGTAAAAATCCAATGGAATCGATGTTCGGAGCAAGAAGCAACTTGGGAGACCGAGGAATCTATGAAAAGAAGATACCCAGAACTATTTTAGACTGTAAGTATCCTATACTTTCGACAATACCCTTATACAATGGAATTTGGGGACCAAATTCATTTAAGTAGGGGAGGGTGTAACACCCGAGAATTTTAAAATAGAAATGTACGAATTTTTTTTTTAAAAATTTATATATCTATATATTTAACTATTGAACTCATATTCTAATTCTATTTGATTAACCATTTAAACCATTTAATTAATAATTCAAAAACTAATAGATACTTTAGAAGATGTCAAATTATATTTTAGGAAATACCAATTTATATTTTCAATCACTTAGGAAACTAATAATACATCTTATTACACTATTATAAGGGAATATGAAATAGGTTATATAGATAGGGTTTTAAAGGATAAACATCAATTTTTCAAGATTCCAAATCATATTTTCATAATTTAGAAATTTTCACATTTCAACTTTTACATTATATCATTGTTTTGAAGAAATAAGGGTATATAGATGAAGTGTTAAAGGATAAACATAATTTAGGAAGTGAGAAAGGGTATATAGATAATTTTGGTTAGTGTAGAGTGAATAGAAAAGTCTCCGTTCAAAATCACGACCGTTATTAGGCCGTTACTCATGAAATAACGACATGTAAGGTGTCGTTATTCAACTAAAGTAGATGCATAAGGATGGAAATGATATATATCCAATTTCGATCCTTAGAGGGTGATAGGAAAATGCTCAAAAAGAAGTAATGACCAATGCATTGTCGTTATTCACTAAACAACGACATATGTTAAGTCGTTATTTCCTAAACGTGAATAGTGATGTGAATAGTGCTACTTTTTATTTAAAAAGAAATTTTTAAAAAATTTATATGTAAAAATAGAGAAAAACGTAAGGATCTCACCCATGAAATTTCATAAACTAACTCCATCAATTTTTAAAGATAAAAATCTTTGAAGTTTAATTTAGAATCTTAACTTATGAATAGTGCGCCCCTATGTACAGCACTTCGTAAGAAGACACGAACAGCCTGTTTGAGTTGGCATCGTACTATGGGATGCTATTATTTCGGATCTGGTTCCCCTCCTGTCTACCTAAAATCCTAAAATCCCTATATTATACCCCTCTATTGAGGTAGAGACTCCTGCTTTCTCTGATATTCGAAGCCTTGCTGTAGAGAACGTGGGAGCATTCTCTGAAGCATTGTAGAGGAGAGAAGGAGCTGATCTTCTTCATTTCTTCTTCCACCTGTACCCTTTCTGCCATCACACAGAGGTAGGTGATCTCGAGCTTTAACCAAACCATAGCTAATCTAGGTTATATTAGCACATAAAATTAGTGATTAGTCTCATCTCCATGCGGTATTTAGTGGTTACACATCATGTTTTAGTAGGTGTGTTCTCAGGCTTTTAACTAAACATTAGCTAATCTAAGATAGCTAATCTAGGATAAAAATTAGTATTAACTCATCTCCATGTGACGTTCCATGCGATAAACCATGTTTACAGTAATTTCTATCATGCTTTCACATAGATCAAGTAAAATGTTAGCTAATCTGTTAGAATATGTTAGCTAATCAGTTAGATTACCTAATCTAATCACATGATAAATTAAATCTTCATGTTACTTATTTTACGGACATGTTTTACGCTAAATGACTACACCATATTCTATATACACCATGTTAAAGATGTTATATTAGAGTTAAATTAATCTGTTAGCCTACCTAACCTAATAACATGTTAGGCTAAATCTCCATGTTACTTGATTTACCAACACGTCTTATGTTGAATGACCACATCAGATTTGATATAGTTCATGCTTTAGTAAAGGGCCTGTCATTATGTCAATTTCTGTGAAACTGAAACCACCATGTTAAAAATGTTATATTAGAGAAACTAAAACCTGAAAAATAGTGAAAGAAGAAATTGTAGCCAAGAGGATGAAAAATATGGAAAAAGACCGAGTTGAAAAAGACCAAGTTGAAAAAGATAAAGTTGAAAGCACAAAGAAATTATATTGAAAATAATGGGTTCTAAGAAGGAGAATAACTTAAAATCTAGAGAGAATGAGAATATGTGAAAGAAGAGAAAGTTGTAGATTGGAGGGTTAGGAAGAAGTTTTATGAAGATTGTAGAGAGAGAAAATGAGAGGAAGAAAGTGAAAAGTATGAAAAATCGAGATCTATAGGCGCGAGTGAACAGTGCCTGAGTAGAAAATAGAACCGTGGAAAATTAATTATAACTTAAAAATGAAGAAGAATTGGAGGAAGTTGTAGAAGAAGCAAATCTAGATTTACAAGAGAGAAAGAACTGTTATGAAGGACTCAGAGAGAAAAGAGGATTGGAAGGGCATGAAAATAGGGGAAGAAAAGATGGTATCAACTCGGATGAACAGTAATGTGCCAGGACAGCAGGTGGAAAAATATGCAATAACTTGAAAACGTAGAGAAATTAGAGGAAGAGATACAAGAAGGAAATGTAGAGCACTTAAAGATGAACAAGTTTTTATAAGACATGAAATTGAAATGAAGATCCAGAAAGTATGTAAAGGGCTAAGAAAGACTAAAATCTCAAGAACTTACATTAATAACAACATAAACATACAAACCCAAAATCCCTCTCAATTGCATGTTTAGCAAATAGATATAACATATATACATCACGTTTCTCATGTTTAGCAAATAGATATAACGTATATATGTCATGTTTCTCATAAAATATATAGCATGTTTAGGAAATAGATATAACGTATATACGACATGTTTTTCATAAAATATATAGCATGTTTACCAAATAGATATAACGTATATGTTTAGCAAATAGATATAACGTATTTTACAGAAATTAAACAATTCAGCCTTCAGGAATAGGGCAACCCCCACCTGGGTGCCATTTCATGATGGGACGCCCCAGGCAGGGGCGCCATTTAAATGGAGACTGCATACATAGTCGTTATTTCATTCTTTGTAAAATATAACCACCATGTTATAAAATTTAATATCTGAGAAACTAAAACATAAAACTAATGCATGAGCACATTTCCATGATCCTGATAATTTTCTCTACCTATCCATGTTATTCCTTCTAGATTGTGAGAAACCTTGAAATTATGAACAGTAACTTGAGTCTATGAACGCACCTGCCCGGTGCATATATAACCCTGAGTGAAGGGCGCCCCTGACCAGGGTGCCATTCACTTGAAACATGACCCCAGTAATGGGCACTATTTCCCTCAACAAACAGCCACATATAAAAAAAAAGAAGAAAGAAAGAAATAGCGACCACTGCTTGGTCGCTATCCATAAAAGTGATGATTTCTGATTTTCCTGAAACCTTAAAACCCCTGAATGGTGCGCCATGTATCCATGCGTCATTCACTGAAACATGGCAGCCAGGGAGGCGCCATTCACACCCCGACTGGCCTCCCCAACCCCTGTAAAGTCCACAGAAAGGGGCACCCCTCTGTGAGGGTGCCATTTCTGAACATGTCTGGCATCCATCAAGGCACCGATCTCACCTAGTTTTCCCGTGTATCAAACATTGCTGGTTTTACTCTTAGTTAGTCTCGACACAACAATACGTTTTTGAATTCCCTTCCACAAAATCCACCTTATATATCCTACATGGTCAAACCTTGAAAATTCGTTACTGGCTATAAATGAGAGTGGGTGTCGAGAAACATGACCAATGCTGTACATATAGGGCCCGGTCTGGTCCTGGGAGGAGCACCCGAAGGTACTTGAGTCCATGGGAGTTTATTGACCACAGTGTTTGACATTGCACCGGAGTACTTGCTTGCTAGACTTTAGGCATTCCACTCATTCACATGATATTACTTGATTGACCGACTTGAGGACCGCAGAAGGGTAAAAGTATTTGCTTGAATGAAATTGATTAATAGCCAATTCCAGTTATACATGCTTGAAATTTCGTTGCTTACTATTGCTTACTTGACACGAGTTCTTACCTTCTTGGAAAATTATTGTTAATTCCAGTTATTACTTGCTTGATATCTCTTGCTATTGCTGTATTGAAGTTGGAATCTATATACTCTCACTTGCTATTCCTATACTGCTCTGGTCGATTTTATAATCCTTGATATCTACGTGTCTACATGCATAGATTACCTACATTAATTGAACTTGTAAACCACTTAAAGCATGTTAAATCTTGAGATGTAATTCCTACTGAGCGATTCACTCATCTAGTTGTTTTCTAACATTTTCAGGTGATTTGGATGACAACCAGAACTCGGAAGGGAATGAGTCTGAGTGATGAGTTTAGAAATGGAGTCATCAATTGTCATGTTAATTGTATTATTATAATTCCACTATTTTGTGTTAATTGTAACCCTACGTATGTCAGTTGTATTATCCAGTTATGTCATTTGTATTTCCTTTGATCAAAACTAATAAAGGAGTGAGGACTAGTAGTTGATTCTATGAATTTGACATTTTGGTTAGTTGTAATAATCGATAGCTCGAACTATTTATGTTAGTTTCAAGTCTAAGCTTAGTAATTTGCTTAGTCATTTGCGCACTCTTTAAATTGTCTAAGGAAGATCTCCACTAATTAGCTAGATCGCTTTGGTTCTATATAAAGGACTGTCGTGCCACGGGTAAGCTTCCGCGCTCGGGACGTGACAATTGTCCTTCAATTCCTAACTATCACTCATTTCAATTTGTTCCTCCTGTCGGATTCTTTCTACTCGTATTTTGCTGATGTCAACGGGGGAAAGAATTTCTTGAGTGAGTCAAGAGTTATCTGAGGGAGTTATCTAAGGGGGAGAGAAATCCATGAGTCGCCAGGAGAGAAGAAATATATGATTCACATTCTCACATTCATTCTCACATTCGTGTGTCATTTACACTTTTTGACTCACAGTGTTGCCATCATCAAAAAGGGGGAGAACGTTGTGTTGTCCTTAGGTTTTGATGCTCGTAAAACTGGTTTTGATGATTGGTAAAACTGGTTTTGATGATTGGCAAAACTGTGTGTTGTGTTGTCATTTCTTCAAGTCAGTATAAGTCTTTGTTTTCAAACTGCATTCATGCACATACATGTCGATGTGGCAAAAATAATTCTTGATTAATAGTGTTGGCACCGGCTTATTTTCTTGAATTAATCGATGATTAAGCACAGGGAAATACTCCCTAAATAGAGTAAAACGGCATATCGCCGAAGCTGCTCTACCAGTCGAGTCGAGCTGAGCTCGAAAATCGAGACACTTCACCAGGTCAAGCGGCGCAACAAAACAATCGGGGATCGGCCCCGAGCAAATGGCACTATGCCAGCTAGTTTTCTGACAACCGGGTCAGTTTCAGGATTTGAGACAGCCTGCCATACCTTACGGCACTCTGAAGAGATTTGGGGATCACGGCCGAACACCCTGCATACGGTATCACACCGTCGACCCTTCAACAACCGGGTTAACTCGGGACTCCAAGCAACCCATCGCGTCATGCACCACCATCATGCGCCCTCGCACACGGATCTACCTGCGCGGTCAGGTCGTGCGGATCGACCTGAGCGATCAGGTCGCGGGGATCAAGGGGGCAGCGCCCCTTGTAGGGGCCTCCAAGGGCGGAACCTTCTGAAGAAATTTTTTGTTTATAACAGGTCAAACCCCAGTCAAGCCCGCGGTAAACCCGCAGTCAAACCCGCGTAAACCCCCCTGGGGGGTTTAGGCGAACCAGCCCAGCCCCTTGGGCTGGTCTGCCTAAACCCCATGGGGAGTGGGTTTAGGCGGACCAGCCGGGCCCCCTAGGCTTGTCCACCTAAACCCCATAGGGAGGGGGTTTACCCGGACCAGCATCACCCCTCAACCTAGTCCGCCTAAACCCCATGGGGAGGGGGTTTACCCGTACAAGCCTTGCCCCTCAACACTGTGACGACCGAGGGAATCCGGATATTGATAACCCGATATCATCGATTTACCGATACCAAGAGCTCGGGGAAGCCACCCAAGAGACTGATGAGGCCCCGTAAGGGTTAGTGAGTGTTTGTTGAGGGGATGCATAACGAATAGAAATTACATGCACAATATTAATTAAAGCATTCATTTGAACTTTAAACGGAAGCATCTATATATATCCGAGTGGTAAATTTATACAAGTAGTCCAGATTCATATATCACAAGTTCCACACTGTACAATGGTCCAAAAATAAATAACTACACGGGACGTAGCCCGGCCAAAAGAAGAAAAAGAACAGACTGACCACTGACAGACCACTGCTGGCTCTAAGGTTTTTCGCCAAAAGCACGAGAGAATCCTGCAGCTGGTTGCTCCGCCTCACCTGTAAAAGGAAGGGGTGACACAGCAGAGACTCAGTAGGGTTCGCAGAAATCCCTAACTCGCAACTAACTAAAGGAAAGCAATAAAGCATGAATTGGCATAAATAAATGACAATCTAATAAAGCTGTAAAACTAACTAAACAGTTTATGAATAGCTAACTAGCATGCCAATTAGAATTTAACCGCAAGTACTCGAAATGTACCAATAGACAATAACTCAATCATTTCCAAGTGACAAGAGTGAGAAGGAGAGGAGCTCCACCAGAAGAAGAAACCAGATGCGTCCACTGACGGCTTACACTACGTCTCAAGCATCTACGTAAGCCTGATCATAGCAAGCGAGACGCGTAACAGTACCAAAATAAGTAACTAGTCAGAGTGACACTCGTTAGTGTCAGTCCAAGTCTCTGACCACTTGTGCACACACCGGATCGTGCCTCGAGCCAAGCCTCTAGCAAGTATTCCCCTCCGTAGGATGCTACGGTTGGACTGGGGCCCACGGAACTAGCTTAAAAACCGTGAAAGTAGGATACCCCGCCACCTTTCCCGGGTGGGATCAACACTAAAAGCATGATTAACTGAATTTGCTATGATGGCCATTATTCAATAATTCAATGCATAAGTAATTGAATATGCTAAAACAATTATTCCATAACCAACTGCCTAAACTATTGAATATGTTGAAATGGCAATTATTTCATAATTAAATGCACGAATAATTGACTATGTTAAGGATTGAAATTTGTCGAGGTTAAACGGTTGAAAGAAAACTGCCCCAGTCGATAAAACGACTTAAACATGGCGGAGATGTTATATTAAACGCATGATTCAACGAACACGCATAGTAGCAGAACAAGCGATCAAACAACGAACCGCTGCATGTTGTTGAACGGACTAGCCGTGAAATTTCTAGCGCCATTCAAATTCAATTTATTTACGTGGTCGAATTGTCAGCCGCTCGGGTCAATAAAGGGTGTATGGCGGACCGTTATAAAGTCAAAAAATAAATTAAACATAGTCCTTACCGGAGATTCGGATCCACCGGGATCATAACCGGATCCCCTCCCGGTCGACTTAAATCGACGGGAGTTATTATTTTTAACTTGTTCCCTGTTAATCCATCATCTCAATATAACAATTTATAATCTATGAACTCAGCGACAATGGGTATGCTTTCATTAATCTATGAACTCAGCGACGATGGGCATGCTTTTATTAATCTATGAACTCAGCGACGATGGGCATGCGATTAATCTATGAACTCAGCGATGATGGGCATGCTATTAAAACATAAAGACGATGGGCATGCTATTATTACTCTATGAACCCTGCAACGATGGGCATGCCATTAGAACAGTTTAACGGGCTAGGGCTACGATTCCCCTAAATTAAACGTGCCGAAATGTCCGATCCGGGCGTGAACAAGCCGAGGGACGCGTCGCGGTCCGCCTCTCCCGGTCATCTCTCCACTCCACGGTTCATCCCGGGTGGATGCCGCCGTGTCCCTCGCTTTGCGGAGGAAGTCTCCGCCAATCCTAGCACGAGAGGAAGGCCGAATAGCCGCGAGTGCGCCGTGAGAGGGGGAGAGAGGAGCGCCTGATGCCACTGAGGGGTCGCACCTCCACGCCGGGATCGGAGCCGACGAGGATGCCGACGCGGTCTTCCCTCCGCTAGCTCGCCGGTGGAGCCGGCGGCCGTCCTCCACTGGTCTTGGGCCGCTGCGCGCCGCCGAGAAGAGGAAGGCGAGAGAGAGGGGGGTGGCTAGCCGCGGGCCTCCTCCTCGCTGCTAGGTCACCGCCGGTGCTCCTCCGCCGTCGTCGGCCGGTGGCCGCCGTTGTCCTCCGCCGTGGCCAGACGGACGCCGCGCTGAGAAGATGAGCCAGGGGTGGGGGGGAGGTCGCCGCGGGTTTCCTGTGCGTCGGGTGAAAAGAGGGGGGAGAGGGATTGGGAAAGTGGGAGTGAGAGGGGAGATCGAGAGGGTTAAAAAGAAGATTAAAATATTTTATTTTTATTTTTAACCCCCATTTGCATTCTAAACCCCTTAATAAGCATATTTATGCATATGCCCACTAATTTCTTAAAACTCTTTAATCTAATTAGATTAAATGCTATAAAAAGTCCATAAATTTCATAAAATTAGCCAAAATTCACAGATTAAATTCTATTCTAAAACTGGTAAAGATCTGTTAAAGAACGGGTCTCACAGTCCCTCCCTCCTAATAGAAATTTTGTCCTCAAAATTTAAAAGGAAGAACAAGGAGAGAATTGAAAGGGATATACCTTATTCGAACAAGAAGGGAAATTGCTGACACATTTCGTCCTCAAGTTCCCATGTAGCTTCATTACCAGAGTGACGTTGTCAGACAACCTTAACAAGAGGAATTACTTTATTTCTCAATCGTTGCTCACGATGATCTTCAATTCTGATCGGATACTCTGGTGTGGATAAATCTACAGTCACTTTAGGCTAAAGTGAATCATCAAGGACGTGAGATGCATCTGACACATATTTCCTCAGCTGAGACACATGAAAGACATCGTGGATTACTTGCATCATCGTTGGCAGTTGAAGACGATACGCCACTTGGCCCACACGTTCCAGAATAGGAAACAGACCAATATAATGGGGACTGGGCTTTCCACGCTTCCCAAACCTCATAACACCTTTCATCGGAGATATTTTTACAAACACCATATCTCCAAGCTCGAATTGCAATGGTCGCCTGCGCTGATCTGCATAGCTTTTCTGTTGACTCTGAGCTGTCAACATTTTCGGCCTGATCAAGCGAACTACATCAGCCCATTGCTGAACCATATCAGGTCCTGTCAATAATCTGTCACCGGCTTCAAACCAGTTTAAAGGTGTACGACAAGGACGCCCATACAAAGCTTCGTACGGTGCCATGTCGATGCTAGAGTGATAACTATTATTATAAGCAAATTCCACAAGTGGCAAATGCTGACTCCACGAACCCTGCCAATCTAGGCTACACGATCTCAGGATATCTTCTAAAGTTTGAATAGTCCTTTCTGACTGACCATCTGACTGCGGATGATACGTTGAACTAAAGGCTAACTCTGTGCCCAACGCCTTTTGAAAGCTGCGCCAGAAGCCAGAAGTAAACCGTGGGTCGTGATCTGACACAATTGATATTGGAATTCCATGCAATGGCACAATATTTTGAACATAAAGCTCAACCAATTTCTGAACACTCCAGGTAACTTTAATTGGCAATAATCTTGCTATCTTTGTTTACCGATCAACTAACAGCCAGATTCCATCGAAGCCTTGTGAAGTGCGAGGTAAACCCACAACAAAATCTGTCGTGACCTGATCCCATTTCGACATCGAAATTTCCAAGGGTTGAAGCATTCCTCCAGGTTTTTGATGCTCGGCTTTAACCTGTTGGCATGTCAAACATTTAGACACAAATGCAGCTACATCCTTTTTCATTCATGGCCACCAGAACTGCCTTTTCAGATTTTGATACATCTTGGTAGTGCCGGGGTGAATAGCATAACGGGATCCATGGGCTTCATGCAAGATGGTATTTCTCAACTCATCAACAGCTGGAACATACAGTCGGCCTCGGAAGCTGACCACTAAACCATCATCAAACTCCACGTCGTTCATCATTATAACGCGAGACAAATCAGAATCTGCCTGTTGAGCTTCCTTGATATGCTGATAAATACCTGGAGTCATTACAAGACTAGCACACACAGCTACCGTCAGATTAGAAGGAAAGTCCACGCTAAATGTTTCACAAGAAAATTATTCCCACAACTTCCATTCATGAACAAGCAAATTACTAATTTACACTTTCCTGCTCAGAGCATCAGCCACAACATTCATTTTTCCTGGCTGATAGGAGAGAGTGAAATCATAGTCTTCATATATTCCATCCATCTGCGCTGTCGGAGATTCAAATCTTTTTAAGAAAACACATACTGCAAGCTTTGATGATCAGTAAAGATCTCAAATTTCTCACCGTACAAGTAGTGTCTCCAGATTTTCAGTGCAAAGATCACCACTGCAAGCTCTAAATCATGAGTCGGATAATTCTCTTCATGCTGTTTTAATTGTCGGGATGCATAAGCTATGACTTTACCATGTTGCATAAGCACTGCACCCAAACCTACTCGAGAAGCATATGTGCAAACCACGAATCCACCCTAGCCAGAAGGTAATACCAGCACTGGAGAAGAAGTGAGAAGCTTTTTCAATTCATTAAAGCTCTGCTCACATTGATCTCACCAGACAAAAGGTACATCTTTACATGTCAGTCTAGTCATCGGCACGGTAATCTGTGCAAAGTCTTGAATGAATCTTCGATAATAACCAGTAAGACCCAGAAAACTTCTGATCTCTATCACAGTCCTCGATCTTTGCCATTGAAGAACAACTTCAATTTTAGTTGGATCAACTGCGACTCCGTCGCCCGAAATCACATGGCCGAGAAAATGAACTTCCCGAAGCCAAAACCCACATTTACTGAATTTTGCATAGAGTTCGTGATCTCGCAGAGTCTACAAAACAATCCTGAGATGCTAAACATGTTCTTCTTCAGAAGCAGAATAAACCAGAATATCATCGACAAAGATCACAACAAACTGGTCCAGATATGGACGAAACACACGCTGCATCAGATCCATAAAAGTTGCTGGAGCATTGGTTAGCCCGAACGGCATAACCAAAAACTCATAATGATCATAACGCGTGTCAGATTCTTGAATCCACAATTGAAAATAGCCAGATCGAAGATCAATTTGTGAAAAGATAGTAGCAGACTGTAATTGATCAAACAAATCATCGATCCTGGGCAGAGGATACTTATTCTTGACAGTCACCTGATTCAATTACCTGTAATCAATACATAGCCTCAGGCTTCCATCTTTCTTTTTCACAAATAAAACTGGAGCACTCCATGGAGAAAAGCTGGGACTAATATAGCCCTTTTCCAATAATTCTAACAATTGTGCCCTGAGTTCCTTCAATTTAGTTGGAGCCATGCGGTATGGTACCTTTGCCAAAGGTGCCGTACCTGGAATTAATTCAATCACCATTTCTATTTCTCGCTGTGGAGGTAAGCCTGGTAACTCATCAGGAAATACATCAGGAAATTCACAGACCATGGGAATAGCATTGATATCCTACTGTGGTGCCTCAATAGCAACAACGGAAACTAAGAATCCCTGACAACCTGCATTAAGTAATCTACAGGGTCGAATAGCAGAAATAAGCAAGCGAGAAGAACGAGATCGAATACCTTGGAAATAGAATGTTGGTTTCCCATGTGGCTGAAAATAGACTTTCTTTGATCTGTAATCAACCACGGCTCCATACTTATCTAACCAATCCATGCCCAGAATAATATCATAATCAACCAGCTGCAATGCATATAATCTAGCCAGCAACTGATGATTACCAATCATAATAGGCGACTCTTCCAGACAAAGAGGAGTGAACATGAAATCCCCAGAAGGTAATTCCACAAGCAACTCACAAGTAATTTCAGAAGTCGGCTCCTCAATACAGGCAATGAAGTTTTCAGAAATAAACAAATGAGAAGCGCCTGAATCAAATAAGACACGAGCTGCATGGCCATAAATCATAATCGAACCTTCAATAAGATGAGACGCCACAGCTTCACCCCAGGTAATATGAGAAGCCTTTCCCTTCTGCTTCATGCCCGCTGCAGTAGACTGCTGGGAAGAAGACACTGAAGCTTGAGGACAATACTGTTGTGCCTGAGGTGGTGGAGGAGGTCTGAACTGAGATGGCTACGGTTGAGAAAATTACACTGGCTTCGGCCTCTGCGGATAGTCTCGAACCACATGTCCCGGTTGATCGCATCGGAAACAAGCCACCGGCAGCGAACGGCTTGCCTGGGTGGCTCCCACCACATCTTGCACACACTCTCGGCTGACTAACTGCTGAGCCTTGATGCTGTTGGAAAGAAGGTGCCAATTGCTGCTGCACGGTACCCGAAGATGCCTGACTGCCATACCGCTTCTTAAACTTCTTAAATTTCTTGAACTTAGGCTTAGAAACAGGAATGCCACTGGTAGCAGGAACAGTAGATGGGACTCCTGTAGCAGATGGCTGACTAAACTATTGCCGCGGCACACCCGGCTGGATTGACGCCATTTGAGTATGCCCTCAGGTTCTTGCCAAGTCAAGCTCTAAAGCCGCAGTTGCCTGATATGCTGCGTCCATCTCTGCCACTCTGGTCTCAATCAAAGGCTGCCTCAACTCTGGTTTTAATCCACGCAGAAATTGCTCGATTTTTAAGCTTTCATCAGTAAGAATGTGGGGCGCATACCGACCCAATTCCATGAACATGCTCCGATATTCTAGCACAGTCATATCATCTTGAGCTAGTTCCATAAATTGGTGCATTTTATCCATCCTGAGATAAGCTGGACTGGAGGTGTACTCAAAGGCTGTAACAAACTCCATCCACGTGATCTGACGAAGAGGACGGGATCTAAAAGCAACCTCCCACTCTGTGGTCCACTACGTGAGTGCTGATCCTTGGAGTTGAAAAGTAATTAGCATGACTTTTTCATCCTCGATGCACTCCATGGAACGGAATACACGTTCAGTTGCATCTACCCACACTCTGGCTGCGTCTGGATCTACCAGTCCTTCATAAGTCGGTGGGTGGAACAACAAAAATTCTTTTAGAGCTCTGCCACGGCCACCAGGAGGCAACTCAGCTTGAGGAGCAAGGTCAGCTTGAATTGGAGCTGGCACATTAGCCAGAGCCGGAGGAGAAGTGCCACTACCTTCCCTCAGGACGCGTGCCCTTCTACGAGGCGGCATTTTAATCTAGAAGGAAACACAAAATAACAGAAAATCCATTAGTAATCACGGAAAACATCCTAAGCCAACAGTAGACACACATAGACTTGTTCTGGACTAACGTAATTTCAATTCCTTATACAAATCCTCAACACCGCTCTGATACCAACTGTGACGACCCAGGGGATCCGGATATCGATAACCTGATATCATCGATTTACCGATACCAAGAGCTCGGGGAAGCCACCCAAGAGGCTGATGAGGCCTCATAAGGGTTAGTGAGTGTTTGTTGAGGGGATGCATAACAAATAGAAATTACACGCGCAATATTAATTAAAGCATTCATTTAAACTTTAAACGGAAGCATCTATATATATCAGAGTGGTAAATTTATACAAGTAGTCCAGATTCATATATCACAAGTCCCACACTGTACAATGGTTAAAAAATAAATAACTACATGGGACGTAGCCCGGCCAAAAGAAGAAAAAGAACAGACTGACCACTGACAGACCACTGCTGGCTCTAAGGTTTTTCGCCAAAAGCACGAGAGAATCCTGCAGCCGGTTGCTCCACCTCACCTATAAAAGGAAGGGGTGAGTCTCACAGCAGAGACTCAGTAGGGTTCGCAGAAATCCCTAACTCGCAACTAACTAAAGGAAAGCAGTAAAGCATGCATTGGCATAAATAAATGACAATCTAATAAAGCTGTAAAACTAACTAAACAGTTTATGAACAACTAACTAGCATGCCAATTAGAATTTCACCGCAAGTACTCGAAATCTACCAATAGACAATAACTCAATCATTTTTAAGTGACAAGATGAGACAAAGAGGAGCTCCACCAGAAGAAGAAACCAGATGCGTCCACTGACGGCTTACACTGCGTCTCAAGCATCTACGCAAGCCTGATCATAGCAAGCGAGACGCGTAACAGTACCAAAACAAGTAACTAGTCAGGGCGACACTCGTCAGTGTCAGTCCAAGTCTCTGACCATGTGTGCACACACCATCTCGTGCCTAGAGCTAGGCCTCTAGCTAGTATTCCCCTCCGTAGGATGGTATGGTTGGACTGGGGCCCATGCAACTAGCTTAAAAACTGTGAAACTGGGATATCCCGCCACCTCTCCCGGGTGGGATCAACACTAAAAGTCGTCGGGCTACGACTGGTGGTTCCATCACTAGGAAAGAGAATCTAACTCTATTGGGATCTAAGAACATGCCATAATTTATAATAACGATCAAACATGGCAAATATGAAAGACTAAAAGCATGATTAACTGAATTTGCTAAGATGGCCATTATTCAATAATTCAACGCATAAGTAATTGAATATGCTAAAGCAATTATTCCATAACCAACTGCCTAAACTATTGAATATACTGAAATTATAATTATTTCATAATTAAATGCATGAATAATTGACTATGTTAACGATTGAAATTTGTCAAGGTTAAACGGTTGAAAGAAAACTACCCCAGTCGATAAAACGACTTAAACATGGCGGAGATGTTATATTAAACACATGATTCAACGAACACGCATAGTAGCAGAACAAGCGGTCGAACAACGAACCGCTGCGTGTTGTTGAACGGACAAGCCGTGAAATTTCTAGCGCCATTCAAATTCAATTTATTTACGTGGTCTAATCGTCAGCCGCTCGGGTCAATAAAGGGTTTATGACGGACCGTTATAAAGTCAAAAAATAAATTAAACATAATCCTTACCGGAGAATCGGATCCACCGGGATCATAACCGGATCCCCTCCCGGTCGACTTAAATCGACGGGGGTTATTATTTTTAACCTGTTCCCTGCCAATCCATCATCTCAATATAACAATTTATAATCTATGAACTCAGCGACTATGGGCGAGCTTTCATTACTCTATGAACTCAGCGACGATGGGCATGCTTTTATTAATCTCTGAACTCAGCGACGATGGGCATGCGATTAATCTATGAACTCAGCGACGATGGGCATGCTATTAAAACATAAAGATGATGGGCATGCTATTAAAACATAAAGACAATGGGCATGCTATTAAAACATAAAGACGATGGGCATGCTATTATTACGCTATGAACCCAGCAACGATGGGCATGCCATTAGAACAGTTTAACTGGCTAGGGCTACGATCCCCCTACCTTAAACGTGCCGAAATGTCCGATCCGGCAGCGAACAAGCCGAGGGACGCGCCGCGGTCCGCCTCTCCACTCAACGGTTCATCCCGGGTGGATGCCTCCGCGTCCCTCACGTCGCGGAGGAAGTCTCCGCCAATCCTAGCACGAGAGGAAGGCCGATTAGCTGTGAGAGCGCCGTGAGAGGGCGAGAGAGGAGCGCCCGATGCCACCGAGGGGTCGCACCTCCGCGTCGGGATCGGAGCCGACGAGGATGCCGACACGGTCTTTCCTCCGCTAGCCCGCTGGCGGAGCTGTCGGCTGTCCTCCACTGGTCTTGGGCCACCGCGCGTCGCCGAGAAGAGGAAGGCGAGAGAGAGGGGGGTGGCTAGCCGCCGGCCTCCTCCTCGCTACAAGGTCACTACCAGCGCTCCTCCGCCATCACCGACCGGTGGCCGCTGCCATCCTCCGCCATGGCCGGTCGGACACCGCATCGAGAAGACGAGCCAGGGGGGGTGGTCGCCGCCTTGACGAGCTCGCGCGGTCGCCCGCGGGTTTCCTATGCGTCGGGTGAAAAGAGGGGGGAGAGGGATTGGGAAAGTGGGAGAGAGAGGGGAGATCGAGAGGGTTAAAAATATTAAAATATATATATATTTTTTAATTTTTAAACCCCATTTGCATTCTAAACCCCTTAAGAAGCATATTTATGCGTATGCCCACTAATTTCTTAAAACTCTTTAATCTAATTAGATTAAATGCTATAAAAAGTCCATAAATTTCATAAAATTAGCCAAAATTCATGGATTAAATTCTATTCTAAAACTGGTAAAGATCCGTTAAAGAACGGGTCTCACAACCTAGTCTGCCCAAACCCCATAGAAAATATAAAAAAACTTTTTTTACTCCGAGTAAACCCCTCCGGGGAGGGGTTTAGGCGGACTAGCCCAACCCCTTGGGCTGGTCCGCCTAAACCCCCTCTGGGGTAAGGGCTTAGGTGGACCAGACCAGCCCCTTCAGCTGGTCTGCCTAAACCCTCCCTTCCCCACTCCGTAAACAAAAAAAAACTTTTTTTTCTATAGGTTTACCTGGACCAAACCCAGCCCTCAACTTGGTTCGGGTAAACCCCTTCCATGACCCATCACATTCCCTATAAAAGCCCCCCCTAGGGAGCTCAAGGGGGATGATGAATGGAATGTAATGCAACACCCTCTGACCTAACTATCGCACCCTTGGACTCCCTCAGACTTTGGCAAGGGTCGGGGATGCGAGGAGCTAAGTGCGCGCGTGGTTGGCTTGTTGATCGGCTCATACACGCCGAGGGTATGTCATACGTACTCCCCTCATGCGGCGTCTAGCCATCGCACACATGTTAACTCCCGTCACACCTAAGGCGTTATGACAACGGCGAACACACCCGCATCCCGGGTCCGCCCGCGTATGACAACCAACGGTGGCCGCGCATATGCCATGATGCCACACCAACTTCCGTCACAGAACCACGTGCCTACCACTCACCTCAAGCTAGCCGCCGACCGCTTGTTCGACACATTTTTCTCTTATTCATCTTTTATGTTTTATTTTATTTTTTTGGATTTTTGATTTATTAGGCGTGCCAGTCATCGGAGTGACGATCTTATTTTGCGCTCGATCTGACTTGGTCAGTCGATTGTGAAGTCCGAGTCGGGACCAGAAGTCCGCCATACCATAAAGGCTATGACGTTAATTACGCCCTTCCAAGGAAGGACAACCCTTGATTAAACGCCAAAATAGGAGGCCTCGAGAGGCAAACATATATTCATGTGCGCAAATGGAACTTCATACCGGAGCCAGGAAGGCGGGCAAGATAATAACATCAACCATAGAAATAGATGATATCGTTAAGTTAGTGGTTCAACGACCGGGCTTAGGGGGGAAGGGAAAATTTCAGTCACAGGCAGACTGGGCCATGGCCATGATGGGGGTTCAAAACATCGATCGATATTTCGGCAGCATTTCCCCTTTATCTGGATTATGCCCAGGGGGAAATAGACTATCACTCACGGAGTGCCGGGATGAAAGCCGAAAGAGAGAAGTGCTGAACTTCCCGAACCGCATATCTGCCATGGGGCAATGTTTGCTATTCCCTGTAGAAGCCGGCGGAACTCATGCAGTGGCAGAGCCCTCCCGAGCTAAAGGGGTTATTCATGAACCCGATGCGGGACGACGAAAAGTGAGCGAACGCTCAATGTTGCGCCCTCGCACGTGGATCGACCTGCGCGGTCAGGTCGCGGGGATCGACCAGCCCGGTCAGGTCGCGGGGGTCAAGGGGGCAGTGCCCCTTGTGGGGGTTTCCGGGGGCAGAGCCCCCGGAACAAAATTTGGATTGAGGGCTCAGTAATAAAATTTGGGGTATGCTATCAATGCAGTTCAAGTGTACATAGGTTCCCGGCGCGAAGGCAGAATGGCCGGGGTTCCTGACGTGCCAACTGGAGAGCTTCTCGGCGCGAAGGGGAGATGGCCAGGGGTGTTCTCGGCCTGGTTGAAAGGAGGAGGGAGAGGCTCTCGGCATGGTTGAAGAGGAGGGGGAGCTCTCGGCGCGCTGACAAGAGGGCCAAGGGGGGGTTCTCAGCGTGAGGGTTCTCGGCGCGCTCAGGGCCGCGCCGGGAGCCATGGCGCCGAGAGAATGTTGGTATTCTAGCGCCGTGAGGACCCGAAAGGGGTTCCGGAGGCTCTGTTTTGGGTTTCTTGGCGATTCAGGACGAGCCAGATAGGTTCTATGAAGTCAAAGTGGATCAGTGCATCAAATCTGAGCTGGATTAGATTTGGGCTTTACAGGAGCATCAGGATAGAAGAGGAATTTGGGAAGTCTAGGGTCGAGGGAAACCCTGTCACCATTATCATGCAGAGCCCGGGGGACAACCTGATGTCGACTTTCATCTCCTGAGAGAATTTTGGCAGCACCTCCCCTGGACCGAGCATTTGCCAGAGAGTGGTATAGGCTGACATCCACGGAGTGCCGGGATGAAAGCCGGAAAATGAGTGAGCACTAAGGCTCGAAGAGACTATCCACGTCCCTGGCATCGGTCACTATTCCCCTTCTCGGAGACTGACGAAACTCATGTAGAGACAGGGTTCGTCAGACCCACGGGGTTGCATGTGAATCCTGTTAGGGACATAGGAATGTAGGGGAGGTCTTCCCCATTATTGTACCACCTCAGGGCACATATGATGATCTCTGAGCATCGCCTAGACAGATGTATAGGAACCAAAAGGGTCGAAGGATGACCATGCAGAGGAGGGCCTCGGACTGGGTTTCATTGGCCAAAGCAGGGGTATCGGCGTGGTTTTCTATCGTCCAGAGGAGGGTCTCGGCGGAGGTTTATTGGTTGGCCAAGGGGGTTCTCGGCGTGGGTTTTAGTGGTTGGCCAAGGGGGTCTCGGCGTGGGTTTCAGTGGCTTGAAGAGGGTCTCGGCGTGGGGCTTCCCGGCGCGCTCGTCGCCGCGCCGGGAACCTGGCGCCGGCATGGCTGTGAAGGAGGGGGCTTGATGCCCTTGAATGGGGGGTTATCGGCATGGCTTTACTGGCCAAGGGAGGCTCTCAGCGGCGTAGCTCTCGGCGGGGAAATTATCACGCCGAGAAGGTAAAAAGGTTTATTGGTTTTAGGGCTTGATTACGGTACTCTGTTCGGGAATTTTCTCAGATTCTAGCTCGGATTGAGACCGGATTTGGAGTACAGGAGGGGGTTTCATGGATGCTTCTGCTAGGGGGATGCCAAGGGAGCCGAGAGGCCAAATCAGTAGGAGGAAAAAAGAGATCATCATCTGAACCCTGAGAATCCTTCTCTGTTTGCCGTCAGCCGTCTGGAGGATCAAGAGATGACTGTCTCTGATCCCCTGGACGAACCCAATGGCATCGAAAACCGGCGACGGAGGGACTTTCAGCACCGAAACTCCAGGCCCTAAGCATTCAAGGCTTAGAATGGAGGACCCAGAGATCGATATTATCGTTTATCAGAGCTCGGCAGTTCAAGGAAAAACTCAGACTATATGGGGAGAATCTGCCATTGAGACAGGAGGGGAGAATGAAATAGAGCCCAATCACCCATTAGATAGGGGTGGGGGTCCTATTCTCATCCCTCTTCGAGGAACAGACTTGTAGAAAGATTCTGAAACCGGGAGCGTCTAAACTATCGGACATTCCTGATAAAAGATATACATAGAAAGACAGAGAGCAGATATCTCAATCAATCTACACCCAAATGGGCCATGATAGTATTTCATTTCATAACATCATTCCAACACCGACAACAAGGAGGGAGTGAGGGAAAGGGAGACGAATATACATCAGGATATCCCGGTTACATCCCAAAAGAAAATCGAGATAAACTCGGCAGGATTGCATGAAGAAGAAAACAAAACCATGGGGGAGGGCGGAGCATTGACTCCTCTCCCTCCCCGGCTGCCCACCTGGAGCTTCCTCTCCTTCTTTCTCTTCTTCTTTCTTTTCTCAGCGGAGGAGGCTCTCTCTCTCTTTGTATTGGTCTCTTCTTTTTTCTTTTTTTTCTCCGTGGAGGAGGCTCTCTCTTTTTTTTTTCTTGCTCTGTTCGATCCTCCCCTCCGATCCCCCTCCCTTTCGAGAGAAAAGGGCCTTTTTATAGCAGAACCCTCCCTCTTCTCGGCATGATCTTTCTGGGCGTGAAGAAGGTAGCTTCCCGGCGCGCCTCTTTCAATCGGGGAGGCCTCCCGGCGCCAAAGGGCATGGCTTCCCGGTGCGCCGCCCCCCTCATATGGGCTTTTGGGCCTTGGTGAGGGTCTCTCGGCGCCATTCTCTGGAGCTCATTCGGCAGGCCCATTCAGGGCTTTTAAACTTCATATGCACCTCGACCTCTCTTAGTTCTTCAAATATATCTTCCAGAACCGAGGAAGGCCCTCTACTGGTGACATAGCTTCTATTGAGATAATTCATAGATTTTCATTAGTCTATAGACTCGGGTTTCATCGACATCGCCACCTGAATGATGACAAAGCCGGACATCATTTCATTAGCATCGTCACCCGAACGGTGACAAGATCGGACATCAACTTTCTGAGAAGACTTCGGCCCGGTATATCACCCATGGAGATGGTTCCTCTTTCGTTTTGACTTTGCAAAAGCCTTTACAATCTTCATTTGATGGTTCTGGCTTCATCTTTATCTTTGGCTCATATCACATCTGTCAAT
This sequence comes from Amorphophallus konjac, assembly GCA_022559845.1. Classification (NCBI taxonomy): domain Eukaryota; kingdom Viridiplantae; phylum Streptophyta; class Magnoliopsida; order Alismatales; family Araceae; genus Amorphophallus; species Amorphophallus konjac. The sequence continues at coordinate 20,126,661 of CM040125.1, forward strand.
CAGTCGACATCTGACTTGCTCTAACATATTATCTGTGGATTCTCAGCCGAGGCAGTAATACAGCTCTTATTGAGGTGTGCTAGGGGGTCTCATCAGTCGGGTGACTGCTATTTCATCAGTGCTGCCGTCTGACTGACAATGGCACCGGACACCAGCCTGGCCGGGAAGAGGCTTCCGTCGGGTAGATGGTTGACGAGCTTCGTCATTGATCTTTCACTGTTGGTCTGATCTTCTTTTCAATTTTGTCTCCGCCATTGCTCATTTTCCCGGCGTCAACAAATGCCCCCCACCTGCGGACGGCGTAAGTGCAGAATAAGCGGCACGGTGTCCGTAGGTGCATCTTTAGCTTAATGCTATTGACTCATTCTTTCAGTTATAGCTTGGCAGTATCCCCATATTGGGATTTCATCCTGGCATGATCTTCTTGGCTTGAGCCTCGATCAGTTGAACATCTATTGGCTTGGACCGTGATCAACTGGCACATCTGACATCTGTCGGTTTTAGGCCCCGATCAACAGCACTTTTGACTTCTATTGGCTTTAAACCCTGATTGGCTGACCATCTGGCATCTGTCGGTTTTGAGCCCCGATCGGCTCTACATCTTGCATCTATCGGTTTTGAGCCCCGATCGGTTGTATATCTTGCATCTGTCGGTTTTGAGCCCCGATTGGCTATACATTTGACATCTGTCAGTTTTAAGCCCTGATTAGCTGAACATCTGGCATCTGTCGATTTTGAGCCCCGATCGGCTGTACATCTTGCATCTATCGGTTCTGAGCCCCGATCGGCTGTATATCTTGTATCATGTGCTGTTATTTCCTTCATGTGGAAGAGTGGCAGTCTCAGCTACCTTTATACGGACGACCCGTGTTCAGCAGGAGAGCGTCCATCCTCTCAGGGAGAGAATGGGGGCTCGCTCCACCGCGTATCGGTATCTAGTGGGGTTGCCTTTGCTGGGCCTGTTGGATAACAGAAGACATGCATCTAGAACAGATGAGAGGTCTGTTCCTCAAAGCTGACCGTGGCGATTTGCCGACCGACCAGTGCGTGGTTTCATCGTCGACATTGGGCTTATGTCGATGCAAAGGAGTCTAAGCTTCATCAGAATAGACGAAAGGTCTAAACTGGGTAGGTTCATTGCAGGTGGGACATTGAAAAGGATATGTACTTCTCATCAGAACGGACATAAAGTACGAACTGGACAGACTTTATCATTGGCCGGGCGATGTACCGATCAGCCAACGGTTGACTTCATCATCGATATTGAGCTTATATCGATGCAAGGGGGATTTTAGAATAGACGTAAGGTCTAAACTGGGTAGGGTTTCATCATTGATCGGGCGAGGTGCCGGTCGATCAATAGCGGGTTTCATCATCGATATTGGGTTTATATCGACGCAAAGGGATTTATAAGTTTCATCAGAATAGACGAAAGGTCTAAACTGGATAGGGTTTCATCATTGATCGGGCAAGGTGCCAATCGATCAACAGTTGGTTTCATCATCGATATTGGGTTTATATCGACGCAAAGGGGATTTATAAGTTTCATCAGAATAGACGTAAGGTATAAACTGGCAGGGTTTCATCATTGATCGGGCGAGGTGCCAATCGACCAACAGTTGGTTTCATCATCGATATTGGGTTTATATCGACGGAAAGGGATTTATAAGTTTCATCAGAATAGACGTAAGGTCTAAACTGGCAGGGTTTCATCATTGATCGGGCGAGGTGCCAATCGATCAACAGTTGGTTTCATCATCGATATTGGGTTTATATCGACGCAAAAAGAGTTTCATGAGTTTCATCAGAATAGACGAAAGGTCTAAACTGCAGGATTTCATCATTGATCGGGCAAGGTGCCGGTCGATCAACAGTGGGACGTCGGTAGAGGCGTAGGTCTCGTCAGGATAGACGTAAGGTCTATTCCAGCAGGTTTTATCGCAGGTGAGGCTTGCCAAGAAATGCGTAGGCTTCATCAGGACAGACGTGAGGTCTGAGCTGGACAGGCTTCATCAGAATGGTGATGGGTTTCATTGTCAGTGGGACGTTTGAAAGAGGGTATGTGAATTTTATCAGGGTAAACGTAAGGTCTACCCCGGAAGGGTTTTATCATCGGTGGGGAATGAAGCCGACTGACCGACGGGAGGTTTCATCAGTGAAAGGGAGGTAAAGGCAGCGTGCCTGTTAGCATGGAACTTTTGAATTATCACATTACTGACCCAAGTGTCCTTTCAGGTTTTCACCGGAGCCAGCCCCCTCTTGCTTTTGCCCACGCGCCCTTTCGGGTTTTCACGTGGCGGGGTACCCGATTTTGCCTGCAGTGCCCTTTCGGGTTTTCACCACAGCTGGGTTTTGGCCATTTTTGCCCTTGTTCAGAGTATCTGAACAAGACTGGCGGGGTATCTCTATTTTTAACCCCATTTTGTCTCTTCTTTTCTTTTTTATTGGGACTTTAGCTTCGTAAATTGTTAAGCCATGTGCTCAACTTGTGTATGTATCATCATTGATGTGGGTGCTGACACCAATGCAAGGGACATAAGGTTTTCATCGTCTGCCTAGGCGGAAGGCCTGGGTCGACTTGAGTGTGTTTTGTGGCTTAGGCGTGAAGCCGTTCGCCGGGAGCATGGCTGTATCGTTGATGTGGGGGTTGCCATCAACGCAAGGGAATGTGATTTCATCATCCATCCAGACAGAAGGTCCGGATTGGCTCGAGGCTGTGTGTAGCAGCTTAAGCACGAAACCATTCGATGGAAACGTAGGTTTCATCGTTAATGTGGGGTTTAACATTAACGCAAAGGGATGAGGTTTTCTCATCTATCCGGACGGAAGGTCCGGGTTGATTTGAGAATGGGTGTAGCATCTTCATCAGAGCAGACGGAGAGTCTACCCCGGACGGGCTTCAGCATTGCTCAGGCGGCGGGCCACCCCATTAGTAGCTGCTTTTATCATTGGTATTGGATCTATACCAACGCAAGGATGTTATAGGTTCCATCAGGATAGACATAAGGTCTAAACTGGATAGGTTTCATCATTGATCGGGCAATGTGCCGATCGATCAACAGCAGGTTTCATCATCGGTATTGGGTTTATACCAATGCAAGGATTTCATAGGTTTCATCAGGATAGACGTAGGGTCTAAACTGGATAGGTTTCATCGCTGATCGGGCAGTGTGCCAATCAATCAACAGCAGGCTTCATCATCGGTATTGGGTTTATACCAATGCAAGGATTTCATAGGTTTCATCAGGATAGACGTAGGGTCTAAACTGGATAGGTTTCATCGCTGATCGGGCAGTGTGCCAAGCAATCAACAGCAGGCTTCATCATCGGTATTGGGTTTATACCAATGCAAGGATTTCATAGGTTTCATCAGGATAGACGTAGGGTCTAAACTGGATAGGTTTCATCGCTGATCGGGCAGTGTGCCAATCAATCAACAGCAGGTTTCATCATCGGTATTGGGTTTATACCAATGCAAGGATTTCATAGGTTTCATCAGGATAGACGTAGGGTCTAAACTGGATAGGTTTCATCACTAATCGGGCAGTGTGCCAATCAATCAACAGCAGGTTTCATCACGGGGGGACATAAAGAGACATGCAAGTCTAGTCGGAATAGGCGTAAGGTCTAAACCGGACAGGTTTCATTGCTGATCAGCAGCAGGTTTCATCATCGATATTGGGTTTATACCAATGCAAGGATATCATGGATTTCCTCAGGATAGACGTAAGGTCTAAACTGGAGAGAGCTTCATCATTGATCGGGCGAGGCGCCGGTCGATCAGTGATGGGTTTCGCCATGGTGGCACTTGGATAAGATGAACGATGGTTTTATCAGGGTAAACGTAGGGTCTACACTGAGTGGGTCTAATTGTTGATCGGGCAAGGTGCCGGTCGATCAACGGTGAGTTTATGGTGGGAGATGAGGCTTTCTTTGGGATTACCACATTACTGACCCAAGTGCCCTTTCGGGTTTTCACCGGAGCCAGCCCCCTCTTACTTTTGTCCACGTGCCCTTTCGGGTTTTCACGTGGCGGGGTACCCGATTTTGCCTGCAGTGCCCTTTCGGGTTTTCACCACAGCTGGGTTTGGCCATTTTTGCCCTTGCTCAGAATGCCTGAACAAGACTGGCGGGGTATCTCTATTTTTTAACCCCATTTTTCTTTTCTCATTTTTTTTCTCTCTTCTAGAGGGTGACAGATTGGAATGCCATTATTCCGTGATAAGGAGTGGCTTGGTTAGGGCGGAGTGCCACTAGACCAAGAAAGGGTAGCTCGGCTGGGGCGAAGTGCCGCTAGACCAAGGATGAGGGTAGCTCGGCTAGGGCGGAATTCTGCTAGACCAAGAATGAGGGTAGCTCGGCTAGGGCGGGGTGCCGCTAGACCAAGAAGAGGGTAGCTTGGCTAGGGCGGAGTGCCGCTAGACCAAGAATGGGGTAGCTCGGCTACGACGGAGTGCCGCTAGACCAAGAAAGGGTAGCTCGGCTAGGGCGGAGTGCCGCTAGACCAAGAAAGGGTAGCTCGGCTAGGGCGGAGTGCCGCTAGACCAAGAATGAGGGTAGCTCGGCTAGGGCGGGGTGCCGCTAGACCAAGAAGAGGGTAGCTTGGCTAGGGCGGAGTGCCGCTAGACCAAGAATGGGGTAGCTCGGCTAGGGCGGAGTGCCGCTAGACCAAGAAAGGGTAGCTCGGCTAGGGCGGAGTGCCGCTAGACCAAGAAAGAGTAGCTCGGCTAGGGCGGAGTGCCGCTAGACCAAGAATGAGGGTAGCTCGGCTAGGGCAGAGTGCCGCTAGACCAAGAAGAGGGTAGCTTGGCTAGGGTGGAGTGCCACTAGACCAAGAATGGGGTAGCTCGGCTAGGGCGGAGCGCCACTAGACCAAGAAAGGGTAGCTCGACTAGGGCGGAGTGCCGCTAGACCAAGAATGAGGGTAGCTCGGCTAGGGCGGAGTGCCACTAGACCGAGAATGAGAGTAGCTCGGCTAGGGCGGAGTGCCGCTAGACCAAGGATGAGGGTAGCTCGGCTAGGGCGGAATGCCGCTAGACCAAGAATAAGGGTAGCTTGGCTAGGGCGGGGTGCCGCTAGACCAAGAAGAGGGTAGCTTGGCTAGGGCGGAGTGCTGCTAGACCAAGAATGGGGTAGCTCGGCTAGGGCGGAGCGCCACTAGACCAAGAAAGGGTAGCTCGACTAGGGCGGAGTGCCACTAGATCGAGAATGAGAGTAGCTCGGCTAGGGCGGAGCGCCACTAGACCAAGAAAGGGTAGCTCGACTAGGGCGGAGTGCCACTAGACCAAGAAAGGGTGTGGATGAGATGATAGCAGACTACGAGGGCCAGAGACAGCAAGCTATAAGAGCCAGGATAGAAAGTTGTAGAAGCCAAGAATAGCAGACTACGAGAGCCAGAGATAGCAGGCTACAAAAGCCAGGACAGTAGACTGTAGAAGCCAAGAGTAGCAGGCTACGAGAACCAGAGATAGCAGGCTACAAAAGCCAGGACTGCAGGCTGTGGAAGCCAGGAATGACAGGCTACGAGAGCCAGAGATAGCAGGCTACAAGAGCCAGAATAGTAGGCTGTAGAAGCCAGGAATAGCATGATATAGGAGTTGGGAATGCAGGTTGTAGGAGCCAGGAATAGCAAGCCACGAGAGCTAGGCTAGCAGGCTATAGAATTCGGGAATAGCAGGCTACGGGAACCAGAGATAGCAGGCTACAAAAGCCAGGATAGCAAGCAATAGAAGCGAGGAATAGCAGGCCACGGGAGCTAGAGACAGCAGGCTTTGGCCTAAAATGGCAAAGCCGTGGGATGAAGCAGTTGGAAGTTGTAATAGCAGCCTTGGCCGGAATGGCTAAGCCGAAAGATAGAATGGTCAAAAATTATGATAGTAGCTTTGGCCAGAATGGCTAAGCCGACAGATAGAGTAGTTTGAAAATCATGATAGCAGCTTCGGCCGAAATGGCGAAGCCGAAAGACTAGATGACTGACAAGTTGTGATGGCGGCTTTGGCCAGAACGGCTAAATCGAAAGCAGAGATAGCTGAAGAATTGTAATAGCGGCTTTGGCCGAGACGGCCGAGCCGAAAAATGAGATACTTGAAATATATGATAGGGCGTTGCGCTCGCAAACAAGGATAGCTGGCTTTGACTGGATGTCAGAGGCCAGAAGATAGGATATCGAATCCTGGTAGGATGTCAGACTTGGAAGCAATCCATAATTGATGTTGCCTCGACGGACTCTCGAAGACAACCCATGCATGCACCTGACCTAGACGGGAGGTCTGGACTGATGTTGGTATGTAGCAGCTCGGGCCTAAAGCCATTCGCCGAAAAGGTGAGCGGGTTTTTGACGGCATGCCAAGGCCAAGAATTTCATGGATAGTGAAAGATAATAGAATAGCAGGTCGCAAGGACCAGGAGATGGTGAGATAGCAGGCTGCGCAAGCCAAGGTAGCAGGTTAATAGACCGTAAAAGTCGGTATAGCAGGGTAGCAAGCCATAAAGGCCGAGGTAATAGGATCCAGGAAAGTGATGATAGCAGGCCGTGGGGGCTAGGGTAGCAGGTTAAATAAGCCAGAGGTAGCAGGCTATAAGAGCCAGGATAGCAGGCTACGGGAGCCAGAGGTAGCAGGCTATAGGAGCCAGGATAGCAGGTTGCGAGAGCCAAGAATGGCGGGCTACGAGAGCCAGAGGTAACAGGCTATAAGAGCCAGGACAGCAGGCTGTAGAAGCCAGAGGTAGCAGGCTACGGGAGCCGGAGGTAGCAGGCTATAAGAGCCAGAATAGCAAGCTGTAAGAGCCAGAATAGCAGGCTGTAAGAGCCAGGATAGCCGGCTGTGTTGTCCGGCGGGACTATTGATGGATTTGACTATGCTGTTATAGTGCCGGTGGGGCTTGGGGTTAACATTTGAGAGCTCGGCCAAGGCGGGGTGCCTTGAGCAAGAGGGAAAAGGTTTATGGGCCTAGCCCGGCGAGGCTTGATGGGCAGAGTCTCGTAGCTCGACGAGGGTGGAGTGCCTCAGGCCAAGATAAGGGATAGCTTGGCTAGGACGGAGTGCCACTAGACCAAGGAAGAGGTAGCTCGGCTAGGGCGGAGGGCCGCTAGACCAAGGAGAAGGGTAGCTTGGTTAGGGCGGAGCGCCGCTAGACCAAGGAGAAGGGTAGCTTGGTTAGGGCGGAGCGCCGCTAGACCAAGGAGGAGATAGCTCGGCTAGGGCGGGGTGCCGCTAGACCAAGGAAAAGGTAGCTTGGCTAGGGCGGAGTGCCTCTAGACCAAGGAAGAGATAGCTTGGCAAGGGCGGAGTGCCACTAGACCAAAGAAAAGGTAGCTCGGTTAGGGCGGAGTGTCGCTAGACCAAGAAAGGGTTGTTTGCTAGGAATGTATGCTTCATCGTCACTGTTGGGGTTTGGCATAAACGCAAAGGAATAGGGTTTCATGATCTATCTAGATGAAAGGTCTGAATTGATTTATGGATAGCAGCTCGGGCCCAAAGCCGTTTGCTGGAAATGTGAGTTTCATCGTTAATGTGGGGTTTAACATTAACGCAAAGGAATAGAGTTTCATAATTTATCCAGATGAAAGGTCTGAATTGATTTATGGATAGCAGCTCAGGCTCGAAGCCGTTTGCTGGGAATGTGAGTCTCATCGTTTAATGTGGCTCTGATTAGCTGGATATCTACATCTTTGCATATCACTGATTCTGTTGACTTTTCTTTGGCAATCTTTGCACATTGGTCGGCTTGAGTGCCGATGGTGGAATATCTATTTGCCTGAGCGCACATAGCTAGAATTTTGAGTTCTCTTAGCTGTCCATACTGGCAAATTTATGAGCATCTATCATATCGAATGCTGATGGCTAGACATCTCTGGCACTCCAGAGGATCATCGGGCATCTATCGGCCAGGGTGCCGATGGCTGAATGCTTGACATATGTCGACTGAGATGCCGATGGTGGGATATCTACCCCCTTTGAATACTTGTTGAATCATTTGTCAGCACGAACATCGTCGCCTGAGTATTTAACATCTGTTGGCCTGAGCCTTGGTTAGCAGAACATCTGTCGGCTTGGGCTCCGATCAGCTGAACATCTGACGCATGTCTGCTTGGGTGCCGACAGCTAGAGTTTTGACTTCTTTTGGTTGGCATGCTGGCGATTGATGTTTGGGAACATCTATCCTGTCGAATGCCGAAGGTTAGACATCTCTGGCACTCTAGAGGCTCATCGGGAATCTATCGGCCTGAACGCCGATGGTTAGGCGAACTTCCATCATTCTTCATTGATCCATCCTTTATTGTTCATTGTCATCTGGGGTTTCATCATTTGGATAGTCCCTGACATCAGCAGCAGACGTGCAGTGTAAGAGTCTGCGAGAGGATGGCTCTTGAAAGGTCAATGGTCCAATTTTATTCATCGTTCCCATAAGTGATCATTGCCCCCTTAAAGGGGTGAACATATCCAGCAATGGCCATGCATGCCGCCATTGAGATTTCATATATTTACCCCTAGAGTGGGGAACCATGTGCGTCTTCCATCATTCTTTTGGCATACATCTGCCCCCGGGATGGGGTACCATCAATATTTCTCATTGTTTGGCATACATCTGCCCCCGGGATGGGGTACTATTTGGAACTTCCATCATCTCATAATCATCATTTTTTTTGTTAATACATCTGCCCTCAGGACGGGGCATCATCTGCACCCATCAATTTTTTTTTTTTTGCGTGGGCGTCTGCCCCCAAGGAAGGGGTATCATTGGCACCCTTCACCATCATCATTTTTTTCTCTTTTTTGGCATACATCTGCACCAGAGCGGGGTGTCATATTCTTGTAGCATCACCGGGCTTCTTTGGGGCTGGGAATATGATCTTGCCGTGGTGGGTGACCCATTCGAATAGGACCCGAGTCTTTTCCTTAGGAAAGGTGTAGGGTTTAGTCATTTTGCTTCTTAGGGAATGGCCTAGCTCGCCAGTCTTTGCCGACGAAGAGATAGCTGCCTTCTTTGCTTTCTTCCTTCGTTTCTCGAAAGCTTTGAAAATTGGCAATGTGAATATATTTATGCATCAGTTGTTCACTGGCAGGCTTGTTCTTTTGACTTAGGGAGGTAGCGGCCGGGCAATATTTCGCCGAAAATGCCTTAATATCAGCCATAATCTCATTCGGGAGATCGAAGGACTTGACTTCGATGCCAATCATTCTTGTTAAGATTTCTATTTTCAGGTTGCGCTTGCATATCTGGACAGCCCCCTCTTGGTTTGGCGGGTGTCGACATCTGGCAGAAAGGTCCTTTCATCTGCGGATATAATCCAGAGTAGGTTCATCAGCCCCTTGTTTAGTCTCATACAGTTCTGCCTTAGTAATTTCTTCCTCGGCAGGTTTCATTTCCCTCATTTGTTCTATTTTGGGATCACCCGTCACCGCCAGAATTGGTGGGTTTGAGTGCAGACCGGGTATATGAAAACTCATTTCATTCAGTTTGCTCTGTAGCACTCCAACTTCTTGCAATTTTTTTCATATAATTTCATCATCATGGCAAGGCCAAGAATGTTGCCCCCTATCCCGACCTCAGGAGGGACCGACATTGTTCTATTAAAGACACCAGACGCGCCCAGGTTTTCAGAGATTGACATCTTTGCCCTCATGTCTCCATATGGAGGAGGAGTGGGGTAGCATGCTTCTTCTTTTGGTGGCGGGAGGCGCCCATACTTCTCCCTGGTTTTATCATCATGACGGGAGACCAAAGCTTTGGCTTGCTCTGACCTTACTGGTATGAAGCATATCTCTTCATCATCTTCTTGAGAGTCTGGCCATTGCATTTTCAAATTTCGGCGGCTTGCTGACGCCTGGTTGTAGTTTCTTAGCAGCATAATGCGCAAGGTATGGTACCTTATAAACATCATAGGTACTGGAATCCCTGGTCCTTTCGGATAGCTTCATTTCAATAATTTTTTATCATCAGCTTGCCAGCCACATCCGGATGTATGGGCTCCGGGAAGAAGTGTGCCCGCTGTCGGCTGAAGGGGGTTATCATAATTGTTGCATGCAGAGCAGGCATGGCAGGCTGCGTTTGAGACGCAGAGGGCTGAGCTGCCATTTGTTATAGAGAAGGTTGATTTGGTGCCTTGCCTTTGTCAGTTTGAGTAGGATGGACCGGAGAGGCCACCCCTATCGAGCTGGAAGTATGTCCAGCTGGCTCAGCATGCTTGGAGACTGTCATTTGCTTATTTCTTTCATTCAGCTGTTTTCTGAGGGAGTCAATCTCCTGCTGATATTTTCTGAACATCATCTGGATCATGGGATCCAGGGTTGTTGGGATCTGTATCTCTCCCGACATTCCTTCAGTGGAAACACCCAGAGGGTTGTCTTCTTTTTCTTCAGTCACTACATTGACTGTCATTATCGTGACTCTTCGGGCTTCATCGGTAGCCATTATCTTTTCTTTTGCTGCTCGGTTTCTTCTTGTGACAGCACCCAGCCGGTGTGCCAATTCAATCAGCTCTTCAGGCTGGTCTGGCAATGTGTTATATTTCTTGGCGACACTGGCCATATTGTAGGTAAAAACCTGTATCTTTCCTTTCTGGCTGTGGACTTTCCTCCTGACCTGACTCGGATTATGAGAGGCGGTCGAAGACTAAATCCTTTCTTCTGCTTCTTCCCTCTTGGGGCTGTCTCTCTTGTATATGGCCTTGTGACCTTTCTTCATAATCATCGGAGCCAGAAGAGGAGACCCCGAACATTGCTTCTTGCAAAGCTTCTTCTTCTTTTTCATGTAGGGTGCCCAAGGCACGAGACAATCTTTGCTGCCCTAGGGAGGGATCCCCTAGATAGTGGAAGCAGTCTTGAACCACCTGGTTCATTTCTTCTTGGCTATGCCTTTGTAGATCTGATCGGGGCGGCAGCCTCTCTTCGAACTTTAGCTGATAAACCAGCCTTGAAATTTGGGCAGCCAAATGCTTCGACTTGGAATATTTGAAGATATCAGCCTGTCTGACGCAGGCCTTCGGTCCCTTTGGAATAGCAGCATATGCTTGATCTTCCATTCTTCTTTGTTTTTTTTTCTTTGGCAGTATATATTGTCCCCCCCCTTCATGGCGAGTGGCGATGGTATCTTTTCTCCTTCTGCCCCCAGCCCTGGGGTGAATGACAGTAGCATTTTCTTCTTTCTTCTGCCCCCAGCCCTGGGGTGAATGACAATAGCATTTTCTTCTTTCTTCTGACATCTTCTGGCCCTAGTTCCAGAGTGAAAGACAGCAACATCTTCTTTTCCTCTGCCCCCAGTTCCGGGGTGGATGACAGCAACATCTTCTTTTCTTTCTTCCATCTCCTACTCCCAATCCTGGGGCGGATAATAGCGGCATATTCTTCTTTCTTCTGGCATCTCCTGGCCCCGGCTTTGGGGCGGATGGCAGTGGTATTTTCTTCTTTTCTTTCTCATCTTCTGCCCCCTGCTCTGAGGGGAATGGAAATAGTTTCTCTTTCTTTTTTTTTATCTCTCCTGACTCTGGCTTCAGGGTGGATAGCAGTGGCACCTTGCTCTTGAGCCGGAATCCAGCTCTGTATCTTCTTCGGCCTCCATATCTGTCTATATCTTGCTGGCTTGGGAGCCAGCGGCTTCCTCTCATCAGTTTCCCAGTTGGCCGTCTTAGTGGCCAAAATTTGGACATTGTTGTCAGTCTGGACGGTCGGGGCAACCCTGTCCGGACGAACGTCTTTGGGAGAGACCATCGAGGTTCACCCTAACATCTCCGGTCATCATCATCTTTCCAGAATTTGAAAGACGACGGCTTGCAGCAGCATACCGGCTCTTTCGGTTAGTTCTTCTTTCCTTCTGGGCAGCAGCAGGGACCGTGTCCCTGCTTTGGATATGGTGGGCAAAGCAGGCGACGACTATCGAGGCCGTCTTTTCTGGTGAGCTTCCCTTCTCATCAGCAGTCTTCGTCGGGGCACCTGTAGCAGTGCCTTGTTCTTTGTCAGCAACCTCCAGTAGGTCGGTGAAGACGAGGCCCAAGCAGTTGGGTAACCCGACAGCAGGGGGCGTAGACCCGAACATCGTGGGCACCGCTAGGTAGCCCTCGCGAACATGAGCATCAACGACCTGCTGGCCGAAGTGGAGGGAGGCGAATCCACTCGCCTTTTTAGTTCCTGAAAATAGGATTAGCGCACAGTTAGAATTCAAGAGGGGCCACCGGGCCTCCTATTTTGGCGTAGAGATGAAGGGAAATTTTGTCCCACCGGGCGTGCCAGACTTGTTCGACACATTTTTCTCTTATTCATCTTTTATGTTTTATTTTATTTTTTTGGATTTTTGATTTATTAGGCGTGCCAGTCATCGGAGTGACGATCTTATTTTGCGCTCGATCTGACTTGGTCAGTCGATTGTGAGTGATCGCGTCTGGACCAGAAGTCCGTCATACCATAAAGGCTATGACGTTAATTACGCCCTTCCAAGAAGGACAACCCTTGATTAAACGCCAAAATAGGAGGCCTCGAGAGGCAAACATATATTCATGTGCGCAAATGGAACTTCATACCGGAGCCAGGAAGGCGGGCAAGATAATAACATCAACCATAGAAACAGATGATATCGTTAAGTTAGTGGTTCAACGACCGGGCTTAGGGGGGAAGGGAAAATTTTAGTCACAGGCAGACTGGGCCGTGGCCATGATGGGGGTTCAAAACATCGATCGATATTTCGGCAGCATTTCCCCTTTATCTGGATTATGCCCAGGGGGAAATAGACTATCACTCACGGAGTGCCGGGATGAAAGCCGAAAGAGAGAAGTGCTGAACTTCCCGAACCGCATATCTGCCATGGGGCAATGTTTGCTATTCCCTGTAGAAGCCGGCGGAACTCATGCAGTGGCAGAGCCCTCCCGAGCTAAAGGGGTTATTCATGAACCCGATGCGGGACGACGGAAAGTGAGCGAACGCTCAATGTTGCGCCCTCGCACGCGGATCGACCTGCGCGGTCAGGTCGCGGGGATCGACCTGCCCGGTCAGGTCGCGGGGGTCAAGGGGGCAGTGCCCCTTGTGGGGGTTTCCGGGGGCAGAGCCCCCGGAACAAAATTTGGATTGAGGGCTCAGTAATAAAATTTGGGGTATGCTATCAATGCAGTTCAAGTGTACATAGGTTCCCGGCGCGAAGGCAGAATGGCCGGGGTTCCTGACGTGCCAACTGGAGAGCTTCTCGGCGCGAAGGGGAGATGGCCAGGGGTGTTCTCGGCCTGGTTGAAAGGAGGAGGGAGAGGCTCTCGGCATGGCTGAAGAGGAGGGGGAGCTCTCGGCGCGCTGACAAGAGGGCCAAGGGGGGGTTCTCAGCGTGAGGGTTCCCGGCGCGCTCAGGGCCGCGCCGGGAGCCATGGCGCCGAGAGAATGTTGGTATTCTAGCGCCGTGAGGACCCGAAAGGGGTTCCGGAGGCTCTGTTTTGGGTTTCTTGGCGATTCAGGACGAGCCAGATAGGTTCTATGAAGTCAAAGTGGATCAGTGCATCAAATCTGAGCTGGATTAGATTTGGGCTTTACAGGAGCATCAGGATAGAAGAGGAATTTGGGAAGTCTAGGGTCGAGGGAAACCCTGTCACCATTATCATGCAGAGCCCGGGGGACAACCTGATGTCGACTTTCATCTCCTGAGAGAATTTTGGCAGCACCTCCCCTGGACCGAGCATTTGCCAGAGAGTGGTATAGGCTGACATCCACGGAGTGTCGGGATGAAAGCCGGAAAATGAGTGAGCACTAAGGCTCGAAGAGACTATCCACGTCCCTGGCATTGGTCACTATTCCCCTTCTCGGAGACTGACGAAACTCATGTAGAGACAGGGTTCGTCAGACCCACGGGGTTGCATGTGAATCCTGTTAGGGACATAGGAATGTAGGGGAGGTCTTCCCCATTATTGTACCACTTCAGGGCACATATGATGATCTCTGAGCATCCCCTAGACAGATGTATAGGGAACCAAAAGGGTCGAAGGATGACCATGCAGAGGAGGGCCTCGGACTGGGTTTCATTGGCCAAAGTAGGGGTATCGGCGTGGTTTTCTATCGGCCAGAGGAGGGTCTCGGCGGAGGTTTATTGGTTGGCCAAGGGGGTTCTCGGCGTGGGTTTTAGTGGTTGGCCAAGGGGGTCTCGGCGTGGGTTTCAGTGGCTTGAAGAGGGTCTCGGCGTGGGGCTTCCTGGCGCGCTCGTCGCCGCGCCGGGAACCTGGCGCCGGCATGGCTGTGAAGGAGGGGGCTTGATGCCCTTGAATGGGGGGTTATCGGCATGGCTTTACTGGCCAAGGGAGGCTCTCGGCGGCGTAGCTCTCGGCGGGGAAATTATCACGCCGAGAAGGTAAAAAGGTTTATTGGTTTTAGGGCTTGATTACGGTACTCTGTTCGGGAATTTTCTCAGATTCTAGCTCGGATTGAGATCGGATTTGGAGTACAGGAGGGGGTTTCATGGATGCTTCTGCTAGGGGGATGCCAAGGGAGCCGAGAGGCCAAATCAGTAGGAGGAAAAAAGAGATCATCATCTGAACCCTGAGAATCCTTCTCTGTTTGCCGTCAGCCGTCTGTTGGATCAAGAGATGACTGTCTCTGATCCCCTGGATGAACCCAATGGCATCGAAAACCGGCGACGGAGGGACTTTCAGCACCGAAACTCCAGGCCCTAAGCATTCAAGGCTTAGAATGGAGGACCCAGAGATCGATATTATCGTTTATCAGAGCTCGGCAGTTCAAGGAAAAACTCAGACTATATGGGGAGAATCTGCCATTGAGACAGGAGGGGAGAAGGAAATAGAGCCCAATCACCCATTAGATAGGGGTGGGGGTCCTATTCTCATCCCTCTTCGAGGAACAGACTCGTAGAAAGATTCTGAAACCGGGAGCGTCTAAACTATCGGACATTCCTGATAAAAGATATACATAGAAAGACAGAGAGCAGATATCTCAATCAATCAACACCCAAATGGGCCATGGTAGTATTTCATTTCATAACATCATTCCAACACCGACCACAAGGAGGGAGTGAGGGAAAGGGAGATGAATATACATCAGGATATCCCGGTTACATCCAAAAGAAAATCGAGATAAACTCGGCAGGATTACATGAAGAAGAAAACAAAACCATGGGGGAGGGCGGAGCATTGACTCCTCTCCCTCCCCGGCTGCCCACCTGGAGCTTCCTCTCCTTCTTTCTCTTCTTCTTTCTTTTCTCAGCGGAGGAGGCTCTCTCTCTCTGTGTTGGTCTCTTCTTTTCTCTTTTTTTCAGTGGAGGAGGCTCTCTCTCTCTCTTTTTTTTTTTGCTCTGTTCTATCCTCCCCTCCGATCCCCCTCCCTTTCGAGAGAAAAGGGCCTTTTTATAGCAGAACCCTCCCTCTTCTCGGCATGATCTTTCTGGGCGTGAAGAAGGCAGCTTCCCGGCGCGCCTCTTTCAATCGGGGAGGCCTCCCGGCGCCAAAGGGCATGGCTTCCCGGCGCGCCCCCCCCTCATATGGGCTTTTGGGCCTTGGTGAGGGTCTCTCGGCGCCATTCTCTGGAGCTCATTCGGCAGGCCCATTCAGGGCTTTTAAACTTCATATGCACCTCGACCTCTCTTAGTTCTTCAAATATATCTTCCAGAACCGAGGAAGGCCCTCTACTGGTGACATAGCTTCTATTGAGATAATTCATAGATTTTCATTAGTCTGTGGACTCGGGTTTCATCGACATCGCCACCTGAATGATGACAAAGCCGGACATCATTTCATTAGCATCGTCACCCGAACGGTGACAAGACCGGACATCAGCTTTCTGAGAAGACTTCGGCCCAGTATATCACCCATGGAGATGGTTCCTCTTTCGTTTTGACTTTGCAAAAGCCTTTACAATCTTCATTTGATGGTTCTGGCTTCATCTTTATCTTTGGCTCATATCACATCTGTCAATCAGTCGACATCTGACTTGCTCTGACATATTATCTGTGGATTCTCAACCGAGGCAGTAATACAGCTCTTATTGAGGTGTGCTAGGGGGTCTCATCAGTCGGGTGACTGCTATTTCATCCGTGCTGCCGTCTGACTGACAATGGCACCGGACACCAGCCTGGCCGGGAAGAGGCTTCCGCCGGGTAGATGGTTGACGGGCTTCGTCATTGATGTTTCACTGTTGGTCTGATCTTCTTTTCAATTTTGTCTCCGCCATTGCTCATTTTCCCGGCGTCAACACCGCTCGGACTGATGACTCGAGTTATCCAGACCCTGGCCCGGAAGTAATATTCTCGGGGCCGGCCTCGACTCCCTGGCATGACGACATTCACCTTCCGAGGCCCGGACCCGACCGCTCACCTTGAGCCACGTCTAACCTCTGTCAGGCGCAAGCCTACGACTGCCCCTGCCACCTAGGCAGTCGGGCTTGTCTCAATCTCCTCATGGGGAGCCTCTGTAAGACACGTTGATATTCGCCTTATCCAGCATTGACCCAGGGACCGACCCACGTGTTGGAATTGTCCCGCGGCTTGTGCCCATTGTACTCCGGCCTCCTCGACCTATTTGTAAAGCTCACGTGCCTCTCATACAATATGAAACCGGTTGAGCATATGTACATGTACTCGAGTCTCAGCCTCTTCACGGTGCCCGCCTCCTTCAGTCACTTTAGTCACAACGGTGCCTCCGGCACCCGACTGCCGTCACATCGGGGCCCCGAGCATGACCATCGAGGTCTCCCGGCGCTCGCCTCCTTCAGTTACAACGGTGCCCCCGACACCCGACTGCCAGCTACTCCAGTCGCATCGGGGCCCGCTACATCGGATCACTCAACAACTCCAGTCACAACGGTGCCCCCAGCACCCGACTGCCTGCTACTCCAGTCACATCGGGGCCCACAGTGTAGACACGCCATTCCTGACGTCTCCTGAGAAAGTCTCATATTACTATACGATGCCCCGCGACGGCTTACGCATTTCGAATCACTTGAGTACTTCCTTTTCTTGAGTCTTCTTCCGCCCTTTTCGGCATCCGGAATCGTCTCGTCACGGCATTCGGACGGCATCAACACCAGTCAGATGAATCAAGAGGTTCCGGAACCAAGAAGGGTGTCTGCCGGGCGCCCGCCGACGCCTGATCTAAGGACCCGGGTGGGTCTTAATGGGGGCGTCCAGGCCCCTGGACGCCCCCATGATTTTAATTTATTTTATTATTTTCACGGGGCCAAAACAAAATAAACAATATATATATTAATGGAGGCGTCCAGGCCCCTGGACGCCTCCATAAAAACAAAATTAAAAAATATGTGTAAAATGCCAGTTGGCATAAAAAACAAAAGACAAATAAAAATATATACATATTAATGGAGGCGTCCAGGCCCCTGGACGCCTCCATCAAATCTCTCACGGGCGCCGGCCACCGAACGACGGTTTGTCGTGTGTGAAAAAATTCAATTATAGAGACGTCCAGTCAACTGGACGCGCCCATTTCTGAATCACGAGGCGCCGCTCACAAAACCACGCGTTGTGCCAAACCGCGTGCGGCCGTCGTCGGTTTTCGGTGGACCTGTTTGAGGCGTCCTGGACCCTGGACGCCTCCACAAAAATATTCCAAAAAAATAAATAAAAATAGAATAAAATATTATTTCGGCCCTGATGGAGGTGTCCAGGGTCCTGGACGCCTCCACCCTCCGGAGCCCTATAAATAGAGGCCCACCCCCTCAGTTCTGGAGGAGCTTCGAAGTGATCCGATAGGCTGCCGAAGCCCAGAGGCTACGGAGTCATTTTCTAACCCGTGGGTTCTTTTGTAGGTGGAGGTTCTGCCGGCTTTTCGGGTGCTCACGCTCGCGAGAGGAAGGTCGTCTTCATCCACCGCGCTTCCACGTCGTCCCCACGCTGCCGGAGCTCCGCCGAATTTCACCCTCGGCTCATCCAATAAGCCTTTTCTTCCCCTTTTTCTTCGTAGTTCTTTTGCATTCATCATCTCGCATCCTCTATCCCCCTTCATAAGGGCGCCTCTTCTTTTATACTTCTTGCATCCATCATCTCATTTTCCTCCTACTCGAGTCCGAGAGGGGTTTAAAAGATAACACCAACCAGGTGTGTGTCTTGCCATCATTTTGTTATTTTTATCGCAATGATTTGAATACTACACCTCCATCTTTCTAATCCACTTATCATTTGTTTGTCGTTGTTTTGTAAGGGTAGCCGAGGAAAGCCCTCTCCGTCGGCCGGCCGGAGGGAGAGGAAGAAGCAACCCGCCATCTCCCGCTCTTGAGGTAGGCGCGATCACTTTCTTATTTTGAGGTCTTTCGGCCCCTGGCGATCACATCTTATTTTCGAGGCCGCGGCGAGTCACTTCCCCAATGGCCGTTTAAATTCCCGTTCTTATATTCTCTTTATACCCTGTTATATTCTGCTCATATTCTCGAGGCCGCGGCGAGTCACTTCCCCAATGGCCGTTTAAATTCCCATTTTTATATGTTATATTCTTATCTATTCGTGTTCTCGAGGCCGCGGCGAGTCACTTCCCAAATGGCCGTTTAAATTCACGTTCTTATACGTTATATTCTTATCTGTTTGTGTTCTCGAGGCCGCGGTGAGTCACTTCCCCAATGGCCGTTTAAATTCCCGCTCTTTGTATTCTCTCTATATTCTGTCATCTTATTATCTGCTCATATTCTCGAGGCCGCGGCGAGTCACTTCCCCAATGGCCGTTTCAATTCTTGTTATTTAATTTTTGCACCATTCCCGTCCCCCCGAGGCCGCGGCGAGTCACTTCCCGCTATGGCCGTTTAAACCCCATATTTTGCTATATCACACTTGTCCCGCTCGCCCCGCCGGAGCAATCTCCCGTGGTGGCCCCTTCTCTCTCTTCTCTTATTTCTGTGTTGCAGCAAACAAACACCAAACAAAAGAAAAGTGGAGCCCGCGCGCGCTCCGTGTCCTCTCTCCGCTTCCCGGAACCGCGTGACGTCGCTCACAGATTGGCGATCACGATGGGACCTCTACTGCTTCCTTTCGGCTACCCTTGCAAGTTCGGCACCATCCGTGCCTCTCCACCTTGGCGCCCGCGCGCGCCCCCATTGTGCTCACGGCAACACCGTCAGTTCTGATTGGTTCTTTGTTTATTATATGTCTGTTATTTCTGTTATTTTCCCACTCCATATATCTGTCAGCATTCCATTGCATACATCCATTCCTCTTTTCTATCCTTTTTTTCATTTTTTGAGGATCACCCTTTCCCTGTGAAGGAAGGACTCTCCGTTTGGGAATTCCTCTCAACGGACTAGAATCTCCTACACTGGAACCTCCGTAAGTCCCCGACATCGAAGAATCTCCTCTTCGTTCACTGGGCTGGTTGTACCATTGAAGTTCCCCGGAGTTAGTCATTTCATTCGTGGTGAGACGAGAGACCCTAGCTGACACGGCGGTGAAACAAAAATAAACTAGGGTCCCCATTTTGTGTGAACTTCGGATCTCGCTAAAAACACAAAAAAATCATCAAAATCAAAACACAAAAAAAGGGGCGTAAAGGCATCCACTTGTTTGATAATCTCTGCTACCTACTTGCTAGTGTATGTTTTTGCGTTCTGGGAAAACTGTGAGCATGTCTCACGAGTCTTTTGAGGAGAACCACCCTAGCTGTGGTTTGTCAGCCGACCCGCGAGTCTATGCTATGGACTCGGGTCCTTCTCATGACCCCTCGCATGAGGTGCAGGTTATTGCCGGGGACACGTCCCCGCCACAGGAAATCACTTCCTTACTGGGCGTCCTCACCAACACGGAGCTTACCTCTGAACAGCTCCGGGCCTTCCAGGCCATTCTAAAAGGGAAATCTGTTTCCCCCACACCCCAGGAGTCAACTCCGGCCATCGCACCTCTCCAAGAGTCCGTGCAGGTCATTCCATCTCCCTCATTGGCGCAAGCCATCCAGTCTCCCTCGCTTCAAGGACAAGCGAGCCAACAACCACCCTCATTCCAGTTCCCATCACAATCTCAAACTCCCGTTGTTCCCCAGACACCGCTTCAGCCGGGGCCAACTGTCGGCGGTCCGATAGCTCCCTCTCATTCTGGGTTCCCCCCTCAAGTCTCCGGGAGACAGTTTCTCCCCCAGTGGCAAGTGCCACCTTCACCTCCAGAGGAGCTCGCCCAATCGCTCCTCAATAGGTTCAACCGCATGGACGAGCAGTTTCAAAATCTGAGAAGGATGGTGGACGTGAAAGCCACCCCGGAGGTTGCTTTGCCAATCCTTCCCGTCATTCATCTTCCTCCCTCCGAAATGCCCACGTACCGCAGATACAATGGTACCGGCAACCCCTTCATTCATCTCAAGGATTTCATGTATGAGTCCTCTTACTGGCAAAACGATCAGAGGTCCCTGGCATACCTCTTTCGGAGATCATTGGATGGTCCCGCGCTTGAGTGGTTCTATTCTCTGGAGCCCCGCGAGGCCGAGAATTTTGAAATAGTCCAGAGAAGGTTCTTGCAGAAATATAGGGATAGGGTCAGTCCCTCACTCTCCATTACCGACCTAGTGGCCGAAAAGATGAAACCCGACGAGGATTTTGTCCGATATGCTGATAGATGGAGGTCTCTGGCGGAAAGAATAAGGGATACCCTCTCCGAGCCCGAACAAGTGAAGATGATTGTGTCTAATGCAACCCCACAGTTCAGACATGTCCTGGCCATGAATAAACTTACTACAATGGAGGAACTCTATGAAAGGGCCCGATACATCCAAACCCAGCTAAAAGACTCCCCCATCATGAACATGTTTGAGTCGCCGAAGCCCAAAGTGGTCAGAAAGACAGGCGCTGGTGTCCCGGGCGGAGCCACAGAAGGGGTCGTGACAAATGAGCAAGTCAGTGCAGTCAACAATGCCAACTATGCAGTCAACCCAAGGTCTCCACAAATGCCCCGACTTCCCCTTCAATCGGGTCCTTTCCCTCTTCGTCCTCCACCCCAAAATAATCCACCCCAGGATAATATGCCTCCATTACGCCAACCCCAGCAACAACAACCACAACCTCAGCAACAACAACCACCGCTTCAGTACAACCAAGTTCCACCCCCGGAGAACTATGGTCCCCAACAGCAACAAAGGAGGCCGCTCGGTCCCAAGAGAGCCTACTATCCACCATTGCCGGAAACCTTAGCAGACATTTTTAATGCCCTCATGGCATCAAACCAACTCGCCCTACCCAGAGAAAGGCCCGCGTGGCCCCCCAATGTTGATACCTCCAAATACTGCGTCTACCACAGGCAGCCAGGACACACAGTAGATTACTGCTTCCATTTCAAAGATTACATCCATGATATGAATGATGAACATCAAATAGATTGGGATGAGATGAGACGGTACGTCGCGGCTCTCAAGGCTAGGAGACCGCCTCAGAGGCCACATCAGCAGTTACAACAGCAGCAGCAGCAGCAACAACAACAACAACAACAGGCTCAGCAGGCCCCACAGCAACAGCCCGACATGGGCATAATCCAGAATCCATTACCGGAGCACCAACATCCCAATCATCAGGTTAACCCCATCTCCTCCTTCCCGGAAGTCGGGAGAGAGCAGGTGTGGCACCAGGAAAGTATCTCCATTCTTTCTACCGCCAATCCTATCATCACGCAACACCCTTGCCTTGCCCGGGTAGCACCTCTCTCTCATCAACCCACGTCAGTATCACCATCACCATTCCCACTACCATTACGCCCTCTCATCTGCACCTCGACCTCCTATCAACCGACACTCTCCACTACGCCTTCACACCCTCTCACCTTCTCTCACTCCCCCACTTTACCATCCACCTCTACCACATTTACCCCTACGCCTTCTAAACCCCTTATCATCCGTCAACCATACATAACCCCGTCTTTCTCCACCACATCACCACTAATGCCTTCAAAACCACTCGTTAACCATCACCCACCTCAAAATCATTGCCCACTTCAAGCCCTACCCACTCCTACTTCGTCTCCACCGCCACCTTCTAGACCCCTTATCCTTCATAATCCGCGCAATAGCCCCTCTACCTCCACCATGCCTCCACCTAACAAACCCCTCATCAGAATCCCTGCTCCCGTCATCACCCCTGCTTCATCAACCATTCCTCCACTACTACCCCTCAAACCCCTGTTAAAACCCACTGCTACCCCCACAGAGGTACAAAAGCCGCAGGCAATGGTGCTCCGGAGTGGAAGGATTTTCCACAGGGTTTTCCCCTACAACAGTCAGAATCCCGAGCAATCTCAGCCAGAGAAGGATGATGCAGAACAACCAGAAAGAGCTATCTCCGGAACACAGTATGATCTATTGAAACACTTGGACAAGACACCTGCTCGGATCTCCATCCTGGAGCTACTTCAAAGATCCACATCCCACCAGGCAGCCTTAATGGAGTACCTTCAAAGGGTCATGGTGAACGAGGACCTCCCTGTAGAAAAGATTTCGACCGTCCTGACCCCAACAGACACACAACCGGCCATCATGTTCCACAACTACGAGCTCGCTCCCAAGGAAGCTCGAAAATATGCATTGTACATTTCAATAAAAATTAATGGGGTATCCATAAACCCGTGTCTTGTGGACACGGGTGCGTCCATAAATGTGATCTCCATGTGCACTCTTCAGTTGTGTGGGATCGACGAGGAACAAATAAGACCTTCCTCGATCACGGTCACGGCCTATGACAATAGCAAAAGGCCGCCGCAGGGAATGATTATCCTGAAGGCAGAACTAGGCCCCATGTCAATTCCCACGGAATTCCATGTCCTCGACATGGACCCCACATTTAAGGCTATACTGGGTCGCCCTTACATCGAAGCCATGGACGATGTGCCTTCCACCAACCATCAGTGCCTGAAGTTTCCTTACAATGGGAGAATTATTAAAGTGGTCAGTACACCTGTCCTTCACGCAGTGGATGCTATCAACACCTCTCTGCCTTCTGTTTGGCCGTCTCATCGGCCCATATTATCACTGCTGGACGTGCGTGATCCATCTCACATTCCACTAGCACCAAAGGAGCCGGTCAGGGCAACCGCAACATCATGTCTCCCTTTTCACTTCAAAGGTTGGGAGATTATGAGGAACATCGGCTATCAACAGGGAAAAGGTCTGGGCGCACAGTTACAGGGTATGCTCAAGCCGCCAAAAGAAATTAGGCCGAACCGTAGGTTTGGCCTAGGCTTCAAAGGACCGTTCAAGGCGGATTGGGAGCCCCTCACATGGACTCTATCAAACCACTTCAGCAGAGGACCCGTTGTTCAGATGGGAGATTACCCACGGGAAGCATATGGGGGATCACATGCTATATATTTGGCTGAAAAATGTGCGAGGATCACCAAAAGAGGCAAGATCAAAGATCCGGAATGCGAATGGGACAAATGGTTCGACATACGGGACATTTCCGTTGCACTAGAAAGGATGTTCTCGTCTCCGCAGCTTGAAGGACCACCATTGACCTCCGAAATACCAGAGAATATTACCACTCTTGCCAAGGTTCCAAACTATCCTCGTCCTCACCAGAAGGACCCTGTCATCGACGGATCTTCATCCATCCTCAGCATTGCCGTTGACGGCTCATTAGCCGCCATCTTCTCTATCCACTCGTCTCAGCCTTTGCTGATATCTTCTTCCTGGGCCAGACAATTATCTGATGATCTTCCCAGGTCCCCTTCTTTGCTTACATACCTACGCGGGCTTTTCAACCCGCGCCAGGTCTTCAACCATGATCTACTCTATGAGCCTCACAATCCTCTAGCCATAACCCCTTTTCTCTCTCCTCCAATCTCTTTTCACTGCTTTGTCATTAAAAATGAAAATGAAAAAAAAATGTCAATTTTCAAACTCCCCAACAACACATCTTCGTTGAGGAAACCTCCTACATCTCCCACGGGTGCGTACCGCCTTGCGGACCACCCGTCCAAGGTCCGATGAGCGACCTTTTCTACCCCTCCTCTGAGGGGTCTTCTCCTGTACATTCTACACCATCCTCTTCATCTTCCTCTTCTTCTGTAAATATTGTCAGTCAATCTAGGAATGATAGGCCAAGGGTAGTACCTAGGAAGAAATCCAAGGGTAGGTAGATCCCTCGTCGATTCCTTCTGGATTTGGCCGCCAGGTGTCAGGCCCTTCTTGTCATCCCCCAGTTGTTAGAAAATCCCATCCAGCTACCCGAAATAGAATGCGAGGGCGACTGTGCATCTGATGAAGGGTATGGAGTCTACGAGATCACGGATGAAGAATGCCCCACTGAAGATGAGGGTGAAGAATATGAGGATGCGGCGGGCGCATACGCTAGTGGAATGAGGAGATTCGACGAGCCGTCAACCGCCGTAGAAGAATCCACCAAAGAAGTCAACTTGGGAACTGAGGAAGATCCTAGGATCATCCTCATAAGTGACAACCTACCACCCTCTGAAGAAGAGGCATTAATTGAGGTTCTCAAGGAATATAAGGACACGTTTGCATGGAGCTACGAGGATATGCCGGGTCTAGATTCAACCTTGGTCGAACACCGTTTAACCCTAAAACCAGGGTCCATCTCGGTAAAACAAAGGTTAAGGCGTTTCCACCCTCAGATGGCTTTGAAAATGAAGGAAGAGGTCGATAAGCTCCACAAAGCCAGGTTCATTAGAGTCGTCCTTTATCCTCAATGGGTGGCGAACATTGTCCCGGTCATGAAAAAAGATGGGAAAGTCAGGATTTGCATCGACTTCCGGGACCTTAACCGCGCGTGTCCAAAGGATGATTTTCCCTTACCTCACATTGATGTGCTGATTGATAACACGGCAGGCTACGAAACTCTCTATTTCATGGATGGATTTTCAGGATACAATCAAATTCGTTTGGTAGAAGAGGATCAGAAAAAGACGTCATTCACTACCCCTTGGGGAACATATTGTTACGTGGTCATGCCGTTCGGATTAAAGAATGCTGGAGCTACTTACCAAAGAGCGATGATGGCCATATTTCATGACATGATGCACATATATCTGGAAGTGTATGTGGATGACTTATTGGTGAAATCAAGGACCAGGATGGAACATCCAGAAGTTTTGGCTAAGGTCTTGCAAAGGTCAAGAGAGTTCCAATTGAAAATGAACCCGAAGAAGTGTGTGTTTGGTGTGTCGTCAGTTAAATTGTTGGGGTTCATCGTGAGTAAAAGAGAGATCGAGATAGATCCCGACAAAGCCAAGGGTATCAGGGATATGCCGCCTCCCAAGAATTTGAGGGAAGTCCGAGGTTTAATCGGGAGGTTACAGTTTATTCGTCGGTTTGTGTCTCAACATTCACAAAGGTGTAGACCTCTCTACGAGTTGACCAAGCCAGGAGTAGAATTCCACTGGAATTCTAAATGTCAGAAAGCTTTTGAAGGGTTGAAAGAATATCTGGCTAGTCCACCCGTTCTCATTCCACCAAACCAGAAAAACCTCTGATCCTTTACGTCTCAGTCTTGGATGACTCCGTGGGAGCCGTCCTCGCACAAGCTGATGAAGAAGGCAAGGAACGGGCAACCTATTACTTGTCCAAACTTCTCAATCCCTGTGAGCAGAAGTACACCGTCATGGAGAAAACCTGTGCTGCCCTCGTTTGGGTAGTGCAGAAATTGAAGCACTACTTCTTGGCTCATGAGGTCCACTTGATTGCTCGATGAATCCTATCAAATTCCTTCTGGAGAAAGCCGTCCTTACGGATAGGCTAGCACGCTGGCAAAGTTTTCTCTCTCAGTTCGACATCACCTACATCCAGCAAAAGGCGATTAAAGGCTATGCCATAGCCGAGCATCTCGCTCACCATCCTCTTCCCAAGTTCGATCCCGTCCAATCAGAGTTTCCAGATGAGGAACTAATGTCTGTCAACCAATCAGATGAGCCAATGTGGACACTATATTTTGATGGAGCTCTGAATTCTCAAGGGAGAGGAATCGGCATCGCCCTCCTGTCACCTGAAGGCCTCACATTCCCATTAGCATACCAGCTCAAATTTTCAGTTACCAACAATATAGCCGAATATGAAGCTCTTCTAGCTGGCCTAGAACTCGCTCATTCTTTTCGTATCACTGAGTTGCGAGTCGTAGGTGATAGTCAACTCATCCTTCGCCAGGTGCTCACTAAGTATCGCACTCGCGATCCCAAACTCAAGCCATACCAAGAACTCACTGCTGCCTTTGCCAAACTATTCACCAAACTGATCTTTGTTCATATCCCTCGTCATCAGAATATTCTCGCCGATGCCCTCGCCTCGTTGGCATCATCCATAAGGTTCCCTCTAGGAAGATGGTTTAAGTCCATTTCCATCTACAAACTTCATGCTCCTGCAATCGATGATGCTTCCTACGTAAACATCAAAGACTAGATAGCAAGGAAGATCCTGCAGGAAGATATCCTTGAAAAGAGAGAAATCATGTTGGCAGAGGTCGAAGAAGAACTGGCTGATCAAGAGAAACCATGGTTCTATGAAATCGTCAAATACTGCCAAGATCAGTCTTATCCTGAAGGGGCCACCACAGAGGACAAGAAAGCCATAAGAAGGGTGGCTCAGAAATATACTTTGGTTGGAGATCTACTCTATAGGAGGAGCCTTACTGGTATTCTGTTAAGATGTCTTGGCGACGACGAGGTTTGGAAATGTGTAGAGGAGACGCACTCGGGTGTGTGCGGTGGCCACGTGAATAGTCAGATGCTCGCCAAGAAGATCATTCGGCAAGGCTTTTACTGGCCCACTATGGAAGAGGATTGTGCTGTCTATGTCTGTAGGTGTGTCAAGTGTCAACTTCACGCCGATAAAATCCATTCACCATCTTCTTCACTTCACCCAATATCCTCCCCGTAGCCTTTCTCCATGTGGGCATTCGACATCATTGGTCCCCTAGGTGATCCCAATTCCCTCACCAAGCAGAAATCTTTCATCCTTACTGCGACGGAATACTTCACCAAATGGGCCGAAGCCGAAGCTTACGCGGAAATCAAGGCGTCAACAGTCTGCAAGTTCATCATGAAGAACATTCTCGCCAGATTCGGCATCCCAAGCACGATCGTCACCGACAATGAGCCACAATTCATTTCTCAGGACCTACAGGACCTCTGCAAAAGGTACGCAATTGCATTGCATCATTCATCGCCATATTACCCACAAGGTAACGGCCAAGCGGAGGCCACCAATAAAACATTGCTCAAAATCATCAAAAAAACCTGCGAGTCTAGTAAGTTTTCAGACTGGCCAGAAAAGCTTATCGAAGCTCTATGGGCCTATCGCACTTCAATCCGTACCCCCACCGGGCAGACTCCATTTGCCCTTACTTATGGTATGGAAGCGGTAGTCCCGTACGAGACTCTGATCCCTTCTCTCAGGGTACAATTGGACGAGGAATTTCCCCTCGACGATCGTCGTAATTCACTCCTCGCCCAGTTGGAACTCTTGGATGAGAAGCGGCTGGCCGCCGCCGAACACGCGCGTGTGTATCAAAATAGACTCGCTCGCTTTTACCAAAAGAAAGTCGTTGAGAGAAAATTCAAAGTCGGTGAGATGGTCGTAAAAAGAATTTTTGTCAAACCTGGAGGGCCGCGTTCTAAGCTCCAACCCAATTGGGAAGGACCATTTGTAATTCAAGCCATGTACCCTGGCAACGCCTACAAGCTAGTCAACGCCGAAGGGACCGAGTTATCCCACCCTGGAATGGGCTTTATCTTAAGAAATACTACCCTTAGCACAAAATAAAAAAAATGATGAAAAGATAAAAAACATCAAAAACAAAGAAATATTGAAAACCACTAAAAATATGGAAAATTCAAAATGCCGATGCCTGGCAGTCACCATGTAGTTAAGTCCCTGCATCTAACCTTCATGTTAGGATAGGGCCCATTAAGGCTTGGTAGGCACCGGGTCTTGGTTTGCCAGAACCGTGGAGACTCCTGTCCGGCCACGTCGGCCTATGCTCGCTCGAAGGAAGCTAACATGTGTTCACTTATGTATTTTATTCAAAAAAGTTGGTAGCATCACCTACGGTAGGGCCACACCTAGAAGATCTCCGGAAGCTGTAATCTTTATTCTTTTCTCTTCGACCAAATGAGACAGTCGGCGCCCTTAAAACGCTGAGCATGAGAAACCGAAACTCAAACCCCAAGGGCAAGAGTAGGATCCATTTCCTCGAGCATCGATCAGTGCACGAGAAGAGGGCAGTGTCCCCGCAGGCATACAAAAAGGGAGCCCACAAACGTCAAACGACTATATCTCCCTCACAAAAAGAAATACAAAGTCAAAATCAAGAGAAAAGCCTGGTCGTGACCGTGCCTGTTGCGATAAACGGAACCCCTCAAAGCAAAAGTCTGAATCCACAAAAGGGGCCGTGGAATGTAAATGCTCAAGATTTGGTCTGAAGTTATCCGAAAGGAAAGAGTTAATGGGCCCTTATTCGCTCGCCGGGTTAACAGCTTTGCCGGTCCTCTCAGGAGGTTTATCCCCTACGCTCTTCCTTCTCCCTCTAAAGATGAAGGTTCGATGGAGTTTCTGAAGGGTGAAAACTGCCTAGGGTCTGCGACCTTATTTTAATATACACATTTGGTTGCCTACTTTGAAAAGTAAAAGCTATCGCTGCGAAGGAGTCTCTGTGTTTCTGGCTGGTCAAGACCCATGTTTACCGCCTTGATGTCTTCTTGTTTAACCTCGGGCTTAGGCCAATGCAAGCGCGTCACCTATGGGTGCGACGGCGTCTGATTCCGGGTCAGCGTCGCGCGGTTGGTCGTTAGGGTTCCAGGGTGTTCCATCATATACCATCTAGAGTTGTGAGGAAACAGACCCGGGTCGGGCAAATCTTTTACCTCAAACACCTTTTGGGTGAATCCCTGTGGTCGGAAGCGAATGGGAGCCTAAGCATGGCATGACGGTATTGTCATCAGGGTAAGTCTTAGCCGGCGGGATCATCATTCGAGGGGTCTAGAGGCCCAAATCAACCTAGATGTGCACTTAGGATACCTGGGAGGTTAGTAAGAAACCCCTGTCTCACGTAGGTTAGGTGCCATTTGGGTGCTTGCCGGGCGTTAGCAATAAAAAAATTGAAATGATAAAAGCACAAAAAAAATGGAAAAGAGAAATGTACATATTTGCAAACAAAAAAAATCTTTTTATGATAAAACAAAAAATATCAAATATAAAAAAGAAAACAAATCAATTTTGCATGATTACATTTGCGTGCAGCATCTCACTTTTAATACGCTTGCATTCGTGTGCTTGCCTGTCGCATTTATCATCACCGCATCTTTCCCTTGCCTTCGTTAAATAAAGGCTTGGCCCCTTGACCAGTTATCAAGGACAGTCACAGTGACCATTTGCTTATTGAGCAAGGGGCCAAGTCAGAACAGAAATTCTGATTTGTTTGTTTCAGTGATATGTGCAGGGATTCAGGCAACTGAAGCAAAGGTGAAAAATAAACAAACCAAACCTTGTATTTTATTCAAAAAACCAAAAAAATTACATCAAGTTCCGCCCTCTCTCTCTGCATCACTCGTCCCACTACTCTCTGGACAAAACACTCTCAAAGGTGCTACCCAACTACGAAAAGCGGTACTCCTACCGCTCTGTACTCCTCTTCCTATTCCCACATCCCGGCGTTGATCTACGGAAGCAGCAGAGAAGTTACCAACACGAAAGCCACGCTCTCGTGCTCTTCGGCAGCGCTCCTCACCATCTCTCAGCCACTGTTCAGCAAGACCAAGGCTGATTCGGAGTTCGAATAGTTGGGCCTCCATGGCCCTTCGTTCCTCCCTTTCAGTCAATCTGTTGGCTCTTTCTCTCTCTGCGTCTCTTTCTCTCTCTGCACGTTCTCTCTCACGGTCTTCCCTCTCCAACTGGAGAGTGATCCTCAGTTCCACGGCATCCCTAGAGGAGTCGTCATCAGGATGACGCCGCAGTTCCCTCTCCAGTTCTGCTATCCTAGCCTCCTTCTGCGCAGCTTGGGCAAGCGCTTCTTCCGTCTCCTTTTCCTGCCGAAGTGTACCATCTCAGATACGCGATAAGGCATAAACAAGAGAACTCAACACTGAAACTTTACCTGTATACAGAGCATCCCTTCTGCCTCCGCAGCACGCTGCGTGGCGTGAGCAAGTTGCTCATGAAGCGAGTCAAGTTCTGAGGTGGGAATCCACAAGCTGGAAGAGGCACCACCCACTCCCATCGCTGGGGAAGCCGCGCCAATCTGGGCATGCTACGACCGCGTGAATTAGCAGCCAACATCTGGAATCTGGGGTTTTAATTAGGAACGTACTGTACACCTACCAAGGCGCTCGTAGCTCCGCGGGCATCGCCCAACTGTTGTTCCATCTCTGCCAAGCGAGTTCGTAAATTCGCTATCATGGCATCCCGGACATCCTGCAGCCATACGAGTCAGCATTTCACCAGAAAACCAAAAAAGGAGAAAGAAGAAAAGAGAAAAAGGGGAAACCTACCTCCACAAGTCCCCGGGGTTGGAGCCGCTCTGCGTACTTTATCCTATATAGACGCAAGTAGTCTTCGCTATCCCGCGCCTGCGATTCTACAATCATGCCACCCCGTTGCCAATCTTCGTACTGTTCGGGGAATCGCACGCGCCAGTCAATACAGGTCGCCGGTCCCCGCGTCTTTCTCCCGACACGAGGTGGCGCAGCCGTATCCACCCATTCCTGAGCCAGTCCTAAAGTCCTCATAACCAATCGTAGCCGAAGTGGCTCGATTTCATTCAGGCAGTGCATCCACAGTTCCCGTCCGAACCGGGCACGACTTGCTAGAACCCACGGCTGGTCAGCATCGACCATGTCTGAGTAGGGTCTCCAGTTTACCATCGCTGCAGGGAACTCCTGTAGCTCCCGCCTTAGCACCATCAGTTGGTAGGTTAGGGGTGCCGCACTCATGATGGGTTCCCACCGCCTGGCTAGCGGCACCATCGCAGGTCGCCAATGCCGAGCTCTCCCCATAGGGAGGTAATAATAGCTCCACAGCTGCTCGGCGCAGGCCATCAGAACTTTGCAAAAACACAAAAAAAATACAAAACAAGCAAAACCAAAAATACCTGGATGAATGGTGTGAAACCACTCACAGTCATCTCACGATCCGTTTCTTGGAATAGGCCTGCAAACAAGTGTGCCAGCATGGCGGCTCCCCAGGCATAATACCCTACTCTTTCAAGGTCTGACAGCAGCTCCAGGAAGCAACATTGGATACCGTCCCCTTTCGAGCTCAGTACCAATCTCCCCAAAAGGAAGAGGAGAAATCTCCTCAAATCTATGTTGCATCTTTCCCAGTCGCCGAAATCTGTGCAGTACACGGCACGGCATCCTATTTCCATCCTTTCCACGAACACTTCTGAGGATTCATCGTCCCGCCGACGAGTGTCGGTGAGCCCTAATGCATCCATGAGGGACGCCCTAGCTACCGACCTGTTTTTCCGACCATCCAGGTCCAAACCCAGTAACTTCTGGGCACCTTCTCTGTAGTCCGCGTAAGTGACTCCGGTCACTGCCTCGCCCTCTACCTTCAGGCTTGTGATCCGGACCACATCTTCCAAGCTGGGCACCATGTGCCCCCAGGGCATCAGGAATGCCCGGCTCACTGGGTCCCATCTCTCACACAAGGCTTGGATCAGACCAGGTCGAGCTTGATCGGCTCGATCCGAAGAAGGTACCAAATCCCATCACGTCTAGCCTCGCCTTCTGAAAATCTGGGAGGCCCCTGTACGCTGCTACTACCAACTCCCATAAGATTTGTGATTTCATCACAACCTACACATACAAGGAATGGGGGTGAGGTTTGGTCAGAAGAAAGGAAGAAAGAATGAGAAAAGGGCAAGAAAACTTGGCTTACGAGTTGTGATTGGGCCCTTTCGCTGAAGTGCCCTTCAAGGTCTGAAAGCCTCCTGGAACTACTACCACTGGACCTGCTTCTCTTCGAGGAATGGGAAGATTCGCCCTCCATCCAACTCTCAGAATTTTGAACTCCTCCTCTCCCGTAAGAAATTGTGCTCCTCGAGTTAGCTCTCGATATACCTGGGAGGATAAAAGGGACAAGAATTTATAGAAATGGAAGGAGTGCAGACCAAGATTGCCTCCATCACCTGTCAATGATAGCCCTCGCAATGAGGCACCTGCCAAGCGGTCCCATGTGTCGTTTCACCGCTCGCATAGGGTGATTGATTGGACGAAGAATATGACGACTATGCCCCTATGTTGTCTAGGGATACCCTATCATGATTTGGAGGACGTCCACAAAATTTGACATAACATCCGGGAAAAGGAACTAGGGCCGTCATTATTGACTTCGACGACAGATTCCCGTGGAAAATGGTCACAACAAGATGCGATTCTCTGCTTGGGGCGGAGTCTCGACAGACCTATCACATGGGAACAGTGCAAAGGAGAAGAAGTGTAGGGAAGAAGGAACGCACAAAAGAACAAATAAACAGCAGAAAATCAAATCACTCCATTCATAATTCTACATAAGCTGTCACAAACACTACAATCATAGAGAGGTGGCGGGTGCACTAGCTCGCCAATCCTCACCATCACTCATCTCTCTGGGCACTCTCCTCCTCTCCCCCGAGGTGAGGGTCCCTCAGAAGCCTCCGGGATCCCCGTGCAGTAGCACCTGCCTCGCCTCTGGGCGCCTGCTCCGCAGCAGTGACTCGCTGCTCCTCCCCTGGCGTGGCAAAGAAGCCACTGGCGGTAAAGCGACCGGACTGGCGGAGTCGCTCCCCGAACTCTCGCGCTCTCTCGTAGCGCGTCTCCATCCCTCCTAGCCTCTGCACGACGGCCTGAAGGCCCAGCTGGAGCTCCCTCACTTGGGCCTCCAAGGCCCTCCTCTCGGTCAGATCCCGCTGTCGCTCGGACCTTCTCTCGGCTTTCTCTCTCTCTGCCTCTCTCCTCATCATCTGCAGAAGAACCCTTAACTCCAAGATGTCTGGAGAAGGTCTCTCCTCACCGCGATGCCGCAGCTCTGCTACAGTCGCCACCCAGGCGTCACGCTCCTCTTCTGCCCGGGTCGCGCGGGCCACCGCATCGGCAAGTTGCTCCCGGAGGGAGGCAATCTCGAGAAAAGGGGCCGAGGAACTGGAAGATCTGCCAGCCACTCCCACCGTCGCTGTCTGCTGAGCACGCTGGAACAAAATAAACAACGGCCGTCAGTGAAACTCCAAAATCTGAAGTTAAAAGTGCGGCACATAACTTACCAGGAGCGACAACTCATGTTGAGCGACGGCCAGCTGCCGCCTAGTCTCTGACAGTTGGGCGCGCGAGCCGCCGATGCCACGCGTGTCCCCAGCTTGGGGAAGCCCCGCGTAGCTCTGCCGCCGCAGGAAGTCGGCACTGTCCTGCACCAGTATACCCCCTTGCTGTCCAGGGAGACGTACGGGCCACTCCTCGAGCCTCGCCTTGCCGCGACCCTCCCTCCAGACGCGGCTCGGCTTGTCCGCACTCGCCCACTCATCGGCCAGACCCAGGGTCCTTGCCATGTCCTGCACCAAGAAAGGGGTCCCACATCAGTCAAAAGGAACGCGTCCCCTGTCTAGGACGCGTCCATCATTTGAGTGCAACACTCGCCGAACCCTTTCCCCCTCGCGCGGCTCGCTTCAAAACCCAAAATGAATTAAAAGAGGAAGAGATCGGAGGACCTACCGGACCGTGTTCACCTCCTCCCACGCCATCGGGCCCCTCGGGTCCCTCGGGGGCCCGGAGAGGCCCTTCCTCCTCCATGGACGCCGTTCCGTGCTAGGGCGCGTCCCTCCTTGGGCGAGGGGTCCCGCGTCCCTCTCCACCTTCACCGTGGTCAGGCCCACCGAACTCCATCGATCAAAAGAGGAGGAAGATGAGAAAGGGGGCAAGCGAGTTTCGGCAGAAGGCGGGCTCGTTTGCGGGTAAGGCACGGGAGAAGAAAGACCACCCGTCGCTTTAAATTTGAAATCAAGGATTAAGACACGTCCTCGCGCCTGGACGCGCCCAAAAGGGGGAAAAGGAAATAAAATCCCCCCGTGCAAAGCGTAGTTCCCCGCTGTTCAGGGCAAGGTCTCGCGGAGCGTGCCTCAAAGGACAACTCAGTGCAAAGAAGAAAGTGTGGGAGAGAGAAAGGTACACACAACACAAAAAAGCCATTTCCATTTCATATAATAGCCGAAAGTACATCATACAGTGAGAAGGGTGACATACAAGCAACTCTCTAACTCTCACCGTCACCCTCCTGGTCATCTCCTTCCTCCCTCCTCTGACGGGGATCCCTAGGGGGCCTCTGCGACCTCTGTGAACCCTGAGAAGTCGTGCTCGCCTCTCCAGGTGGCACCATGCCAGCCTCCAAGGTACGGCGACGCTGCTCGGCCGAGGAAACTAGAAAACTGCCCACAGAAAAGGAACCGGACTGACGAAGTCGCGCACCGCGCTCCTTCGCCCTCTGATACCGCTCCTCACTCTCCCGAAGTCTCCCCTCCGCCGTGCCAAGACTCAGCCGGAGCTCCGACACCTGGGCCACCAGAGCTCTCCTCTCGTCCCAATCTCGATATCGCTCTGCCATCCTATACTCCCTTTCTTTCTCCATGGTCTCCCTATCCCTCTCCCTCTCTCTCTCTAGGGTCTCCCTATCCCACTCCCCCTCTCTCTCCATGGTCTCCCTATCCCTCTCCCTCTCCTCTCTCTCTCTCACCGCCTCCCTCCTCGACAGCTCGAGGGCGATCCGCAGATCCAGCACGTCACGAGGGAGCTCCTCAGCCTCCCGTCGACGCTCCTCCTCCAGCTCCGCAATCCGGGCGTCACGCTCTGCCACCCAGGCATCGCGCTCCTGCTCAGCACGAACAGCACGGGCCAGGGCCTCCCGAATCTCGGCCACCTGTCAAAGCACGCATGCACCGTAAGAGAACAGTGATAGAAGGAAAGCAGCTAGAAAAGGGTCGGGGCCAAGCAAACACTCACTCGAGCCTCGCGGTCACGCTCGGCCTCCTCAGCCCGAGCCACCGCGTGCGCCAGCTGCTCCTGGAGGGCAGAAACCTCCGGAGGAGGGCCCCGCGAACTGGAACCCGCTCCACCAGCCATCCCGGCTGCCGCTGTCTGGTGGGCCCGCTGAAACACGGGGCAAACGTCAGTCAAAGGCTAAGCATCAAAGATCCAGGTCACAAAAAATGCATTGCATAGACTCACCAGGATCTCCAACTCCTGTCGGATGGCCACCAACTGCCGCCTGGCGTCCGCCAGCTGGGCCCGCAGGTCGGCGATCATGTTGTCACGAGCATCCTGCATTGCACATAAGTCAGTACCACATGCATATACATATAGAAGGGTGAAGCATTTTCATTTCACACTTACCCCTGCCATACCGCCGAAGGAGAGGCGGTCCCCGTACGTTGCTCGATATCGTCTCATGTAATCTGTGCTGTCCTGTACATGGGACACCACTGGGACCCCGCCCTGCTGCCAGTCCTGATACTGTGCTGGGAAACGCGTACGCCAGTCCACAATCTTCGCCTTCCCCTTGGTCTTCCGCCCAATGCGGGCCGGCGCATCTACGTCAACCCACTCCTGGGCCAGCCCCAACGTCCTCATGACCAGTCTAAGCCGCAGCGGCTCAATCTCGTTCAGGCAATGGACCCACACGTCCCGCCTGAAGCGAGGAAGACCCGCTACAACCCAGGGCTGGCCAGCATCGCCCATGCCCAGGTAGGGCCTCCACACCACCTGCATCACCATACATACATTATGTTAGTTACCATTCAGTCACACGCATAAACACAAAAAAAATCATACGCATCATACCATGGCCTCGGGATACTCGCTCAGCTCCCGACGAAGTGACGCCAGCTGGTAGCCGTGGGGTGCTGCAACCACGACCGGCCTCCACTGCCGCGCCAGAGGCACGGCCCTCCTGTTCCCATGCCTAGCCCTCCCCATCGGGAAATAGTAATAGCTCCACACCTGCATCCATCATACATCATTAGTACAATAATTGCATATTTAACTGTGGGAATGCATAAATAAAATGTTTACCTGGAGGAAAGGTGCGAAGCCACTGACTGTCGTCTCCTTCTCCGAAGTCTGGGAGAGATCAGCAATCAAATGGGCAAGCAGAGCCGCTCCCCACGCGTAGTGTCCCACTCTGTCCAGATCCACCAAGATCCCGAGGAAACGGCAGTGGATGCCATCCCCCTTCGTCCCCAGCAGAAGGCGGCCCAGGAAGAAGAAAAGAAACCTCCGAAGATCTAGGTCCACCAGCTCCCTCTCGCTCGGATCCTGGGTGAAAGCTGCACGAGCATCCCCCTCCAGTCGAGCCAAGAACTCCGCTCCAGTCTCGCTAACCCGCTGGCGCGGGTCAACGAATCCGAGCGCCTCCATGATCTCCACTCGGCCAACTACCCTGCTGTCCCTGTCAGTCACGCTCGTCTCTAACCACAGCAGGTCCAGGGCACTCTCTCGGTAATCGGGGTAGGTGACCCCGCTGACTGCCTCTCCGTCAACCCGTAGCCCGGTAATCCGAGCCACGTCCTCTAGTGTCGGCACCATGTGCCCCCAGGGCATCAAAAACGCCCGGCTCGGTGCGTGCCACCGCTCTCTCAGTGCCTGGATAAGAGGAAGGTCGAGCCGGAAGGGCTCGATCCTAAGGAAAGCTCCAAAGCCCATGGCGTCCACACGCGCCCTCTGGAAGTCCGGCAGCCCGCGGTATGCTGCCACCACCAGGGACCAGCTGATCCGGCCCTTCATCACGCCCTGCACACCACAAAACCAACAGAGAACACATCAGCATCATGAACAGTAATAAACAATAACACTATATATATACTACTTATTCTTTTTATTTTATTTTTACTTTTTTAAAAAAAATTTATTTTCTTGTGGAGGCGTCCAATTCCCTGGACGCCTCCTTCCAATTTGCTTTTTTTCTTTTTTTAGAAAAAACCCAAAAACCCAAAACAAAATTTATTAATAATATGTATATTTTTATGGAGGCGTCCAGGGCTTAGGACGCCTCCTTATTTTTTAATTTTATTTTATTATTTACGTAAATAAATAAATAAACAAAAATAAAAAGAAAAAGTGGAGGCGTCCAGGCCCCTGGACGCCTCCTTCTCTCACTACCCGGCCTTCTCTCACAGCCTCTCGCACGCCCGTTTTAGCCTATTGAACCACAGAGTGAGAATTCCGAAGTACTTACCGGGTCGTGATCGTCCTCTCCCGCGTCACCAGCATCCGCAGCGGCCTCCGCGGCCAGAAGCGGCACCTCCATCTCCTCCTCCGCAGCAATCTCCTCTGCTACGGCCTCCTCAGCATCGTCTCTCAGTCTCCTCGGACGACGAGCCAGTCGTTTACGCTTGTCTCTACCTCGGTTCGGGCCTCCTAACTCCATTGGGGCGAAGAATGGGTCTTTCTGGTTTGACCGGATCGTTTGAATGAACAGTAAGTGAGTAAGGGGGAGGAGCCTCCCCCTATATATAGATTGAGCTTTAATTGGGGCGTCCAGGTGCCTGGACGCCCCCAAACCAAAAAATCAAAAAATAAAAAAAATAAAAAATTAGGGGCGTCCAGGACCCTAGACGCCCCCCAAAAATTTTTTTTTAAAAAAATTATAAAAAAACAGGGGCGTCTAGGCCTCTCGACGCCCCCATAATAAAAAAAAATAATAAAAAATATAATAAAAAGAAAAAAGGGGTTAGAGTATGTATATAATCCAAATAAAAGAAAAAAAGGAAAGAAAAAGAAAAACCACAAAAAAGATAATAATTAAGGGGACGGGGGTCCGAAACATCCAAATGCCAGATTTTATTCCATCAGAAAGCAGAATGAGCTACATCAGGGGTTTAGGCGCCTTAGGCCTTAACTTCCCCAGTTCGGTTACATAAGCCCTCCACGGCTCGCATTCTTCCACCACGTGCGCTAATGCCTTTCCCGCAACACTTGTCTTCCAGGGAGTTTTAATGGCCTTCGCTTCCTTCGCGTCCGCTTCAGTACCCAACTCCCTTTTCTTCAAAGGAACAATGCCAGTCGGTGGCGGGAACGAATGGCGTGGGATGCCAATCTGGAGGCAGCACCGATGCGCATTATAAAGGACGAACTCGGTCGCGCCGATCAGTTGAAGATCAACTTCGGGAGAAGACCTCATGAGGAGATCTAGCGAAAGCAAACATGCCGGTGCGCAAGTAAAGAAGCCTTGTGTCACGGTGCGGAAGTGAGACCGCCAGTCTTCACGTTTCTTCAGCCACGGAACGCGGTTCACTACAGTACCACCGAAGCCTAACACGTCGGCTATGTGGTGAAGCGGGCTTTGTTGGAAGAGCTTCGAAGCAGTTGGCATTCCCTCACGGTGATCAAACTTGAAATGCAAATCCAGCAACAGCTCAGGACAAGTACGCAACCAAAAGGAGGCTTACCCATGCTCGAGGCAGTAATGCCACTATACAGGTAGGCGAGGACAGCAGGTCCCACCCTCTTTCCACGCCAGATCCCGCAGATAGCACTCAGTTGGTCTTCCTCCACCATGTTGTCGGTATAAGGAAACAAAAGAGCACCCGCCAGATAAATGGTGAACCCCTTCATGATTCCCTCCAAATAGTCATCGTTTGGTGACCCTCTCAGGGCGTCCATGACCCACTCCGCGAGCTTTCGGAGATCGATCCCCTTTTGAGTACGGACCTTTCGGGCTGCGTCGGGCGGCATGAAGCTTCCAAGGACACTTTCAGAAGTCCCCCGTGTCAGCATCCGCATAGCCTTCACCTTCCCGTCACTCTTAAATTTCTTCAATCCAAGCAGAAGCTCCACCTCCTCAAGGAGGATGGTCACCTCGAAGGTCGGGAAGATAAAAGTATGGGTCTGGGGATGCCAGATCTCCACTAGTGCGCCCATAGCCGCCCAGTCCATACGAATCTTCTCGTAATGTTTGGCATGAATAAGGAGCCCCTGCAAATGCCACTTCGAGAGTATGGCCCTCATGCCAATGGAGATATTGGAAGTTAGCTTTGAAAGCCATGGCAGTTTGGAAAACTTCCTCGGGCCTGGGAAGAGTGGATATGGCTGGAAGAGGAAAGAAATAAGAAATGAAGGAAGTAAGAAGAAGGTTCACATGGAAAACTTGAAATGAATCAGCTTACCATATGCGACAAGACCGTCCCACTCAGATGACCCTCGAGGTCGGGGAGTCGCCTGATCTCGCTGCTAGGCCTGCTCCTCTTCATAACGCGGGAAGACTCTCCTTCCATCCTGAAATCTCTAGATTCTCCTCTCTTTCCTCTCCTGAGCTTCCAAAACCCACATTGGTGCATTTGAATGAACTAGCCTAAGGGGAGTTCTTATAGGAAGGGAAGGGTGCTACAGGACAGAACATGTCACATCAGTGGTCATTGTCAAGATTTTGGTCTGGATCTCCTTTATACTGTGGTGCGATTCTGCTGTGATTCTGCTACTTTCCGATGTTGCTAACCTTTGCTAGTCTGTGCAGGTTTTACTAACGGACGTCTTTGTCCTATCTCCTGTCCCACCTTTCATTGGTTGGTCCCACCTTGTCATGCATCGTAGTATATGATACTTACGCTACTAGAACATGTCAAGGACCTTGCGGCTCGAACGAATCTGGGATCTGAGTTCCCCTTCAACAAAAATGGTGATGATCCCAGATGAATTTGGGTTGTACGGATAGGCCGTCAACTTGTGATAGAATGGGGACGACGGTTCCATTCAGTGAGTTGGTACGCGGATAAACGGGCCCCAGCCCAGTACCAGCTCACCGGGTCGGTATCCTGACCCGTTCTTCACAAGTTGACAATATTATCCTTGGCTATTTTCTATTTTAGTTTGTTTTAAATTTTTCTTTGAACCCAGCATGCATTCATATAGGACTTTGATTTATTGCGGAAGATCATTCAAGTGATTCGATTGTGAAAGCCGTTGTGCTCCAATTCCCACAAATATGAGATATTCCACTCCGAATGAAATACTGAGTTTTCTTGAGACAGCCCTACGCTGCTCTTCCAAAGGAGACCCTTGTTTGGACAGACCCTCAGATATTCCTTTACCTTTTTTGACCCACCTTGGCCGCAGCACTTCCACATTGGCTGGTAACCGCTCCCCAAAGGTGAAACCTCCGGTTTATGACCCAGGTACTTCCACACCGAGAAGTTGGTCTCCTTTTGTTTCGTGTCTGAGCGCACATCTCACCCTCCCTTATTTGATCTCCGTCCAAGCAATCGTCAATATTTGAAAGACCTTCTTCAAGGTCGCCTCATTGAAACTTCAGGAAAGATTCCAAACATTAACGTCAAAAGCGTGTCTCATCACACCTTGGCATCAACTTATCAGTCCGCTCCCACTTCATTTCACTCCACTTCGATACCATTCCACTACATGTCGCTCCCTTGCAAAGCAGACGCCAAGGCGGGGCAGCTGTAGACACGCCATTCTTGACGCCTCCTGAGAAAGTCTCATATTACTATATAACGCCCCGCAACGGCTTACGCATTTTGAATCACTCGAGTGCTTCCTTTTCTCGGGTCTTCTTCTGCCTTTTTCGGCATCCGGAATCGTCTCGTCACGGCATTCGGACGGCATCAACACCAGTCAGACGTATCAAGAGGTTCCGGAACCAAGATGTTGACTGCCGGGCGGCCGCTGAGTAGGACCCGGGTGGGTCTTAATGGGGGCGTCCAGGCCCCTGGACGCCCCCATATTTTTGATTTTATTTATTTCTTTTCTCAGGGCCTTAAACTAACTAAAAAATATATATATTAATGGAGGCGTCCAGGCCTCTGGACGCCTCCATAAAAACAATAATAAAAAATGTTTGTAAAAAAGCCAGTTGGCATAAAAACACAAAAAATAATAAATAAAAAATATATATTTGGAGGCGTCCAGGCCCCTGGACGCCTCCATAAAAACAATTATAAAAAATCAAAATGCCAGCCTTGGCACAAAAGACAAATAAAAAATAATAAAATAATATATTTATGGAGGCGTCCAGGCCTCTGGACGCCTCCATCAAAACCCTCACGGGCGCCGGCCACCGAACGACGGTTTGTCGCGTGTGAAAAAATCCAAAATATGGAGACGTCCAGACAGCTGGACGCGCCCATTTCTGAATCACGAGGCGCCGCTCACAAAACCACGCGTTGTGCCAAACCGCGTGCGAATTTCGGTGGACCTGCTTGAGACGTCCGGGACCCTGGACGCCTCCACAAAAGTATTCCAAAAAAATAATAAAAATAGAATAAAATATTATTTCGGCCCTGATGGAGGTGTCCAGGGTCCTGGACGCCTCCACCCTCCGGAGCCCTATAAATAGAGGCCCACCCCCTCAGTTCTGGAGGAGCTCAGAAGTGATCCGATAGGCTGCTGGAGCCCAGAGGCTACGGAGTCATTTTCTAACCCGTGGGTTCTTTTGTAGGTGGAGGTTCTGCCGGCTTCTCGGGTGCTCACGCTCGCGAGAGGAAGGTCGTCTTCATCCACCGCGCTTCCACGTCGTCCCCACGCTGCCGGAGCTCCGCCGGATTTCACCCTCGGCTCATCCAATAAGTATTTTCTTCCCCTTTTTCTTCGTAGTTCTTTTGCATTCATCATCTCGCATCCTCTATCCCCCTTCATAAGGGCGCATCTTCTTTTATACTTCTTGCATCCATCATCTCATTTTCCTCCTACTCGAGTCCGAGAGGGGTTTAAAAGATAACACCAACCAGGTGTGTATCTTGCCATCATTTCGTTATTTTTATCGCAAGGATTTGAATACTACACCTCAATCTTTCTAATCCACTTGTCATTTGTTTGTCGTTGTTTTGCAAGGGTAGCCGAGGAAAGCCCTCTCCGTCGGCCGGCCGGAGGGAGAGGAAGAAGCAACCCGCCATCTCCCGCTCTTGAGGTAGGCGCGATCACTTTCTTATTTTGGGGTCTTTCGGCCCCTGGCGATCACATCTTATTTTCGAGGCCGCGGCGAGTCACTTCCCCAATGGCCGTTTAAATTTCCGTTCTTATATTCTCTTTATACTATGTTATATTCTGCTCATATTCTCGAGGCCGCGGCGAGTCACTTCCCCAATGGACGTTTAAATTCCCGTTTTTATATATTATATTCTTATCTATTCGTGTTCTCGAGGCCGCGGCGAGTCACTTCCCCAATGGCCGTTTAAATTCACGTTCTTATACGTTATATTCTTATCTGTTTATGTTCTCGAGGCCGCGGTGAGTCACTTCCCCAATGACCGTTTAAATTCCCGCTCTTTGTATTCTCTTTATATTCTGTCATCTTATTATCTGCTCATATTCTCGAGGCCGCGGCGAGTCACTTCCCCAATGGCCGTTTCAATTCTTGTTATTTAATTTCTGCACCATTCCCGTCCCCCCGAGGCCGCGGCGAGTCACTTCCCGCTATGGCCGTTTAACCCCCATATCTTGCTATATCACACTTGTCCCGCTCGCCCCGCCGGAGCAATCTCCCGTGGTGGCCCCTTCTCTCTCTTCTCTTATTTCTGTGTTGCAGCAAACAAACACCAAACAAAAGAAAAGAGGAGCCCGCGCGCGCTCCGCGTCCTCTCCGCTCTTCCCGGAACCGCGTGACGTCGCTCACAGCGTCAGTCGCGAGACCGCGACCGCCTGCCGACAGCACAAGCCCCAACGCTCGAAACCTTGATGAAGGCGGTCCCCACCTGACCGCTACCTAATGAAGGCGGTTACTGGTGGACCGCTATCATCCCGGAAAACCGAGAACGGCCGGGAACGGCTAAAAACACCATTCCACGCCCCCATACCTCCACCGGAGAGGGGGAAAATAAAGGGGAAGACCCCTGGGGACCCCTAGCATGATTCTAGGCCATCAAAACATGAATCCATGCATTGAATCCATAGATCGGGCGACTTTCCCCAAAACATGGAAAACCCCAAGCATGCTCAAATAAGCCCCTCTCGGCCTCCCCTCGGCCTATAAATCACGGAAAAGATCGGCTAGAGGCTAAGGAACGTCACCCTACCTCAATGGAGCGAATGCTCCGCCGAATCAGCCACGAATCGCGAAGAACGCTTGAAGCTTCACGAACTCCCCACGCTTCCCACGCTTGTCGCACGCCCACGAGATCGCCTCGCCGTCACCCACGCGTCCGCGCCGTCGCCCCGCCGTCGTCCGTAGCCGGAGAGGGGTTCACCGCGTCCGAATGGGAGAGAGGGAGAGAGAGAAGAGGGCGGCCACGGTTGGGGAAGGAAAGGAGGAAGAAGAAGAAGAAAGAGAAAGGAGAAAAGAAAAAGAAATAGGTTTAAATAGGAAAATCCGATTTTTTGGAAAAATACCAAAAATTAGAAAAATACATTTCCGGAATCCTCGGAACGCATCGATCGCAACGGTACCACTCGTGCCTGGGGGAACCGCCCGGTTCGCCTGCAGCGAGCTTCCGAAGTAAAAGCCGAAACACGCACCGGGAATCGGAAAACACACGCGGAAAAGCTGCGGAACGCCTCCAGGCCTCCGAAACGACTCCGGAACGCGCCGACCCGAACACGAAAGATGTCCGAAATGAAATTTCGGACGCAACAGAGCCGGACGCTCTGAAAACCAGATCCGGGACCCACGAAGAAAGGATCCGAAAGGTCCGGGATATTACAGTTTTACCACCCAGCAAGCACTCTCCGAGTACCCATTGGGAGCGGCGAGCACGCATGCAGAGGACCAACACGCCTCTCGGATCGTCTGCTACGACCTCCACTTCTCTCTTACTTCGCTCTTCTTTATCGC
The DNA here is from genome assembly GCA_022559845.1 of Amorphophallus konjac. Classification (NCBI taxonomy): domain Eukaryota; kingdom Viridiplantae; phylum Streptophyta; class Magnoliopsida; order Alismatales; family Araceae; genus Amorphophallus; species Amorphophallus konjac. The sequence continues at coordinate 20,170,285 of CM040125.1, forward strand.
TCATTGATCCCTTACTGACTTAAGCATCGGAGGGTTGTCCCCTGGGGTAACACCCAGGACTCCTTCTGACGCCTCTTTGATTTCTTGGTGTTTGCAGACCTCCACGGGCGCGAGCCAACTTCCCCAAAAAATAAATAGAGAAGGTGGTACGTGGCCTAGGAACCATTCTCCTACCGCTACAATGGTAAAATTTACTGACAGTCTTTCGCTTCCTACTTATTCTCCACTAACGATTATGATATTTTTATTGGTGTGTCTAGACATCACTTGCCAGAATTAGACCTGTAAACGGATCAGATACGGAGCGGATAGTGTGATATTCGAATTCGTATTTGATTAATAATCAAATTATCTGATTAATAATCAAATTATCTATCGAATATTTTATTCGGATAATTATCGGATTAATATGAATTCAAATTTGGTTCGAACTTTAAATGGATAATTGATAGGCCTACTTGGAGGTGAGTCGTGTGAGCCGTGTGGGAGCGTCGTAAGTTATTTTCTTAAAAAAAAATAAAGAGCAAAAATTATTTTTATTTTGAGAGATGTTATCAAAAGATTAGACTTCATCCTAAAAGGATAAAATATGGGTGTAACTAGAGTTCTTATTTTTAAATTAGATTTTGAGACCAAAAAGGGTAAAAAAGAGCAATCAAACAACGTATTAAGATTTGAGTTAATTATATACAGAGTATGTGTATCTTTAAATATTTATCTAAAGGTTCATATTCGGTCGGATAATATCTACTACCAATATTTCAATATCCGAATTCGTATCCGATTAATAATGCGATATCTGATATCTGCTTAAATTATTAGTCGAATATTTTATTTAAATAATTATCCGATTAAACGAATATGAATTCGAATTCGGTTCAAATTTTAAATAAATAATTATCCGACCTAGTGATGGGAATCAACACTGAGCACTAACCTTTTTATTTTACATTTGTGTCATTTTGTTTGTATTTATACCATTGGCTAATTGGGTTTACAATTGTAAGGCTTTATAAGCTAAAGAATTAGTCTTTAAAAGTCTTTGGGTTTATTTGTAAAATGCTAGTAGGTCCAGCAGGGCCCCCCACCTTATTTCCTATTCGTTCACTTGGCTCTAGGGTCCATGTGGGGCTGGTTCAAAGTCCAAGGTGGGCTTAGACTATGACTTGTCAAAGTTGGACCAAGAAGACAAATTCCACTTGGCCACCTTGGTCAAGGGGGCGCCCCCCTTTTTATTGTTTTTTATTTTAATTTTTTTGACCACATGGGGATTAATTATTCTATTCATACTTTACCCCTCTCTAACCCTAGATCTGAGGGTAGTCTAGGTCTTTTTTACATTTATATATAAGCCATGTATTTTGTGAATTACTTAGCATTAATGAAGGAAAAATCTCATTTGTGCTCAAGGAAAGAAGGGCGCAGCCCTCTCCCTCTCTCCCAACTGCTTGGAGCTGTGATAGCTCCGAATTTCAGAGAAGTGAAGCCTCTCCTTTACCCCCTCTCTGAGTGTGAAGCTCAGCACCGCTGCCGCCGCCACCATCGAGCTGCTGTCGCACTACCACCGCCATCACGTCGGAGTTCTGTCCACATCAGGACAAAAGGTTGAAGCCTGAATTTTATCTCCACATTAGGAGATCTGATCGAGCTGTAATTTTGAGTGTTTGTTCTTCTTGTTATCCCCAGTCTTCATTTTAAATTTCGTGTCATTCAGACATCATTTGGTATTTTTCCCCGATTTTTAGTTCCACCCCTGACAGTCTGCCAATCAGCAGATCTGCAGGATAGGAGTCTGTTCTTCTATTTTTTCCACCCCCTTGCACTTCCCCAAAAATTCCAAAAGAATTCATGCGTGTTCCTCACTTCCCCACCTTCCACCCATAATTTTCCTAGAGTATCTATCATTTTCATGTCAGTCAAAATTCATTTTTAGACAGATCTCAGTCTGTCTTGTGTGTCTGTAATTCTGAGTCAGAAAATAAGATAGTGTTACAGTCAGTTTCATTTTCAATCCGGCCATTGGATGGATCTGAAATAATTATATGTTTTATCCCTGTGAGTCAGCTTTCCAACGGCGTCAATCTCGCTTCGATCCGACATCGGATCTGAGAGAAACAATTATTTTTGTGGAGGTGCGCAAATCTGATCCGAGCTAGGCCAGCAAATCAGTCCGGGAATTAATTCCTCGGAAAATACGCCGGCGCACACTCGGCCGCCGCCGCTCCTGAGAATCAATCAGCAATCTTCCAGTAGCGCCCCAACAAGCCGCAGGAACGAGGAGTCGCCCGGGCACCGCCATCCCAGCAGTCGGACCCACCTGCTATCCCGCGGACCCCGCAGAACTGTGCCGATCAGCAGCCCGTCTCCGGATCGAGAGCCGTCCAGATTGATGCCCGTCAACCCGAGTTCGCTACTCCCGGGTCCCAGATTGTAGCCCTTTACCTCCCTACGTGGAGTGGGCAATAAATTCATTACTGTAAATGATTTATTTACTGTACACCGGGAGTACTAGTTCGGTCGGGGTCGTCTTCCCCACGCCTGGCGCATGGAGGTATCGTGTCCGCTCCTCTCTTCGCATTTTGCTCAGTTCGTATATTTTCATATGCCGCTGCAAGTGATAGGCTAATTAGCTCGATATATTTTATCACCGCTGTGAGAGAGAGCGTGACTCATCCCGTGACCCGATCCGGGTTTGAGAGAGAATTGAGTACCCAACTCATTGTCGGTTTCTCAACCGCGCAGATCCCGCGTTTCCCTCGCTTAGGGACGTCAGCGAGCTCAAGTCTAGGGTAGTCGGTTAGTCGGTCCAAGGTGTCCCTTTACCCGGTATATCAAAAGGTGTTCCTGGAATGATAGGTTACGCCTATCGGGAAGGTAGCACACTTGCGTGAGTGCAATCTTCGGATCAAACTTCCGCCACGTACCGGATACTGGTTGAGTCTAGGTTTATAGTCGAGTCTACATTCCAACTTTGCATTATCGTTTTGAGGTCGTGTCTAGTCGGTTTGTCTTGCACCAAGTGTCGGCATGGCCATCCTATAGCTCCCCGTGTCCCATGAATCCCCAAAAGCCCACGTCATATGAATGGTGGCAACACACCCAGGGATGAGGAATCCAACCCCACCACCTCCGTAGGCCAGAAGCCCTGGACTTTTATGGCTCCAACGTCCCGAGCGACTACCTATAATGGGAAGCCGCATGGATAAATATTTCGAGTGTTACACGATGTCAGGAGCCGTGGAAGTTAGTTTTGCCAAAGGGAGGCTTCGCCACAAAGCCGCCTGGAAATGGGAGAGCGTTGAACGCACGAGAGAGGTGAACATGCAATGGCCTATAGAGTCATGGCGTGAGATGAAGGGCGAACTTAGAAGGGTCTACCTACCCGGCTCAATCACCTCCAACCGACCCCACCCAGTCATCTCCACCCAAGTGGGTCATAGTCGGAGGCCAAGAGCCCCGTGCGTAGATGAGCCTAGACCCAACACCAGGCCGATTGAACACGAGCAAACCCACCATGATGCCCCTAGTCCAAATCGCACCTTAGACGATCTCGTGGAAATGTTTATGGACCGGATGGATAAGGTGGATAGGATGTGGGTACGACTCCTGCCTTAGCCTAAGGAGGTAGTAGCCGGTAGTCTGAACCCGATGATGTCTACGGAGTCCCCAAGTCCTCTCCCCATCATAGAGGAAGTCCCTTCCCCAACCGAGGGAGATGTCGTGCTAGAACCATCACCCTTCGAACTTCAGCCGGAGCCATACCTACTTATTAAGGGTGAGATTGTCATTGTAGAGCCACTTCTTAGCTGGCTCAAGTAAGGCTTAGTCCCTAAAGCCTTTTTCTATCCACCCGTGGACCCCGCACTACAAATAGTGCCCGTCAACTCATTTCACACCATTTTCTGATCTTGTCACCATGTTGATACATTAGATGACCTTCTTAAGGGATTAGACTGGCAATGGAAGTTGACGAACATGTTGGTCCCAGGCTGCGACCACCTCCATAGTCGTAGCTTCACACATCCGGCATTGGGGTCCATTATCTCCTTGTGCACCGTGGGTCATGTCACCACGGAGATCCTTTTGCTTTTCCCCATTCTTGATGAGCCTAATCTCATTACACTTATCCCGAGGGAGGAACCATATTTTCTACATATGACCGTCGTCCCACCTACTACAAAGGATGAAGGTGATCATTTACACCTTCAAGAATTTCAAACTTGGGACCATGTCATGAGGGAACTCATCTCGAGGGGTCACATTCTTTGATCCCTTCGACCCCTTCCCTAGTGAACCCCTGGACCCACCATATCTACGCCACTTCTACAGGGATGTTCACTATCACACCACTACCCCACCGGCCAGTCCGCCTACACTCCGTAAGGAGCCCGTTCATTGGGGTACGGAAGACGGTGCATTCAACCCTCCTGGCCCACCCAAACCCCCCAAAGGGCCGTCCGTGCATGAGTGGTGCACTTTGGGATATCTAGGAGTCCATGATTCTACCGACATTTGGTTGCGTCTTTTGTATGCATGGCACACATTCGGATGTCCTGGTCCACCATTGCATATGTAAGGGTCGGTCTAACAGTAGGTTTGTTTAGGGTCTTGTGTGAGTCTGTGTTTTTTCTTTCTTTGTTCCGAGTCTATACATACATATGTCGAGCATATTAGGAGTCGCATAGTCAGTCTCATGTCAGCTCGCGATGTTAGTCCCTTTCGAGTGTGAGGCAAGTCGGGTCTACTGCGTACGTTGTAGACTTGCCGAAATTTGGGATCGACTCTACCTCTCGGATCTAGTTACATAAAGTGACCCAGCAGTGATTCTTAGTGAGTCATTGAGCCGTTTCCTTCCTTTGAGAGTAACCCCACTCGGAGTGTCCACCACTGGCCTCATTCCCACAGCAGCATGTGCATATCGAATATATACGGGATGAGCATGTGACGATTACTTGGAGTGGAGCGTGAAGTCCCACGATCAATGGTACCCAAGAGGGGGGGTGAATTGGGTATGTTCAAAAACTATGAAAACTAATTATAGATTTAAAAACACTCACACGGTAAGGGATACAAGCGCAAAGGGGTCAGTCGAAGAACAGATTTAAAGCAAGCATCAACAGACTAAACCAGAGGTTCTTTGGTACCGGGCGGAGTTCAGGAATCCAAGGATTCTCTCATGCAAGATATTTTCCTTCTGATGAGACTAATCACATCAATCAGAGGATATCTTTCAATATACCACAAGATAACCGCAAACAGAATGATGAACGAAGATTCGAGCAAGCGTCCGAAGCACACACAATGCTAGCTAAGTAGAGCAGAATGGAGATAGAAGAGAGGAATCACACCATACAAGGGACAACAAATTTAAGGTGGTTCGGATGCACCAACAGCAACCTACGTCCACCCCTCACAAAGTGAGGAACTACACACTATCTTGTATAGAATTACAAGATCGACACCACACACACAAACACACGTGAAGGATGTAAAACCCTTACAAGGATGCTCAACCACACACACACACACACACACACACAAAAGAGAGACACTAAAATATGTACACGCGAACACGGATCTATAAGGATCCACACACACAAGGGATTGCAAAAAGGCAAGAAGGCAAAAACCAGTTTGAGCACAAATTGAGAATGAATAACAAGGAGTAAGAACACAAGACAGCTCCCCCTTAATGAGTGATGAAGATTTAGGATGCAGCTTCCTCTGATCTTGATCTACGCTTGATTTGGATGAAGATTTGAACTTGAACACCTCTGATCTTTGATGAAGGATTCCCTCGGATCACTGTTCATGTGAACAGTGCAAGTACTCTCTCCTTGTTCTATCGCTTCAGCATTACGGAGTTAAGGATTTAGATAACTCAGTACAACTCCATGGGAAGACATTTATGCATTAGCCTCCTTTGCTCGTGCTTGAAATCAAAAACACGGATGACGATGAAATCATAACCTGAGTTTTGTTATCATCAAAATCATTCGAGGAGACTCAACAATCTCCCCCTTTTTAATGATGACAAAACAAAAAAAACATGTCAGGGATGGATAGAGTTCTTCAAGCAAAAAAAAAACCAAAACAATCCAACCAGAATCATTCCAACCATTCATATGTGCTTGATGTTGGAGATGTAATAAAAGATAGGAGAATTGACCAAAATAGATAACAATCAGCAAGTGCCTGGCATTGTTTCATAACAAGGTTGGAGTTACATGACAAGATGCAAATGTAAGGACACAAGACTCACAGAATGTAAACGAACGTAGTGCCAAAAGACATACAACCAAACAGACACACAAGCACATAGCAGGCATAAAATAGATAGATAGACAAGGTGAAATAGCTACTTCTCCCCCTTTGACATCAACAAAAAGGGGAGTGGGATACAGAATTCGTGGACATGAAAGACACAGTGGGGGCACAGGGTCAGCTAAGAGGTAGGTGGATCAGGCGTCCCCTCAGCAGCATCATCACCCGAAGCACCGACGCCATCACGAGCAGCAGGAGCAGGAGGAGCAGGAGGAGCTTCACGGTTAGCAGGAGGCAAGCGATCAGAAATGCCATGGAGAAGGTCATCATAATGAGACAACTATGAATGCATGTGAAGAAGTGATTGATTTGTAATGCGAAAAGCTTCACGGTTATCTTCATGACTGGCATAAAGGGTGGCCAAGTGGAGAGAGATATCATCCAGAGCAAGGAAAACACCATCCATTCGTTCAGTCATAGTGCCCATGAATGTGTCCATCCGGTCAAGGTAGGAGTGAATCCGGGATTCCAAGCCTAAGACACGACCCTCAAGAGTCTCATAGTCCGCCCTAGTGGGAGGACCAACACCTGGAGTGGAGGACTCCCCTTGAAAAAATTATGGAGGAGGTGGCATCTCATGGTCCGCAGCCTGCACGGGAGGCTGATCCTCCGCCTGAACTGGAGGGGGTGCATCCCCAAGGTCCGGCTGGTCCGGCTGTAACGGTGAAACTGCAGCTGGAGCAAGCCGTGCGACATATGTGGGAACATCTCTAGTAAGCTCACCATCATCACCCCAGTAGTATCCAAGATCGAATAAAATCTTGTGTTCATTGTAGATATCATCTTTTCGAACTTGGAGTGATCTTTCGTTTGTCAAGTCTATCCCATCATAGATAAAAACACCCGTCAACTGTGTAGCATAGGGTAAGGACCGGCTCAAGTTGGTGCGGCAAGAACTGATCAAATGTGTCATGAGTCGACCCATATTCACTAAATTCGCATTCATGATATGGTAAAAGAGGAACTTATGGATTGTTGTGACTTCATTGCGACTGCCACTTTTAGGATAAAACACGGTGGTGATTATGTGATGAAGAATGCGCTGCAGCGGTGGGAAGTAGTTGGTGTTCAATTGAAGGCGATTGCTTACACCTTGAACAAACTCACACCCTGTCATGAGGAAGAAAGTGTCTGGCATTTCATCATGCCCCCACGATATGTCGGCACCCCAGTCCGAGACTCCCAAAGCAAGTTGGAAAAGTTCAGGTGCAATATGTATCTCCATGGCCGGAACAAAAGTATACAACTCTCCATTTCTCTCAACCAGGTTGCCATAGAATTCCTGGACTAGGTTCGAATAGTACCTAGTATATCGGGATGCAAAGTCTATCCAGCCATCCTGAACGGCAAAGAGAGCAAACAAATCTGGCAAAAGCTCAGTCACCTCCTGAAAGTCAACCAGGCGAGGGTTGATGATGGGCCGAGGAGGCAGAGGGACTGCTGGACGTGGTTCCGGTGCCCTCGGTGGACGAGCTGGGGCCTCCCTTCTCTGGCCTCTAGCTTCCCCTAGATTGGAACGCCGAGAACTCCGTCGGGGCGGCATCGTCGGCTAGAAATCCGGTTGTGAAACCCTTCGAAGAGAAGGAGTTCGGCCCGTGGTATGGGGATGGACGAATGGAGCACTCTTGAATCCCTGGAAGATACTTCCCAAGCTCTGGAGTCAGGGAGAAAGGGTTGTGGCGGCACGGACGACAGTGAAGAATGCGTCCCGGAGGAATGACAGATCCGCCGGAGGGAGTATGGATGGAGGAGGGATGGAGATTTAGGCTAGTGGAAGAGAGGGTGTGTGGTCTAGGGTTTAGATGGGGTGTTGGAAGGAAGATAGGAGGGATAGAATGAGAAGAAAGGGGGTGAGGGCCCTTTAAAAAGAAGGGCGGTCAGATCCCGGTTGGGCCGGTTCGCCGGTTTCGGTCGACCGAGACTGGTGGGCCGGTCGACCGAAATGGTCGATTGCCCCCCAAAAGCTCAGAATAAGGGAAATGATAACCAGAAGATCTCTAAAGCTGCTGCCTCAAGTGAACTCCTTGTACAAGAAGGTATAAAATCCCCTTTTTTATTTTCTTTTTTTTATATATGTGGGAAAAAGGAGATGACTTCTAACGAATCAACTAATGAGGTTGGTCTGAAGACTCAGTTGCTGCCCAGTGACCCAAGGTCATTTGTCCACGTTTATTGTTCAAGGAGTAAAAGGTTCTAGAAATAATTCAAGGAGGGGTATATATATATAAGAACATATACAATCATGCAGGCAGGAAAATATCATACGGGAAAGAATACACACACACAATATATATACCCCTTCAGTTGCTGCCCAGTGACCCAAGGTCATTTGTCCACGTTTATTGTTCAAGGAGTAAAAGGTTCTAGAAATAATTCAAGGAGGGGTATATATATATAAGAACATATACAATCATGCAGGCAGGAAAATATCATACGGGAAAGAATACACACACACAATAGGATGATGCATGACTCACTGGCTACCATCAAAGTTCCTGAAATGCATCACTCATTCTAATGCAGACTTAAAGGTGTATGCTCTCACCCTTGCACATGCCAAGTTCCCTTCTAATCTTGTTGAATTGCTCCTGGTTTAATGGCTTGGTGAAGATATCGGCCAGCTGGTTATGGGTATCAATAAAATGCAGCTCGAAAACACCCTTGCCTACATGATCTCTTAGGAAGTGATGACGAATGTCTATATGCTTGGTCCTAGAGTGTTGAACATGATTTTTTGACAAGCTGATGGCACTAGTGTTGTCACATAAAATTGGAACACAGTTTATTACAACATCCAAATCAAGCAGTTGATTTTTGATCCAAAGTACTTGGGCTCCACAACTTCCGGCGACTACATACTCAGCCTCGGCCGTTGATAAGGCTACTGAATGTTGTTTCTTGGAGGCCCACGAAACTAGGCACCCGCCAAGAAATTGACAGTACCCACTAGTACTTTTCCGATCGACAATACAGCCAGCATAATCAGCATCGGTATATGCAATCAAGTCATATGAACTGCCGATTGGAAACCACAAGCCAAAGTCTAGAGTGCCAATAAGATACCGAAAAATTCGCTTAACAGCCATAGGATGGGATTCCTTTGGGCAAGATTGAAAATGAGCACATAGGCACACACTGTACTGAATATCTGGGAGGCATGCTGTTAAATATAGTAGTGATCCGATCATATCTCGGTATAGTGTGGGATCGACTGGTTTACCATTTTCATTTTTGTCTAACTTGGTGGTTGTGGCCATCGGAGTTGACATTGGTTTTGCTTCTGCCATCCCAAATTTCTTCAGCAGCTCCATCGTGTATTTGGCTTAGTTTATAAAAATCCCTTCGGATGTTTGCTTCACCTGCAGTCCAAGAAAGAATGTTAGTTCACCCATTAGACTCATTTCAAACTCGCCCTGCATCATTCTTGCAAAATCATCACACAGGCCGTTGTTAGTGTCTCCAAAAATTATGTCATCAACGTACACTTGAACCACCAATATTTCTTTACCTGATTTTTTAGTGAAGAGTGTTTAGTCAACATTACCTCTTTTGAATCCATTTTGAGTCAGGAATGAAGTGAGTCTTTCATACCATGCCCTTGGTGCCTATTTAAGCCCGTACAATGCCTTCCGGAGCTTGTACACATGTCGTGGGTGCTTTGAATCTTCAAATCCTGGAGGTTGTTCTACAAAAACATCCTCCTTGATGAACCCATTAAGAAAAGCAGATTTAACATCCATCTGAAATAGTTTGAAGTTTAATGAGCATGCAAAAGACAGTAAAATCCGAACTGCTTCTAGTCTAGCCACTGGGGCAAAAGACTCATCAAAATCAATTCTCATTTTCTGGCTGTATCCTTTGGCTACGAGCCGTGCCTTATTTCGGACGACCACACATGTATCATTCAGTTTGTTTCTAAAGATCCACCGAGTCCCTATCACAGGTTGATATCTGGGACGGGGTACAAGTGTCCACACTTCGTTTCTCTCAAACTGATGCAGCTCTTCATGCATGGCTTGAATCTAGGATTCGTTTCGTAAGGCATCAATGATGTCTTTCGGTTCTTCCTGTGAGATAAGAGCTATCAAATCTTCTTCTTCTACTTGCCTCAATGAAGCTCTGGTTCTTACTCCATCTTGAGGATTACCGATGACGTTCCCGGCCGGATGATCCTTTGAGAATGTAGAGGTGCTTGGAAGGTCGGGGTGCTGTACTTGCTGCTCCTGCAGTGTCTTGATTGAAGGATCTTCGCTTTCTTCACCCCTGCTGGATACTTCTTCCTTAGGTTCATCTTCAGCCTTTGGTGTTCCAACAATTGTTGAGCTTTTAGAGACTTCTCCTGTATCCACAAGTTGGACAGATTGGTTTGTCAGTTTTGGTTCAGATTCGTCAAAAATTACACGAGGACTTTCTTCAACAACCAAAGTCCGTTTATTAAAAACTCGATAGGCTCTAGAATTCAATGCATAACCTAAAAATATTCCCTTGTCGCTTTTCTCATCAAACTTCCCTAGATTAGACTTACCATTATTCAGAATGAAGCACGAGCATCCAAAGGGTTTGAGATGGGAAATATTTGGTTTCTTACCCTTATATAGCTCGTAGGGAGTTTTCTTTAGGATAGGCCTTACCATAGCCCTGTTGATGATGTAGCATGCCGTACTTACTGTCTCAGCCCAAAAGTATTTTGGTAAAGAGTTTTCACTTAACATGGTATGTGCCATGTCTATCAACGTTCTGTTTTTCCTCTCTACAACTCCATTCTGTTGAGGCGTCCTTGGTGAAGAAAAGTTATGTGTGTACCCCTGCTCTTCGCAGAACTCACTGAATTCTTGATTCTCAAACTCTCCACCGTGATCACTCTGAATGATAATGATAGGATAACTTTTATCATTCTGAACTTTCCTGCAAAAAACTTGAAATTCCGTCACGGCATCATTTTTATTGGCTAAGAATAACACCCATGTAAATCTGGAATAGTCATCAACAATCACAAAACCATAAGACTTTCCTCCTAGGCTGGAAGTCCTAGTTGGACCAAAAAGATCAAGATGTAACAATTCCAGAGGTCTAGCAGAGGATACAATATTCTTATTTTTGAAGGAGATTCGTGTTTGCTTGCCTTTTGCGCAAGCTTCACAGACTCGATCACTTTCAAACTTTAATTTGGGCAATCCGTTCACTAAATCATGTCTAGACAACTTAGAGATTACTCCAAAACTAGCATGACCAAATCTTCGGTGCTATAACCAAGTATTTTCATGATTGTTTGCTAACAGACACAAATCATCACAAGAAACATTATCAATATCAACAGTGTAGACATTGTTGTTTCTATTTCCAATGAATTTTATTTCCTGAGTGCTTTTGTTCATGACGATGCAGTGAGTTTCATCAAAAATAATTTTAAAGCCTTTATCGCACAGTTGGCTGATGCTTAGCAGGTTGTGATTTAGACCTTTCACCAAAAGTACATCTTCAATGAGAATTTCAGAATTCTTACCTATATTGTCGATCCCGATGATCTTACCTTTGTCTTTGCCTCCAAAGACCACAGAGCCTCCGTCCTTATCCTGCAATGATGAGAACACTTCCTTGTCCCCTGTCGTATGCCTTGAACAACCGCTGTCTAGGTACCACTTGCTCCCCCTAGCTTCAAGACATATCTGCAAGAACGAAGATTCTCATGCAATTATTTTTGGTACCCAAACTAGTTTGGGTCCATAAGAGTTAGTCTCATTCTGTGCATATCCTTTTTTGGCCCTAAAATTATGATTCCTGGACAAGTTTTGCCTGACCCAACAGTTTGCAATGGTATGACCAAATCTATCACAGTGATAGCAGTTGACTGGAGCAAATTTCCTTTGAGGTTTTGGTGACTTGAATTGCATACGTTTGGATTGTGTGTTGGAAGATGAGACGTGGTTGTTCTCATGCACAAATGATGTGGTAATCTTATGCTCAAAGGATTTTTTGTTTTCAGGAGTGTATCCCAAACCTTCCTTTTGGAAGTTAGCTTTAACCCCCAACAAGTTGTCCAGGTTTTGTTTTCCTTTGACGAACCTAGTCAAAGTGGACTGGAGTTCAACCACTTCCTCATTCAAGATCCCATTTTTCTTCTCAAGTTCTGAATTTGCGAACCTCGGAATTTTTCCTTCCCTTTTTAATGTTTCACACATTTTTTCAATCTCAGCCATTTTGCATGCCATCTCTTCTTTGGTTTTTTCACTGTCTGAAATGATTTGCAACATGTTTTCTTTTTCTCCGGTTAGCTCGAACCATTCTTGTTCCAAATTCTCAAATCTAGCGAAAATGTCCTCATCAACCCTTTTTTTAAATCTTTATTTTCAGACCTAATTTTTTTATATTTCAAGTAAAGTTTCTCATATTCGGATTCCCATTGTTCATTTGAAATGAGGTCAGAGTCAGAGTTTACCTCCGGAGATTCATCTCCGTGTGCCATAAGACATAGACTTCCCACCAGTTCTTGAATTTTCTCATCGGATGGTTCATCTTCCTCATCGCTCCACGTAGCGACCATGGCCTTGGGTTTCTTGAAGATGTCCTTCTTGAATTTCTTTTTCAGATCTGGGCACTCACCTCTCATGTGCCCAGGCTTTTTGCATTCATAGCATATGATGCTGTTTGGTTTGCTCGACTCACCTTTGGGCTGAATGAGCTTCCTTTGCCCCTTCCTGAAATTTCCCTGAAAGTTCCTTTTCTTCTTTAAAAATCTTCTCACTTGTCGGGTGATCATTGCAAGTTCTTCTTCTTCGTTGCTTCCATCGCTGGTTTCTTCTTCTTGAGAGTCATCATTGGGTTGATGAGCTTTCAATCCAATCACCTTCTTCTTCTTGATATCTTCTTCGGCTGTCCTTTTCATATTTATCTCATAGGTCATAAGTGACCCTATGAGTTCATCGAGCGTGAGTGTGGACAGATTTTTTGAGTCTTCAATGACGGTAGCCTTTGTGTGCCACGCGGGGGTGAGGGATCTCAAGACTTTCCTTACGAGCTCAGAGTTGGTGTAATCTTTCCCAAGGCTTTTGAGGCCATTTATGATCTCAGTTAGCCTTGCGAGCATTTCTGAGATAGTTTCCTCCGGCTTCATTTTGAACAGCTCGTAATCGCTTACGAGTAGATTGGCCTTCGTCTCTTTGACCTCCGAGGTTCCTTCATAAATGAGTCGCAGTTTGTCCCACATCTCTTTGGCTGAGCTGCACATTGATACACAAGAGAACTCATTAGGATGTATAGCACACTGCATAATATTCATGGCATTATAGTTAACAGTGCATTTCTTAATTTCTTCTGGGGTCCATTTTTCTTCATCAGCCCCGAGTTTGTAAGGACCCTTGTCCACAACTTTCCACACTTCGTACTCTTGAGCTCTCAAGAAGACATGCATTCTGTTTTTCTAGTACGAGTAGTTCGAACCATCAAAAAAAGGAGGGCGGCTGATGGAGTGACCCTCAGGTATCATTCCCTTGTTAGCCATTGATCCGGATCTTACTCAAGATCGTTAGATCTGGAAGGAAAAAGAGCCTTAGCTCTGATACCAATTGAAGTCCCACGATCAATGGTACCCAAGAGGGGGGGTGAATTGGGTATGTTCAAAAACTATGAAAACTAATTACAGATTTAAAAACACTCACACGGTAAGGGATACAAGCGCAAAGGGGTCAGTCGAAGAACAGATTTAAAGCAAGCATCAACAGACTAAACCAGAGGTTCTTTGGTACCGGGTGGAGTTCAGGAATCCAAGGATTCTCTCACGCAAGATATTTTCCTTCTGATGAGACTAACCACATCAATCAGAGGATATCTTTCAATATACCACAAGATAACCGCAAACAGAATGATGAACGAAGATTCGAGCAAGCGTCCAAAGCACACACAATGCTAGCTAAGTAGAGCAGAATGGAGAGAGAAGAGAGGGATCAAACCATACAAGGGACAACAAATTTAAGGTGGTTCAGATGCACCAACAGCAACCTACGTCCACCCCTCACAAAGTGAGGAACTACACACTATCTTGTATAGGATTACAAGATCGACACCACACACACAAACACACGTGAAGGATGTAAAACCCTTACAAGGATGCTCAACCACACACACACACACACAAAAAAAGAGAGACACTAAAAGATGTACACGCGAACACGGATCTATGAGGATCCACACACACAAGGGATTGCAAAAAGGTAAGAAGGCAAAAACCAGTTTGAGCACAAATTGAGAATGAATAACAAGGAGTAAGAACACAAGACAGCTCCCCCTTAATGAGTGATGAAGATTCAGGATGCAGCTTCCTCTGATCTTGATCTACGCTTGATTTGGATGAAGATTCGAACTTGAACACCTCTGATCTTTGATGAAGGATTCCCTCGGATCACTGTTCACGTGAACAGTGCAGGCACTCTCCCCTTGTTCTATCACTTCAGCATTACGGAGTTAAGGATTTAGATAACTCAGTACAACTCCATGGGAAGACATTTATGCATTAGCCTCCTTTGCTCGTGCTTGAAATCAAAAACACGGATGACGATGAAATCATAACCCTGAGTTTTGTTATCATCAAAATCATTCGAGGAGACTCAACAGAGCGAACTCCACGTTACCTGGTCGGTGACAGATCCGCAGGAGGCACACGAGCAGCCGCATCCCTTACTCGACGGGGTCGAGTTCTTCCCACCTGAGGAGAATAGATGGGAATCAACACCGGACACTAATATTTTTATTTTAAATTTGTGTCCTTTTGTTTGTATTTATACCCTTGGCTAATTGGGTTTATAATTGTAAGACTTTATAAACCAAAGGGTTAGTCTTTAAAAGTCTTTGGGTTTATTTGTAAAATGCCAGTAAGTTCAGCAGGGGCCCCCACCTTATTTTTCATTGGTC
Source organism: Amorphophallus konjac (assembly GCA_022559845.1). NCBI lineage: Eukaryota > Viridiplantae > Streptophyta > Magnoliopsida > Alismatales > Araceae > Amorphophallus > Amorphophallus konjac. The sequence continues at coordinate 20,185,513 of CM040125.1, forward strand.
CACTTGGCTCTAGGGTCTATGTGGGGCTAGTTCAAAGTCCAAGGTGGGCTTAGACCATGACTTGTCAAAGTTGGACCAAGACGACAAATTCCACTTGGCCACCTTGGTCAAGGGGGTACCCACCTTTTTATTGTTTTTTATTTTAATTTTTTTGACCACATGGGGATTAATTATCCTATCCTTAGTTTACCACTCTCTAACCCTAGATCTGAGAGTAGTCTAGGTCTTTTTTACATTTCTATATAAGCCATGTATTTTGTGAATTACTTAGCATTAATGAAGGAAAAATCTCATTTGTGCTCAAGGAAAGAAGGGCGCAACCCTCTCCCTCTCTCCCAATCCCTTGGAGCTGTGATAGCTCCGAATTTCAGAGATGTGAGGCCTCTCCTTTACCCCCTCTCTGAGTGTGAAGTTCAGCACCGCCGTCGCCGCCGCCATCGAGCTGCCGTCGCACTACCACCGCCACCGCGTCGGAGTTCTGTCCACATCAGGACAGAAGGTTGAAGCCTGAATTTTATCTCCACATCAAGAGATCTGATCGAGCTGTAATTTTGAGTGTTTGTTTTTCTTGTTATCCCCAGTCTCCATTTTAAATTTCGTGTCATTCAGACATCATTTGGTATTTTTATCTGATTTTTAGTTTCACCCTTAACAGTCTGCCAATCAGTAGATCTGCAGGATAGGAGTATGTTCTTCTATTTTTCCGCCCCTATTCACTTCCTTAAAAATGCTAAAAAAATTCATGTGTGTTCCTCACTTCCCCACCTTCCACTCATAATTTTCCTAGAGTCTAGATCTATCATTTTCCTGTCGATAAAAATTCATTTTCAGACAGATCTCAATCTGTACTGTGTGTCTGTAATTCTAAGTTAGAAAAAAAGACAGTGTTACAGTCAGTTTCATTTTCAATCCAGCCATTGAATGGATCTGAAATAATTATATGTTTTATCTATTTAAGTCAGCTTTCCAACGGCGCTGATCTCGCTTCGATCCGACATCGGATCTGAGAGAAACAATTATTTTTGTGGAGGCGGGCAGATCTGATCCGAGCCAGGCCAGCAAATCAGTCCGGGAATTATTTCCTCGGAAAATATGTCGGCGCACACTCGGCCGCCGCCGCTCCAGGGAATCGATCAGCAATCTTCCAGCGGCGCCCTAGCCAGCCGCAGCAGTAAGGAGACGCCCGGGCACCGCCGTCCTAGAAGCCGGAACCACCTGCTGTCCCGCAGAACCGTGCCGATCAGCAGCCTGTCTCCGGCCCGAGAGCCATCCAGATTGCTGCCCGTCAACCCGAGTTCGCTAGTCCCGGATCCCACATTGTAGTCTTTTACCTCCCTGCGTGGAGTGGGCAATAAATTCATTACTGTAAATTATTTATTTACTATACACCGGGAGTACGAGTTCGGCCGGGGTCGTCTTCCCCACGTCCGGCGCGTGGAGGTATCGTGTCCGCTCCTCTCTTCGCATTTTGCTTAGTTTGTATATTTTCATATGCCGCTGCAAGTGATAGGTTAATTAGCTCGATATATTTTGTCACCACTGCGAGAGAGAGCGTGACCCGTCCCGTGACCCAATTCGGGTTCGAGAGAGAGTTGACTACCCGACTCATTGCCAGTTTCTCAACTGCATAGATCCCGCGTTTCCCTTGCTTAGGGACGTCCGCGAGCTAGAGTCCCAGGTTCGCGTCCCGTCCCGCACCACCTAGCCAACGATAGTAATAACCTATTGAAGAGGCATAATCTCGTGCTGATCCTGAGCCGTGAGATTCGGGGAGGATCCTGGATCACGGCCACCACGTATGTATGAACTGCAAGACAGGAAACAGATCAGAGGTACCCAGGGAGGATTCCCTGGGGAAAGACCCTCCGATGCTTAAGTCAGCAAGTGCGATAGAGCGTGAGGGCGAATAGAGAGTGTAGGAGGGAAAGGGCGCGAGATTATTCTCCACCAAGAAGTGTGGTGGTTTTCTCTGAGGACCAATGCCTTACCTTCTCGGAGGATCCCCCTAGAGTTTATATATGGCAGTCCGTTTAACGTTATAATCCAGGGAGCTGAGGGGGCTTCGGGGAGGTTACGTCCTTGTCGTGGGCTCATTATGGCGTAAGGACCTTTGCCCTCCCCTATCCTTTGGAGTTCCTTGCTCCTGTTGGATGCGTAACGGACACCAGGATGAGCTTCCGACAGTCGGTCCGAGCCAAAGGCGTTCGCGTCGGGATATTGTCCCGAGCGATGAATGGATAGCCCGGGTAGGCCGTGTTGGGTTCCCGCGGGGGGATCTCCCGACCGATCTGTCGCTCAGACTTTCGGACTTGGAGGGCCGCCTAGGGAGTGCTGTTCCGAGTGAGTTTTGGGCTTGAAGTAAGTGGGCCCAAGAATGGGGCTGTCACTTTGGGGGAGCTGGGCCTGGTTTGGTCGGATTAGACCTGGTTGGGCCGTGCTCTCAGAAAGTAGATTTCCCCTTTCTCCACTTGTCCCCCACCTACTCCCGAGCCAAGATGGAGCTCGGATGAGTAGCTATGGGAATGACGTTGGTGGCTCGGTTTGGGTGGAAAATCATTTCTTGCAGGGGCCACTTAATGCGGCTGTCCTGGGAGCATGCCAGTAATGATGATTCTTTTGAGTCGATGTGAGGAACCCCATCCTTGGGGTTCGGAACGTCGCGTTGTTTCCCGCCAAGTTCATGGGGAGATAAATATCTCGCGCGTTTGCGTTCCAAACCACCTTCGTTTAGGGTTTTCTTTTTCCACCGCATCAGTATTTTGGCAGGGGTCATGCGCCGTGAGAGGGATCGGGAAGAGCAACGTCTTGCGGAGGCCTTTGCAGAGCTAGCGAAGATTATGGCGGCGGCGATTCGCCAACTTCCACCTCCTCTTGAATCGTCCAACTCGACACTTTTTCTCTCTTCTTCATGTTCCTCTCTTTCTTCCATGGCGGAGCAAAGTCTTTTGACCGAGATACGCAGAGCTCGGCCAGGCGCGGAAAGTTTGGCGCCTCAGCCTGAGCACCCCATGCGCAGCGAGCTGGGCGAGGCCGAAGTAAAGAGGATGGAGAAGCAGTATAGGTTGCCGTGGAAGTATTTCTTCTCTCCGCCACAGCCCCATGAATCCCCTCTTTGCTCTTCGAGAGGGTTATGGAGGGTGGTTTGATCATGGCCCAGCTGGGGGCCGAGATAACCGATTTTTTTGCTCGGCGGGACAGTGAAGAGAGGTCCCTTTCTCGGGCTCGCGTTGAGTCTGACCGGAAGATCAGTCAATTGGCTTCCGAGCTTGAAGTCTCTCGGCGGAAGGCATCCTCGTTTCGGGTCCAGCTCGGGTCGAGCCAAGAGGAGGCTCGGACACTGGTCGATCAGCTGGCCCAGGCTCGTTATATGGCCGACCTGAAGGGCGACCTCCTGGAAGAGGAGCGTCAGTCTTAGGTCGAGCGCTCCGAGCAGTGGAGGACCGAGCGGGAGGAGCTTAGCAACCAGGTCCGGGGGGCCGAGCGAGTGCGGGAGGAGGCCGAGGTCGCGCGGACTAAAGCTGAGGCGAAGCTGTCTGAGACAGAAAGGAAGTTGTTCGAGGCCGAGTAGAGAATAGCCGATCTGGAGAAGGAGGCTGAGCCAGCCGGGGCGGGGGCGATCGAGCGGTACAAAGGCTCGGAGGGTTATCACGCAGCTCTTGAGAAGGCTGCCTTCTCGTATTATGAGCCAGGCTACTATCGGGGGCTGCGGAAGGGATTTGCCCAAGGTTACCATCGAGCGGTCGCTGAGGCCCAGCAGCAGGTGACTGACGAGCTTGTCTTTCCTTCCGGGCAACGCTACGACTCGGACGCCGATACTACAGATTCTTCCTCTTCGGCGTCGAGCGAAAGAGACAATGGGGATGCTTACAGCTCGGCAGAGGGATCGCCAAATCCGGTCACCTCTAGAGAGCTCGCGACCAAGACAGTTTCAAACAAGTGGGGTCAATGTCTTGATCGGCTGTCGCCGAGGGTGCCGTGGGCGGATTTCCTGGCGCTGAGGATCCTCCAACTGTCGAACCTCAAGAAAGGCTGCGGGCTTCTCAGAGTCCTCCCGGTTCCATTGGCTAAAAGAGGAATTGTCCCCTTTCTTTTATTTTTTTGTGTGTGTGCAAGGTTGGCCCTTGCGACATGTAATGGCAGTAGTATTTAATACAGAGTTGACTGTTTCTTACCACCTTTGGCCACCGTATCTGCAGTTGCTAAAAAGGTGGAGATCTTTATTTGTGGATATCTCGCGTGCGGAGACTGTCGTAGTACTGGTGCCTTTCCGACTTTCCATGTCTTGAATGACTTGCCATTTCGCGCGTCCCAAGGGAGAGGTCATTGGAGGGAGAGCAACTGCTCCTTACCCTCTCCTATCCTTTGGAGTTCCTTGCTCTTGCTGGACGCGTAACGGACGCCGTGATGAGCTTCCGACAGTCGGTCCGAGCCAAAGGCGTTCGCATCGGGATATTGTCCCGAGCGATGAATGTATAGCCCGGGTATGCCGTGTTGGGTTCCCACGGGGGATATCCCGACCGATCTGTTGCTCGGACTTCCGGACCTGGAGGGCTGCCTAGGGAGTGCTGTTCCGAGTGAGTTTTAGGTTTGAAGTAAGTGGACCTAAGAATTGGGCTGTCACTTTGGGGGAGCTGGACCTGATTTGATCAGATTGGACCTAGTTAAACCGTGCTCTCAGGCAGTAGATTTCCCCCCTCTCCACCCATCGTACGTTATCGAGGCTTCACACATTCGTAGGTTTGTTACGTAGCATTTGCAGTAGTACGCTTAATTGTTCTAGTGGACTCATCTCCTGTATATCCGTCACCGGATCAACCTCGTTGAAATCCTCTTGGCAACATATAATGTATTACAAATGAAGCAAGAGAACATCAACTTCCATGAACAGTATATGGACTGCCATATTATAGCCATCAGACAAATGCTTTCATTGCCCAATCCCATAATTTTTGCTTGGAACCGCACGCGGGATCAAACGATCTTATGGTTCACATTACTTGATCTCATGCGTACGTGATCCCTTCTTGTTTTTGTCGCGTAGAAAATGTTTTCGTGAGAAAAGGGGTCCATCATTTGTGAGCCATAATCAAGACTCCTCTTCTCTCTCACGACCCAATGAGATTATAAAGCTAGCGAATCATTAAAATTGCACAATAGCTTCCATTCAAATTAATATTTAAGTTCATCTTCGATGGAGGGATAGATAAATGGAGGAATATCTCTCGTGCGTTAATTTATCTCGGAGTTTAGTCCCGTTCATTTTGATAGACAACGGGTTAACGAGAGAATAACTTATTCCACCAATTTTGTTGAGTCAATTTAATCGAGATACACGAAGATTATCTCTTATTATAACTGGATTAACTTTATTATTTTATCATATTAAAAAATAAATAAAATATGACGTATCCCCGAGATAGACGAGGATAACCAGCATTAAGCCTCACGGATATCGTACCACTCCTTTCTTCAAAAGCCTTGGGTTCTCACAATTAACAGTCACGTGTGATGGATGTGAAGACCAAAACTACCAAATTTTCCCGTTCCATGCGTCCTTGGAGCAAAAGGAGATTGGCGTATCTTCCCAATCGCCTCATTGCAAACGGGGTTTACGTCGTCTTGTGCTCCGTGAGGGCCCACTTTTGCTAATAAATAACCTTGACCACTTGAATGAAGGGCTCGGACGGCGAATGTGGCCCATTTCTGTCGTCCATTAATAGATCAGCTAGCATTATAAGTAATTCGTTTCTGTTCATAGTTGCAGAAGACTTAAGGGCATCATAGAGTCATTATACTGTATTTTAATTTGTACGTGTTATTCTTAATTTCTCATGATAGTGATATATAAAGATAAAATGCAACAAACTAAATTTTATTATGATATAAAGATAAAAAGAAAGTTTTTTTTTATGCCGAGGTACCCAAAATCGAATCCTGGATTGCGGGGTTGTCAGCGGTGGGACATGTTTGGGTAGGCCCAGGCCCATAAACAACCAATAATGGTAATGGAAAAGTCAGGTGATCAGGTGTGATTTTAAACCTAGTTGCATTGATGGGCCTAACAGAGAATCTTTTGTCTTGAATTTACACATATTTGACAAGAGTAATACTGACCACACCATGGGGGTGTATTCTGCGTAAATAGATCCGCAGGATCTGAAAACCCAAACCAAATCCAAAAATGAAAACAGATTCGAATCAGCATGTCTTAACGAGAAAGGCCTCCGATTTGCAATTGGGCCAATTTGGATCTTGACATACTGGGTTCCGATTTGGTTCCCAACAGAAAGAGTTGACCCACATATGATCCATTTACAACCCTATGGATGCTGCCATGCTGGGAAATCCCCTTCCCATTAGTTCATCTAGAATAGGAGTGTCAACGGATCGGATCTGGATCCGATCCTTCGTGATCCGAATTCGGATCCAATAGGTTAAGATCTAGATCCGATCAGAATCGAGTTTTCGGATCACGGAGGATTCGAATCGGGTTTTTGGATCTCCGAGATCCGTTGACACCCTTATTCTACGGAGATGAGATGTGGGAGATAAAGAATGCACGACTCGAATGCGAGAGAACAATCTCTTTGCATAGGGCTCACGTCCCTTTCTTATTCCCACCAATAAAGATGATCATTTTGCACGAGGTTCCGCACTCCTTTCTTGTCCTTATGTCTCATTGGTCCTCGGTTAACAAATAGGTCATATTTTAAACAATATGCAAAAAGATAATCATAAAAATAACTATCTTATATACTTAATTATTTATATAATTATCTTTCTTCTTTTAATGTTATTTTTAACAACCTTATTATATCAATACTGCGCCAAAGATGTCACTGTGCAGATAACTTCGTTGAAGATGCAAATAATATTTTATGTTATTCATAAAATTACACACACATATATATATATGTATAGAGAGAGAGAGAAGGGATCCGTTGCTTCATATATATATATATATATATATATATATATATATATATATATATATATATATATATATATATATATATATATATATATATGAGAGATCCGTTGTCACCGGTGGCAACGGAAGAGCGGAGTCATCGGTTTCAAAATCGCATGATTCAATCTTAAATTTTCAATCCACATTATTAAATCGTCTCTACTATTAGTAAACTAGTTGTGAATTAAAAATCATATAGTTCTAACATTTATTTCTTATGCATCAGATGGACATAAAATAAACGACTTCGATAGTATATTTTTTTGTATCATATAATATCTATATTTTTAATATCATATTTGAATAATTATTTATGTGTAGTTAAATTTTTCATGTGATTTTGAAATCAGTGGCAACGGATCCTTCCTCATATATATATATATATATATATATATACACACGAAAAGTGTCATTTTGATCATATCATTGTGTCAAAGAGAGAGAGAGAGAGGTGTACAAAGAGAAAAAAGCTTTAGAGAGATCAGAGGTATTTTAAACTTTTTGGACCCCTTTGGTAAATGGATAGGATACGAGAAGAACAATTTATCCCGACCTGGGCTTGTTCGACCTTTTTCGGTGGAACAAGCTGTCCCGATAAAACCACATAAATGCTCTCACCAATCTCAATTTAACCCGGTTAATACTGGCTCCCACCAAATCTACAAATTGAGGAAACCGACGAATAATAAGTAAAACCGGTCAAAACCGGCTGCAAACCCTCCCACGCTTATCATGTTCATTTATCAAAGGGCCCCTTTCAGAATTTGGTTAAACACTATCGAAAGTTAAATAAGAGATTGTAATAGAATAATAATGGCGTGTGACATTAATGATATTTTTGCAAATACCACGTTGGAAGGTTATTAGAAATAACATTGAAAAAGAATAGTATGTAATTATACATGTAAGAGGATTGCTTTTGCAATTATCACTATATAAAAATCTGATTGCACAAGAGATAACGGGTCTGTTATCAGATTATCAGGTATAACGGATCCCAACTTAACAGTCCAATGGGTCGGGTCCTGAGACCGGACCCTTCTGACAGCCCTACCGGATTCCATGCGGGCCACGGCGGATAATTTGAACCGCAAACTGATGCCGGTCACGCCGGGAACTGAAAAGGTGCGGGCAACAGCCGAGCAATCGTTGATAAAGCGATTACTAATGGGCCAATGGAAGGAGCATCAACCCTGCCCACCTACCGGCCCAATAATAACAACGACGACGAAGAAAGTGACCCCACGGAGATTTATCTCCGAACTCGCGTCAGCCCGCAGCGCGGCCAGCAAACATGTTCCAGCTTCACTGCCTCATCTCCCGCCTTCCGCTCTCCCCGCCGTCCCCCGCCCACTGCTTCCTCCCCGGCCCCGGCGCTTCCCCCGTCGCCGCCGCCGCCCCGCGCACCCACAACCACCAGCTCCGCACCGTGAAGCCTCACCATGTGCTCTGCCTCGCGCAGACGGGCGAGCCTGGGGCCGCGTCGGAGGTAGGAGGGGAGGGCGCGGAGCAAGGCCCCGTCCTCCTCCCTCCTCCATCGTCTTCTTCTCCTTCTTCCATCTTCGCCACCTCGGACGACCCTTCCCCGCTGCAGGTTTCCACGAGCGTTCTCCTCACCGGCGCCATCTCCGTCTTCCTCTTCCGCTCCCTCCGTCGCCGCGGCAAGCGGGCCAAGGAAATGGTAGGGCCTGTTCTCTCGCTCTCTCGATCACTACGTTCACTGTTCTTGTTTTGGCTTACCCTGGCAGAAGCGATGAAACGGGCCGGGTTCTTGTTGCCGGTTGTTGCAGAGGGTGAGATCGACGGGCGTGACCAAGGCGAAGGGCTTGAAAGAGGAGGCAGTGGCAAGCTTGAAGGCGATGGGCTCGGCCTCGATTGAGCCGGGGGCGCCTCCGTCCCCTGTGCAGGCGCTCCTCGGTGGCATCGCGGCCGGAGTTATCGCTGTGATCCTGTACAAGTTCACCACCACCATCGAGGCCGCTCTCAATCGCCAATCCATTTCAGATAACTTCTCGGTTAGCTCCCTCTCACTCACACGCGTACACATACAAGCTCGTGTAGATGGTTTGAAGTTTGAACATATTTGGTGTATAATGAGTTTAGTTCGATACTTACAGTACCTTTTTGTTCTGATCTCATTTGCTGGATGTTGTCCTGTTGTGAATAGCATTGTCACCTATCTCTTTACAGAGTATGTTTTAGGATGTCAGAATATACTTGGTTAATCTCTTATATGTCATCATTTTGGTTCATTCAGATTGACGGTCAGTTTGAATGTTTGTTTATGTTGCTCTTGACAAACCGAAACAGATGAAGAAGGCTGTCTTTGCTATATCTTCCAACTTACCTGCTGGCATCTTCTTTATTTTTCCCTCCTTGAATGTGAACAATATTGACGTGGGCGTTTTCCTCCGCCTTCCTAATTTAAGTCCAAATCCGATTGGGTAACGGGAGCCAGTCCCCGCGATGCCAAATCCGATGCAACCTTCTTTCCGTTGCTGTTTTAGCTCCCGCTCTTGATCTCACTTGCCTTCGTAACTGCTTTGGATTCTCTCTGTTTCCATAACTACAGTCTAGTCCGCCTTGGACCTGCCTCCTATTTCACCTAGATCCTACCTAAGGCGAAACACTCAAAGACATATGCCTCTGGGCTCTAGGGCCTATAAAAGGTACAGCACATTGACGTCGCAAGCTACGTAAAGATTGCTCCCTTTACTCTCTTGAGTTCCTTCTTCTCCATCATGTGTTGGCTTAAGCATCGAAGGGTTCTCTCGAGACATCCCCACCTGGTCAGAACTTTCTTTTTTTGTGTGCAAGAGAACGCTCGACCTTGCCAGTCTTGCCGACGGAGGCCCTCTGCGTCAACGCCATCCTGTCAAGGGAGACCTGGCATCAACAAGTCGGATGCACGTTTGCCTCCTCTACTGGAAGTTTCGGTCACGACAGCTATTGTTTGATTTCCTCTTCATAAATTCTAAATGTTATCAGAACACTTTGCCGTCGTCTGTGAGAAACGACGAGAAGGCATGTCACCTCCCCGAAAAATCGTAGAGCGAGCCAATGTCGACCCTGAGTCGTTGAACTCCACCATCGAGCACACTCTCACCGAGGGATTCTCGAAGGAACAGTTTAATGCTTTGTCAGAACAAGTTGGTAGCTTGAAGGAGATCGTCCGCAGCCTACATGATCGGCGTTCTAGTGGATTGGCTCGCTCCGCCTCCCCTGCTTACGACTCAGCCTGCCAATCTTACGGCCGCCTAGTGCAATGGCCAACCACCGGCACTGCTGAGCCACCATGCTTTCGCTGTTGTTGTCGATCCTCTGCTAGAATCGTGCGCCATTACATCCGAGTCAACCAACTCATCTTCCCATTGACCAGCCAAGGGGAATGCCTCTTATGTGCCCTCCGAATCACAACTCCCTCTCGAGGCTCTCCTCGCAATGAAGCGCCAACTCGAAGACATGAGGGAGACGAAAGCAGTGGTCACTAAGGTGGCCGAACAATGTAGTTCTTCTGCCCAGGTTAGCGGCTCCCTCTTTTCTCTAGAAATTTTGGCCGTCGTCCACCCTAGCAAGTTGAAACTCCCATCCAGAAAGCCTTACTACGGGATCTCAAACCTTTCCGAGCAATGGGAAAAGTTTGACACACTTCTTACCCTCACAAGAGTGTCAGACCAGATTAAGTACTGAGTTTTCCCTCTCACCCTAGAGAAGGGGGCAGCAGCCTTGTTTCATAACAAGCTCACAGCAAATTGGCCACTCCTTTTTCTCTCACTTTGTCGGGTACATCCGGCCCATAAAGACTTCTGCCTGTCTTATGGCGCTGAAACAGAGGAAGGACGAAATCCTCATGTCTTATTTGGAGCAATTCTACGCTGAGGCCCTCCAGATCCAACAGTTGGGCGTCTTAATGATCGTCATGATGGTGCTTAATGGGATCACTAACCTCGGCCTTCGAGGCTCCCTGGCCAAAAGACCACCTACTTTCTTCCCCAAATTGTTGGCCAAGGCTCAAAGATACAATAACAAGGAAGACATTCTCGCCTCTCACGCGGAGGAGAACCTTGTCCATGAGGCTTAACGAAGACCTACCGATGGTCAAGAAGATAGGCGCTTCACGTGAGACAACTGAAGGGATGATTGGTGATGGTCACGGGAGGATTTCCCTTGCCTTGCCATTCCCCCTCCTAGATCTTGATGGAGATCCGAGATAATGCCCTATCTCTAACAGCCTACTTAGATGCTCGACAATCTTGGACGATGGGACAAGACAAAGTACTATGCGTTCCACCGAGATTACGGTCACACCACCGACGAGTGCACTTTCCTCTGCCGAGAAATCCAACGACTGATCTAACAAGGGCTCCTCGACCCAAGCCTCACCGATGATCGGAGAAAGCTCCCAGCGCATGAACTTGAGCCGAAAGTCGGCGAGCTCCAACAACAGAAACTTAAAGGCGTTATCATGGCCATATCCGCCAAGGAGCATCCCACCTTAAAACACTAAGAGGTACGATCCTCCCACGGAAATCCCTCCGCACTTCTCCTACACAATTACTTGTACTCATACGTTTGCGTTTATAATACAATGCACTAATTCTCCCAAAAGTGCACCATTATACTTCTATGACCTTGGTGCGGCCGACCAACGGCCTTGCTCGGTCATTGCAGCTTACGACCTTCCTAGCAGATTGATGGCCCTCTTGTTGGATTGGATGCAAGGATGGTAGTACCGGTTTCGATACCGGTTTCGGCCGGGACCGAAACCAAAACGTACCGATTTCAGTTTCGGCTGAAACCGGCCAAAACAGGTTCAAAACATTAAAAAAAAAGCAAAAACAAAGCAAAAAAATTTGAAAAAAAATCAGAAAATATAAATCATCAGATAAAAACCAGAAAAATCATTATACATGTATTTGACTATAAAGAAATAGGATTAAGTGCAATAAATATGAAGTAGGCATTGGATATGTTAAAGTAATATTCTTGAGTACATATTAAGCATGAAATAAGTTCAAGCAGTACAATAAACCTAAGTAGACGCAATAAATGCTACAAAAATTAAATGATCCTTATCCAAATGATGATGCACTAATATGGATAATAGCTAGAAGAACTTTCTCCCTCATCGTCTGGCTTCTGATGTTGATACCCATAAAAAGGTTGCATGTATTCTGTATATTCACTGTAACCAAACAATGATGTAGTCAAGTCTTGCATCCCTTTTTGGATCACTCTTGGAGTGTAAGGTTGTTGGCTTGATTGGAATCCAAAATCAACATAAGAAGAGAACCTTGAGGATGAGAAGAGGATGCTGACCCATAACTGCTACTGGGTGGAACTGGATGGAATTGAAATTCTAGTTGATGATCCCACCCATACATGTCTGTTTCCTATTGGCCACCTCCATGACCTGATGGATGTCCATATTGGCTCTGTGAATCATATCCTTCTTCATTATGACTGTATCCTCTGTCTGTGTCAGCGTGGAAGGAGGAAGTAGGTGCATATGTGTCACCACAAGTAGTAGCACCTGCAACTGTACTGGGTAACATCTGTTTTTTTCTCTTTTGGTGTGATCATTTCATTCATTTTTAAGAGAAGTCATTTTTCCCTTGGCATGCGTCTCACATAAATTTGCTTCAACTGCTCAATTGTTGGGTCCTCTCGAGCAGCAGCACCAGTCCTCTTAGTTAGCTCATGCACTGATGTACTTCTTCTTAAGGATGGATGTGGCTTGACCATTTTAGGAGTGACTGACCTGCTATTTGATTCTGAGTGTCTAGCTGGCTCAAACTCAGGCTGTTACTCAGTGTCATGAACAAACAAGATTGGGTCCTCTCTCTGATGCACATGGGTCTCTCTGGTCCTCTTTGTTGGTCTTCTGAATTCTGGATCTTTTGGCTCATCTTCATCTAATATGCCCTCTGTCCATGTTCTTTCATCAACATAAAAAACAGGCTCATCAACTTGCTCTCGTATCTCAACTCAAGACTGCAAGAGATTGTCATCATCAAATAATACGTCTACATCAATTTCTGGAGTTGTATCATCTGCGACGCATTTATTCCGCAGCTGTTGTCTCAACTTTATGTTTTTTATTCTCAGTCTCATATTGTAGTGACAGTAAACTAATTTTTCTAACCGTTTAGCCTTTAGCCGATTGCGAACCTTTGAGTGCATAAGGCTGAATGTGCTCCAATTTCTTTCACATTGACTTACTGATGTTATTTGACTGAGCACCCTAATTGCAATGAAAGCCAATACATTATTGCTCACATCTCGGTTGTTCACCATTATCCACCAGTCAGATGTTCCACCAACTATAAACAAATAAATGTAAGATGTAAATAAAGATCAATTCTCTATGATGTACTAATACATATTGACTCAATTTAAGCAGAAAGATTTAGTATAGCTGGGCTTACTCTTCCTACAACGTATTGCAATTGGGAGTCAGAATATGTCCCAACCCTCATTCTATAATTGTTCATCTATAAAGATAAAGTAATAGATTAACATAACTACTTAAGTAAATTCTATACATCTTATTGATAAAATCAATAAATGGCAACCTCTATTTCGGTCTGAAGTCTCTTTTCTGGTGTCTTCGATAAACGACCAATGACTTTTAAAGTGTCTTGAAGCATCTCACCATCAACATTTGCATTGGCATTGTACATAAATCGAGGGTTGAGGAAATAACATGCATTTGTGTATAGTTAACTAAATGTTAGATATAAATTAACCTAAAGAACAATGAACTTTGTATCAATACAATTAATCACTCACTAGTTGCATGCAAGTCATAGTATAATGTGTTGTCCCATCTGTGGTCAATAATTTTTCACCACTTTACATATTCTCTGGGAAGGGATTTCTGCAACTTTAATTTGGCATGGTCCACGATCTCGTACAGATATTCCATATCATTCTTCTCATCGCCATCTACCATTCTTAGAACCTTTACGAGAGGTGTGGCTACTTTCATGTACCATGAGACCCTGGCCCAGAATTTGTTGTCTTCCACGATGTGGTAGACATTCAAATAATCCATCTGAGCATCAACATTAGATTTGTCTATGTATTCCCGCAGGGTATTGTGGTATATGAAAGCTTTCAACTCATTTTTATACCTGTGTAATGACTCTAAAGAAATGAAATTCGAATCAAATACAGATGATATTTATAAGGATAAAGTAGAAAGAATTGAGCTCATTCTTATACCTGTGCAAAGACGCCAAAGAAATGAAATTCGAAGTAAATCTGGTTGGCCCTACACGGATGATATCTCGCCCCCCACTTGCATGCTCCCTAAACATGTTCAATATTCTAGGATGGCCATAAATATACTGGGTGATTTTTTGTGCCCTCTCAATTGTCTTCTTCACATTATTTTCCTTCCCAATGTCTTCAAATATCAAATCCAGACAATGTGTTGCACATGAGAGCCAATATAAATGTCTGCGCTTCTGTATCAACTTCTTCCCTGCAGTCTTATAACTGGCTTCATTATCAGTGACTACTTGTACAATATTTTCCTCTCCAATTTGGTCTACCATCTTATCCATCAAATGAAACAAATAATTTGCATTATTTTCATAATTTGATGCATCTATAGATTTAACAAATACTGTACCTTCGATGTAATATACCAAAAAGTTAATCATGGACTTCTTCGTGGTACCAGTCCAGCCATTACACATGATGGTGCATCCTCTCTCCATCCAGATATGCTTGAAGCTTTCAATCCACTGATGGAACTCCTCAACCTCTCCCTCAAGGCCACGCCCGTATATGTCTTGACGGGGACCTTCAAGCAAAGGCCAGCATTTGCTATGGCATCTATCATAAGTTGAAAATATTCTGATTCAGCTATATGTGCAGGGACACCTGCATGGAAAAATCATTTGCAAATACTTTAAAATGCATGTCCTGCAATTTCTGTTGATTTTTTTACCCCTCTTAATGCTTGCTTGATTTTTGGTTGTGTAGCACTTTGCCTTCTGTGCAGATAGTTGTCCATGGGGCCTCCTCTCTGCGGGGCTGCACCAGTGTCAGGACGTCGTGCATCTTGTGTTACACCAGCTGTACTGGAGTATGTCCCTGAACCTATCAGTGCTTTTCCTTTCCTTCGAGCGGCATGTTCACGTTCTATTGCTTCAGTCATCTCTAGATCTGAATCCTCAGTGCCTTCCTCATCATTATCATCCCTTCTTCCTCTTTTGCCCGAAATCTCCTCAACAATTTCAGCCTGATCTTCAGCCCTTTGTTGCATCATCTCTTTTTTGCCCAGAAGGCACTGGCGTATTTCTTCTTGGACCTCTCGGGGACATCTGTCACATTATTTGACCTCTCCTCTTATCCCTGCCAAATGTTACTTTCCTCTAGTAATTCCACCATGTATCTCCTTATCACAATAATTATATTTCACTTTTCTTCTCCCAGCATCAACCAAGGAGAGGTGAGCCCACCCCGAATCCTCCTTCTCTTACTGCTCTTGATCTTGTTCACGTCTAGGCATGATGCTGCATTAAGACAATCAAAAACAAATAGTTGTAAGTACAATTAAAAAATGCAATGAAACATAATTGAGTTTGAAATATGCTGAATTGAGATAATTAGATAAAAGTCTCAAATTTAAACAGCTAATTAGAACTTAATTTGGAGTTTTACTCTAATCACCCTTCATTAAATGCAATTAGAAGCATGCGCTCGTCCTAAATTATTCAATGAAGCTTAATTGAACTTCAATTGACCCTAACTAAATCTAATTAGACAAAAGTCTCAAATTTAAATAGTTAATTAGGACTTAATTTACAGTTTTATCCTAATCACCTTTTATTAAATGCAATTAGCAGCATGTTTCTGCCCTAAATTATTCAATGAAGCATAATTGAGCTTCAATTGACCCTAACTAAACCTAGTTAGACAAAAGTCCCAAATTTAAATAGCTAATTAGGA
The DNA here is from genome assembly GCA_022559845.1 of Amorphophallus konjac. Lineage (NCBI taxonomy): Eukaryota > Viridiplantae > Streptophyta > Magnoliopsida > Alismatales > Araceae > Amorphophallus > Amorphophallus konjac. The sequence continues at coordinate 20,201,447 of CM040125.1, forward strand.
CTTAATTTGGAGTTTTACCCTAATCACCTTTCATTAAATGCAATTAGTAGCATGCTTCCGCCCTAAATTATTCAATGAAGCTTAATTGAGCTTCAATTGATCCTAATTAAACTTAATTAGACAAAACCCCCAAATTTAAATAGCTAATTAGGGCTTAATTTGGAGTTTTAACATATTTAATATATGAAAATTAATATATTGAAGGTCCCTCGCCAGTGGCGGAGTGGACACCCTCCCCCTTTGCAAGGGGGAGGTCCTGGGTTCAATACCCGGTTCCCCCTCCCCGTTTAAAATAAAAAAATAAAATTACATAAAAAAATAATATATTGAAGAGAATCTTACCTACAACAAAAAAAACTATCAAACCAACAAAAAAAAAACTTACAAGATCAATTAGGAATCTACAATAAGAAACGGCGACGGCTGCGGCTACACGCTGTAAATAGCAAGAAACGGCGATGGCGGAGGCGGCAGCAAATCCCTCCACCTGGAGGAGGCTCCACCTGCAAGGCTGTTGCAACAACACACTTCTCCCTCAGATCCGAGAATTTGAGGGAGAACAGAGGTTTCAGCCGAAATCGGGCGATTTCGGGCCGAAGCGGGTAAGTTTCGGGCGAAACCGGTATCAGTTTCACCCGAACCATTAAAAAGGTTTTTTTTTTTAAAGTTTCGGACCTGCTACAGTGAGTAGGTTCGAAATCGTTTCGGTATGGACCGAAACCGATACGTTTTGGCCGAAATGTATCAGTTTCGGCCGATACTGCCATCCTTGAGTGGATGACCTTCAGCCTAGCCGCTTCTCAGCCATAGTCCGATCACCGCAGCTTATGACCTTTGGCCTAGCCGATTGACGGCCATAGCCTAGTCTTCTCTCATTAGATTGGACGACCTTCTGCCTAGCCGCTCCTCGGCCATAGCTCGATCACCGCAACTTACGATCTTTGACCTAGTCAATTGACGGCCATAGCCCGGTCTCCTGTCGTTGGATTAGACAACTTTTGGCCTAGCCGCTTCTCGGCCATAGCTCGGTCACCGTAGCTTACACCCTTCGGTCTGGCCGACTGACTGCCATAGTCCATTCTCCTTTCACTGGATTGGATGACCTTAGGCCTAGTCGCTTCTCGGCCATAGCCCGGGCCCTTTGTGTACAACCTCAAATTCAACTGCCCAGCGGCCTTGTCTTGGTCACCTCTACATGAGTGACCCTAAACCCAGCCGCATAGTGGTCCAACCTCGATCACCTCTACACGAGTGACTTTAGAATTAGTCGCACAACAATCTTACCCTAGTCAGTTCTATGTGAGTGACCTTAGCTTTAGTCAATCATCGGCCTTACCTCAGTCATCTCTATATGAATAACCCTGAGTCGGTCGAGCGGAGGCCTTACCTCGAATACGTCTTGCTTTATGACCTCAAATATGGCCAAGTTTAGGCCTTAACCTCGGTCACCAATCACTATATTCCTCGGGCACGACCGCATGTCGCCACTGGCCCCGTCCATTAGCATGGCTGACCAATGGCCTCATCTTGAATCCTCACTCTATGAGTAGCCTTGTCTGTTGCTGACACACGGCCCAACCCGATGATAACACAATACATTAGTTGAGGTGCAGTCGACCCATAACCTTAGCCCAGTCACCATCTTTAGTGACTTTCGATGCGGCTGACCTATGGCCTTAGCCCAATCATCAGCCCTTTACAAGCCTTAGCTCGGCTATCGATCAACATGACCTTTGGTGTAGCCAATCGCAGGTCTTAGTCTCGGTCACTTCTCTACACAGCCTTCGGCCTAGCTGACCAACGGCTTTAACCCAACTTCCTCTCGTTGGATTAGATAACCTTCGGCCTAGCCGATCGTCAGCCTCAACCCAACTACTCCTCAGATTGTAACCTTTGGCCTACGGCCATCGCCTGGTTACCTCTCAGCATTCGACCTTCAGCCTTGCCGCGCAACAGCCTTAGCCTGGTCATCATTCTTCGCCTTATAACCTTAGGTGCGGCCAATCGCAAGCCTTAGTCTCGATCACCACTCTCTATATGTAACCTCAGGTGCGGCCGACGAACGGTCTTAGTCTCAGTCATCTGGTCGCATGACCTCGACATAGCCTCAGGCACGGCCTGTCAACTGGCCTTAGCGCAATTTCATCATTTGGCTTGGCCAATCGACGGCCTCAGTCACATACGCCACTCCACACTCTCGGTCGAACGATGGCCGCAGCTTTGAAAACCTTCCTAGTTATAACCTTAGGCCCAACCGACCTATGGCCTTAGACTTGATCATCTCTCAACACTATAAAGGCACTGCGATGACAGCCCACTAACGAATCGCCCCCGCCGCATGCTTGCTCGTGCATCTTGCACCGAAGGTTGGGGGGCAAATGACGTGGGCGCTTCCCGGCCGCCTTCCTAATTTAAGTCCATGCCCGATTAGGTAACGGGGGTCAGATCTCCACGGGGCCAAATCCAATGCAACCTTCCTTTCGTTGCCGTTTCGGATCCCGCTTGCCTCCGTAACCACTTTGGACTCTCTCTGTTTCCATAACTACAATCGAATCTGTCCCAGACCTGCCTCCTATTCCGCTCACAATCTTACCTAGGGTGAAACACCTGGAGACATATGCCTCTGGTCCCTAAGGCCTATAAAAGTTACAACATATTGAGGTCGCAAGGTATGCAAAGATTGCTCCCTCTGCTCTCTTGAGTTTCTTCTTCTCCATCAAATGCTGGCTTAAGCATCGGAGGGTTCTCTTGGGGCACCTCCACCTTGGTCAGAACATCTTTTGTGCAGGAGAACACTCGGCCTCGCCAATCTCGCCGACGGAGCCTCTCCGCGTCAACGTCATCTTGCCAAGGGAGACCTAGCATCAACAAGTTGGATCCACGCTTGGCTCCTCTATCGGAAATTCCGCTCACAACAGCAATCGTTCAATTTTCCCTTCATAAATGCTAAGTGTTACACAACAATTACCATGAAATTCACTAGATAAAAACAAGGAATACAAATATAGAAAGCGTAAGCTCTCAAAAGTCTATTTACAGAGTCACACAAAGGCAGCAAGCTGAATTAATAACTTCCAGGAAATATAATAAGCGATCACATGTAAGGAACCTCCCATTAGAGACTCTACGAACCTTCAACAAGGCCATCCCCGTTGCATCACTCTCTATCGTCAGCTAAGGGTGATCAACACCTGAGCTGAACAATGTTTATATTATTTTTTCCCCAAGAAAAAGGACAACTGTTTACATTTTGCAATGCTCTGTCACTTTAAAACATGTTACTTATTTCATAATTCATTGTCCAAGAAAATGGCTCTGTAAGGTGACAAGGTGCCATTTGTTGGAATTTTAAGCCTACAAGGTAATAGGTATATGATTCCAAGTTTATCGATGCTGTATATGATCATCTTTTTTGGATCTTATCTTTGATGGCAAGGGAAACCAACAAGTAATGGAGACCAAGGTTTTCGATAGTATTGTGTGTCCTTTTCTGCCTCCCTTTTGCAAAGCGGCATGGCCTCAGGATTTCAATAAGACACGCAGGTAGATCAGCATGCACTTGGAATCTTGCTATGGTCATGAAGTTACGTCAAAAGACTTCACAATTTTGACCTTGTAGCAGAAACAGACGTCTAGAGACAAACTGTTTACACCATGATTGTTCAGGCTCATCTACTTTTTAGAATTGGGCGTTCACTGTAGTTCCTGGTGAAGTCTTATGGCTTGATCAAGAGGCTGTTAAGGTCTTGTGGCATCTGCTTGTTTTCTCCTTAATTCTCGTATTTTCATTTTCATGTATCTGTGGGAAAAGTTTAATGGTAAACATACAGTACAACAGCAGCCTTCTCTTCCCTATTTGTTTCATCGTCGTGAATGCCAATTTCAAGATTGATTTATGTCTGGTCATCTGCATCCCTACTGTAGTGTAAATCTAAACTTGTCCTTGTTTGAATAATATGGGTTGCCTGGAAATTAATAATATGGGTGGTATTCCTTTTTTGGTATTTCTATAAACATAGCCTGCTCTGAGGTCATGGAGTTGGATGTTCAAGTGACCAATAGCCTTTCAGCCCTGCATCAACGCCCCCCACCATGTTATTAGAGTCTGCTTAGCTATACTTCTGAGCAATGTAGACAATTTTGCAGTAACTTAACTGTTGAGAATTGTTTGGACATCATTGACCTGTGGGCATAAGGACAGTTCTAAAGAGCCAATAATTGATATCACCATTTTCTCTCATTTATTCTCTTATTTTCCTCAATATTCTGACATATTTGGTGAACACTGCAGATCCACTCAAATTAAGTATTACGGTACTTCTTTCTTGATTATTTGGAATTTAACAATTCTCCATTTTGATGAAGAGACTAGTTCAACATGCTTTGTGTTGTCTTAAGTGAGAGCCATTGAGGGCTTGGTTGTTTTATCGTAAAACACCATAAAACTCCATGGTTGTTTTATTTTACAACAGTTTCTGGTTGTTTGTTTGATTGTAAAATTGTGTAAACTGGATTACGTGGGTCCACGTGGCACTAAGATTCTCTTATTTTTCTGGTCCATATCCACCGGAAACCAAAATTGGAGAAACAATGAAAAAAATCAGAACAGACTAACAAAATACCTTGTTTATTGTGTGGTCATCCAAACAAAAATACTTCTGGTTTTACAATTAGAAAAATGCACCGGTTTTAAGACATTTGGAGAATTACATAGAAACAAACGACACCTAAGTACTACAATTTCCAAAGTCTCTTCACTTTTCAATTTTGCCATCTTTCTCTAACAGGCCAATGCATATTATCATCAGTATATTCACAGGAAACTTAATTGCTTTTAACAGATCCCAAGTTTTATGAAGCATTTATTGCAGAAAATTTTAATCTTGATAAATGCTTAAACTCTTCCACCTATTGTCCAATTTTCTATATAGTAGTTGTTTGGGAAGAATCAAGGTAATGGATGAACTTATGTACAGAAACAAGGTTGTTGATGTTGCATAAAGAATATTGTATTTGCATATTCTATAGCATCCAAAAAGGATATTGTAATTGGATACGATATAGCACCTAAACTTGAAAGCCTTCATCTCGTCAGTGAGATGTGGTAGATGGAGCCAGTGAATCCTTGAGGACAGAGTTTCTTCCTCTGTATCATCCCATTTTTGCCGTCAAAACAAAAGGTGGAATTTTGGTATGGATATGTGCAACAGACTTATATTCATCCTTATTACACATGCCTCTTCATTGTTTATGCTAAAATGTTGTAGTCCAAACCCAGCTATCTTGGGCACAAAATGTAGCGTGCAGCACTCAGCTTTGCGAGGAAAGACCTCCCCATTCAATACCTTTGAGCATTACCAGGATCTCCCAAATTGGCCTATTTTCTGTTCACAGAACGATCTCGAGTTGGAAACTTGGAATGGAACTATCAAAAGTTGAGCTGTAGAAACATGATGTAGGGAGGCTTGGAGGAGAAAGGTTTGGCTGTTTGGGAATTTACTCGTGGCTGTTTGCCAATTTACTTACAACCATAAGTGTCCAAACACCATGTGCGTTTAGTGTTAACAGTTCACAATCTGGAGGGTTTTGTCCTTTGTATAAGTGGCCATTTTCTCCTTGCCACCTCTTTCTGGTTTGGAGAGAACAGCTGGCACCAGACACAAGACGTACAGAAGCTTGGAGGGGGTTGACTTTGAGAACCACAGAATGACACTGCATTTCCCTAAGCTGAAGCAAGTTTTGTCATGTTGATGGTGTGGACTAGCTTTCTTATTCATTTGTCTTCATTTGTCTCATATTGAATTAAGAACTTCTCAAGTTCTAAGAGGATACTTAGGAAGCACATAAAATCTCGAGTCTGGAGGGTTTTGTCCTTTGTATAAGTGGCCATTTTCTCCTTGCCACCTCTTTCTGGTTTGGAGAGAGAACAGCTGGCACCAGACACAAGACATAGAGAAGCTTGGAGGAGGTTGACTTTGAGAACCACAGAATGACACTGCATTTCCCTAAGCTGAAGCAAGTTTTGTCATGTTGATCGTGTGGACTAGCTTTCTTATTCATTTGTCTTCATTTGTCTCATATTGAATTAAGAACTTCTCAAGTTCTAAGAGGATACTTAGGAAGGACATAAAATCTCACGAGTCTCGGGCTGAAGTTCTGCCAGTTACTTGGTGGGGTGAGAATGGTCATATTTTAATATATTTGTTTTTCTCTTCCTTTGGTGACTGAGTATGATACATATCTTTCTTGTGATCTCACCATAAGTCCCACGGTATGTGGTTTAAACGAAATCGAACTTTAAAATGGGCTCACTTTCCAGATTTGTGTGGCATCGAGAAAAGAGTCCAAAGGCTAGGATCTGCAAAATGGGTGACTCAGAGCAGTTAGAGCTCTAAGCTCAAGCCTTATGCCATATGTGTCATGTTGTCCTTTTTGGTTGCAAACTTCCTTGTCATTTTCCTATTTTCAAAGATGTCTGCCGTCTGCTGTTCCCCTGAACTCTTTTACATGGACTAAGACCGTCTTCTTCACCCAGATTATCATCTCTTGTTCTTTTAACCCATTGCACAAGTCCAGGCCACAGCTTGTTTTCTTCATATGTACACCCTACGCTTCATTGTCTATAACAGCAGTCTCATCCATCATATTGGCTCATTTGTCATCATCTGCAACAAAGATTTATGATAATCAGTGAACATCTTTATGCCATGACGGTTGCATGTACTCCAAAGTTCATCCGCACATCCCATTGATTCTTTACTTACATTATTGACATTTTATTCTTTCATTTTCCATATCTATGTTTTGACTAGATGAAACTGGCATATTGTAGGTCTCATCACTCACTTTGACTCTCATTCTTTACAGTATTATCATTACCGTCTTATTGTTTCCCCAAACTGCCATGCAATATGCATTTCTTTCTAAAGTTATGCGTGTTCTCCATTTTTGTGCTTCCATGTCTCCCTTTTTATGTTGAAATAAATGCTGATGTGTTAAACTTACCTAATATATTAATCTGTTGTCTAGCCTTTGTTGGGAATGATTCATCGTAACTAATTTTGTTCTTCACTTTCTAAAGACAAAAATATTCTTCCAAATTGTACTAACAGATTATGCTTGATTATTGGAGGTTGGTTCCATCTGTAGAGTGTAGGCCTTTCTGTGTTTGCCGTGTTTATGAGTGCTGCATTTTGTTGGTTAATGTCAAAGGGAAGAATGAAGATTTTTCTTTTTCCTTTCCCGATAAGATTTCTTTGAATATTCCCATTCTCGTTAAACTAGATTTGTTGGTTGGAGGATCTCAACAATTTTGATTTAGGACTCATCTTCCTTGTGCCAAGTCAGAAAATCATTCAGTACCATTTAAGTTTCTTTCTTATTGATATGATTTTCCCCCCTTGTTTCTCAGGTTCGTCAGATCACAATAACCGTAAGGTCAGCCTAACCTCATTGTATCATTCCGCTCGTAATCAGTGATGGCCTTGTCCTTGCTTACACCTAAACTGCCCTTTGCAGGACCATTGTGAACGGCTTATGCTATCTTGCAACATTTGTTTTTGGGATCAATGCCGTGGGTCTGATGCTCTATTCGGGCCAGCTTGCAGTCAGTTCCCTTATGGAACAGTCAACAAGTACTCCGGCACCTAGTCAGAATACAGAAGAGCAGACAGATGCAATGAAGCCTGCTAAGATTTCCAGTGGCAACGTGGATTCTGACAGTGCAAGTACACAGCAGCAGAGATCAGATGAAACGTGAAACATCAATAACCCGGATCACTTTGCTGCAGCTTTTTTCTTTTTTGCTTCCCGGATTTATGTATCATGTTCAACAATACCATAATTTTGCCTCCTTTTTCTTTGTCCTCTCATTGAAAGCTTAGAAACAGCAATTGAAGATTACAGTATAGAACAGAAGGTTTCAGAAACACAGCATGTTTGATTTCACCGTTGGAACTGCCTGTCCTGCATACTACTACTAAGCAAATGGTTTCAGACAACCGAAAAACCTCAGCTCATCATCAGGGAGGGTGCGGCGTAGTACACTGGATGGCTAAGTTGGTTGCCCATGTTGGAAGATGGCCCGTGCAGTGCATGGTTAACCGCGTTGTTTTCATCCCTGCTTATCTTAGTTGTTGGCCGTTTGTTTGTGGAATATTGGAAATGGTGCGGTGGTGTGGTATTGGAGTCGAAGATGTGCAGAATGACCACCATGGCCAGAGAGCAGAGGAACATGGGAATGGGGCCAAAAATCCAGAGCAAAAGCGTGGTGGCAAAGTACAGCGATCGGAGACCCATCGACCAGAAGTTCCCTCCCCTGATGACAGCCTTTTGCACGTAGCTCACCGGCACGTCGGAATCCATCGTGCTTATCAAGAAGCTCGCGTGCACAAAATGCCTTGCGGACTGGATGAACGACGTGAAAGCTGTCAGGAAGCAGACTAGGAGTGCGATGTACTTGACGGAGGTGGTTGTCAGGCTTGTATCTCCATATATAACCTCAGTCATGAACAGTTTGCTCGAGCTCCCAACCCACGTCCCAATGAGGGAGCCCAGGGCAATGGAGAGGGTGGCGAGGTTGGTCGATGCCGCTAGGCTGCTCGATATCACTGAGAGCGCCAGCCCCGTCTCCGTGGCTGTCCCCTGCAGGTAAACACTTCGAAATTAAATCAAAAGCAGCAAACTCTTCATCATGTTTACTTTCCGCGGCTAGAACACATGCGCGCGATGCGAGGTCATATCACATCATATATGTATGCCAAAGAAGTAACGAGAATCGATTCGGAAAAGAGGAAGATGGAGGGGTGAAGTCTCACGCGCAGCATTCGCTCCACCCAGGCCTTCTTGTTGTGGTTCTCGTAGCCGATGACGGTGGTGTGAGGCAGCCTCAGGATCCTGTAGATGAGGAAGAGGTGGTAGCCGAACATGAGGAGCAGCCCACAGGGAACCAGCACCAGGTCTATGGAGTCCCTCTGTAGAAGCCACATCTCTGCTCCTCTCCCCGCGCCTCCTCTCCTCCTCTTAATCCTCGCATCGGGGGGTAATTAGAGATGGAAGGCTCTGGGGTATTAGGCATTTAAGCAAACGGCTTAGCCGAGCGTGTTCCACCCCTCTACGGCCATTATTGCTTGCAGTTGCTGGGATCTCATGGGTTGGGCCAGTTTTGCCTTCGTCAGGGAAGGGGGAGGCGGACGGCAGTGGGGGCGCGACCTGAAACAAGTTCCTTCGTAGTAAAAGAAAGGAGAAGAGCGTCCGGCAAGCAAAGGCGAGGAGGGAGAACCTGCCCATTTTTTTTTTTTTTTTGCGTGGTAGCAAAGGACGTGCTTGCTTGCACTCCAACTCCTTCTTCGGTAAATGGTTACGTCCTCTTGGTGATATGGTCCTACGTTACAACTTGAGACGGGTGTATCGTCGGTGAAGCAAATGCAGGAGCAGGGAAATAGACGCGGATCGTCTAGCGTTCCCAACATGACTACAACATATCTTCCAATTAATACGAGGGGGATGTAATTTTCTGCAACCCCCTCCCCCCACCTTTACGCAGCAAAAAAAGAAAAAGAGAGTTTACATATTAACCCCTATATCTTATCAAATTGTCGACTAATTCTTGAATTGCACTTATTTGTCTATAAGCTCATATAATCATCACCGTTATCCAAGAAGATTCTTACCGATCATTCCGTTCAACAAAAATTAATCGAATTATAGTTAACTGTTACTCAAAGATTATCAAAATATGAAACTACCCCTGGTTAGTCACATGTCACTCGATCACCCTTCCCTTTCTCCCCCTGCAAACTGTTCAAGTCTACATCGGCGACAGGGGCACCTGTAGGGTGTCGGGCGGGGACTGCAGGTGGGTCTCCATTGGCGTGGACATCATTCATGACCCCCTCTATTGTTCCTCGACAAGCCCACCTTTGACCTCGACTCCACCTTTGCCCATAGCGTTGGCCGTAGGGTGTCCAAGGGAGAGAACTCCCTTGAGTACCTACTGGACGTGATCCAGTAGCACAGCCAGTCAGAGTTCGGCATGACGGCCCTCACCGACTTCTGCCACCGGCATGAAGCCCCCCAAAACAACATCTTGCAACAACGACCAGCATCAGCCCATCTCCACATGGTGTTGACACCTCTGCCGTCACATCACGGCAGTCAATGCTGAGTAAAGGGGAGTGCTAGCCGCTCCTTTAGGGCTGGGTTAAGGTGAGTTAGGGTGGGTTAATCGGGGTCGGGTGATTTATTCTCTGTTTGATACTTTTTTCTTAACTCGGGTCGGATAGGGTTAAAGTAGATTAATTCATTCCATTTAAATAAGTGGAATGAGTTACTCCACCCGGGTTAAGGTCACTTTGATAACATGTTAGGTTAAGGGCGGGTGGGTCACCCCTGATAGGCCACCCGCTCTTAACCCAATCCGTTACCAAAGTGACCCTTAGTGAGGGCAATTGATCTGGGAAACGAGTGCCCCTCCTTGCAACTAGAAGAAGAATGGTGGACGACTTCGATCGCAGCATCAGGAGCCTCTGGAGCTCGGCCAAGTCCCCATGACGTGGCAGTCATAGTGGCATCATCGACATGCTACCTTTCACACCATCAGGTTCTTGGATAGATCACTGAGCAGCACCCTAGAATCTGCCGAGGTATGTCCTGCCCTGCTTTTATTCTTCCTGCCCCAACACTGGCAATTCTGTAAGGGGTGCCGCCGCTATTGGACCCTTGACGGGACCCCCTGCAACGTCTCCATCGGCGGCTGCACCGATAGGGCTCCCCAGCACCAGAGCGGGCAGTAGGTATTGTCACGCTTCATATTCTATACTGTCAAGGTATTATCCACTTTGACCTATCGACCTCACTATTTTGTCCCCTTTTAAGGGTGATCGGCTCCGGAATGGAGGACTTCCGGGAGGTCACCCATCCCAATACGACTCCCCATTAAGCGAGAGGTCACCCATCTCAATACTACTCCTCATTAAACACTCTTAAATTCGGGGTTCTTTTAAAGAACTGAGTCTATACTTCAAAAGACGTCTCGGTGATATAGAGTACAACTTAGCTATATTTGAGGGTGTTACAATCTACATTTCTTATATAGGCGACGTTCTCGTCGCTGGGCACATATAACACGCAATCAAACCCCCAGGCAGGTAGGACTCTAGAGGTGACCCCTACAGGCTCAAGAGGTAGCTTCCACTATATATCACTTTGTCCCATTAGGGGTTCAAGAGGTGGCTCCTATAGCGTAGCACTTTACCCTGCATGGCACTTAGTTCCCATATTTCTAGTCGGGATATAGCTCTGATATCATTCTGTCACGTCCCGTACTCTATACCGTCGAGGTATTGTCCCATTTAGCCTATCAGCTTCACGGTTTTGTCCCTTTCTAACAGAGATCGGCTCCAGAATGGTGGACTTCCCGGGAGGTCACCCATCTCAATACTACTCCCCATTAAGCACGCTTAACTTCGGAATTCTTTTCAAGAATTAAACCGATACTTCAAAATAAAGGTGACTCGGTAATATAGAGTACAATTTAACTATATTTGAGGGTGTTACAGGTATCCTTCACCTCTGGCTCCAAAGCCTATTCCTCCACTCGCCAGTGCCCCGCCCTAGTCCCACCGTCGCCTCTGTCAATGCATTCCCCTCATCCTCCTCCTCGTCTTCCTCACCACTGGCCTCGCTGGCCTTCGACGCCCTCTTGGCCACCCCCTTACCAGCCGACTGCAAGGTTGAGCTCGTCACCACTGATGAATCAGGATCCTCGAACATCGTCAGGAGTTTCGAGTCAGTGTCGATGGAGCCACTGTCGGCGGAGTTTCTGGCCCTCAGAGAACCCTTCTCCGACGGGCATGACGAATTCAGGCTGGGCTTGGGCCTCGGCCTCAGTGGCGGTGGGCGGTGGGCAGCTGGCGGATGAGTGCACTGCTCTTGTCGTCGGACCTAGCTAGGGTGATGGCAAGAAGAGAAGGCTAGCTTAGAGATCTCAAGTGAAACCTAATATCAAGATGGAATATTTGTATGAGATATTCTTTTTTTAATGTCCGTAAATCATGTGGGTTTTTTTAATAAGATTCAGAATATTATAGGAATTTATAAATAAATAGGTGTCATTTAGGGACTAATAATAAATTCAAGAAAATTGTGAGGACTAATATGTAAAAATTTTAAAGACAAATCAACCGAACCAATCTGATTCGTCATACTGCTGCTTGGGACGAGGAGAAGAATTGTGTAAGAATCTAATTTTAATATTAGATGGAGTTCAATCCGATGGAATCCACAGTTGTACATCCGTTGTTCCTGGGGTTCGGATGGATCCGATCGCTCGTCGGATGGCGTCCGCTTATCTGCAGGCGAACCTACGCCGTGCTCCTCGGACGCAAAGAGTGAAGGCGGAGGTGGGGCTTCATATCCTTCTGCACCGAATATCCGGCGGGCCGAGCGGCACGGGCGGCTCACGTGGACATCACAACTGCGCCCTATCTAATCAAGAGTTTATGATTAATGACATTGTTAAATGGCATAATTAAGTTAGGGGCTCTCCGATGTTCTTCTAGCTTGTATGGCCAACTTGCCTAATTCCTTCCTGTATTGTTACGCAACAGCTTGCTTAAGGGAATGTAAACAATGTCCTAGTATCCGACTATCTGTCCGTCTTTGACGTTTGAAAGGATATTATCTGCGTGTCCTCTACGTTGAGGATAGACATGCTCTTATGTTTCTTTCCAGGTTCAACCATCCATCAGTTTGATCTCTTTTCTTTGGAAGCTTGTGCTAACTTGAGGGTTAAGAAACCGGTTGCAAAGAGCTTCAATAACTCTTATGTTCAGATTGCAAGCCGTATAAATTTTCTCCAACAAGTTTGTGAGTAGGGATGTCAACTGATGATTATCACGTTAGAAATATACAATTTTTATTATTTTTAATCTTTTAATATAAGAGAAAGAGCTATCTCTGTCCTTGTTCTTATCCGTGTAGACATCTTTACTTTTAAAAGTTATCAAAAATAAATAATTTAATGTTTAAATCATCAGGTGACACCATTCGCGTTATGTATGCGTCACCTATTCTTCCAAAAAGTAAATATGATTCCTTCCGCAACCTAAGATAATATGTATATTACGGTATAAACTACGTCTATTCTTTCAATTACATAACATATAAAGAAAATTATCCTTATACCCTTAAATCTTTTAAAATAACCCCTATAACACTACCTTTATGGTATGCACCTCAATGCCTCTCAAATCTCTTAACGGGTGTGACGATGCCCCTGAAGTTACGTCTCATGTGCAAACGGTGGTCACTCATTCACTCACGTAACATTACTATTTTGCCCCATTTTTATTAGAAGGATATATACAAAGAGAGAACGGCATGTAGAGAGAGAGACAAAGAGAGAGAGAGAGAGAACGGAGTGAGAGAGAGTGTGAGAGACGGGGAGAGGACATCGGAGGGGGTCTTCTCTTTGGCGCCATCGCATCGACACCCCCGACATGTGTGTGCGCGGGGGCGCGCGCACAGAGAGAGAGAGAGAGAGAGAGAGAGAGAGAGAGAGAGAGAGAGAGAGAGAGAGAGAGAGAGAGAGAGAGAGAGAGAGAGGAGCCGTGGCACCTGTAACTTGTAGCTAGGGCTATCAGTGGGCGGACTGACCCAACGATCTTATGGGCCTAGCCTGATATTGGGTCAGGCCGCCATGCTATTTCAATCTATGAACTTTTTGGTGGGTCTAAAAACTCGGGCACGTTCAAGAATTAGGTCAGTCTAGAGCTTTTGAGGTTGGCCCAAATGGGTCAGAGTGTTCCCTATTTAGAAAACTTAATGACGAGTGATGAACCCTGAATATTCTGATCATGGCATGAATGGTTCTTGTTCTTACTTGATTCTCATTGTGATTGGACTTTTGTTTTAGATAATTAGGATAATTACATAATTAATTTAATCAACAAATGTAGATAGACACTTTCCAAAAGAAATAAAGTAAAATTTAGAAGTAAAATTATATTTTAAAGTTTTGATAAGCCAGGTCGAGTCGTGCTGGGCCAAGGCCGAGCCTTAAAATTTAGTGTAATAATAGGGCCCGACCCAACCTGACAAATTGTGACATGGGTTGGGGCCGGGCTTGGACCAATAAAATAATGTGTTGGGCTTGGGCCAGGTTGTACTAAGCTCGGCATGGGCCTGACCCATTGACAACCCTACTTGCGGCATGTGGACATACATGACTAAGAACCACGCCAGAGCTCCGGATCGATCTAGAGACTTGCGCCAGAGATCCCTGAGTGCAATCAGAGACGAGGAGATGACGACAATGATGGATTGGATTAGCAAGCTCTCATCTCCTCCAAGGGCATCTCATCATCTTCTTCCTCTGCTACTGTTGTCGCCACCTATGCAGAGGGATTGCCAGGTGGCATTCGGCGGTTGGTGGAAGAGGACTGTGCACGCTCGTGCCTCCTCATGGGCATGGGCGACGGAATTGTGGAGTAGTAGGCGTAGATGGGACCGAAGGTAGAGAACACCTGGCAGAGGGACTCCTCCATTGCATCTAGGGAAGGTCGTGCACGAAGACCTTGCAGTGGGAGCCGTCCTAGGTAGTGACATCGTGGATGAGGCCGTGGAAGGTGGGGTTGCCGATGGCGGCATCACAGAGGAGGCCGATGACCTCATTCTTACTATAGGGCTCTAGGATCGCCTGGACCTCCAGGGCACATCGGAGTCAAAGTCGAAATACAAGGAGGAGGAAGAGGTGGAGCGGGTCATGTTAGACTCCTAGGAGGTAAGAGAGGGACATACAGGCGGTTGCCTCATCCAAGAAAGAGGGGAGGCAGAGGATTAGCCTCCTTCCTCTCTATCGTCAGCAACAGTGGCGAGAGGAGGGACGGGGAGGGACCCAAGCCTCAATGGCATGTTGGTCGACACTAGATTAGAATTGCGTCACCTTTGGTAGTCAGAGAGAAGATGGGGTCTCGGTAAGAGAAGTGGAGGAATCTTTTAGGCAAGGGGGTACCCTGTTGTAGTTGCAAGTCAATTGAGATGGTGGAGGGAGAAGCCGAGTAGTGCGGGCTGGAGGATAGAGTTGACTAGTCTTAATGGTAGGTTAGTCGTTTCTGCTCTTAACCCACCTTGATTTGCCGACCGTGCGTGGGGGATCGTTGATGACATGGGTAAGGTGCGGCCCTCATAAAGATTTGAGGGGTATTGAAGTAAATATCATAAATATATGGGTATAGGGGTTATTTTAAAAGATTTTAGGGGTAGAGGAATACTTTTTCTTTACATATAAGATATATAAAAATGTACTTTATATCATTTCAGTAGAAGTTGTAAATTTCAATTGGAATTTAAAAGTTAAGGTACAAGTTTTAAAGTTAAACAATAAAGTAACAATGTTGCTGGAGAGAGAGTAGCCAAGAGAAAAAAAAAGGAGATGGTAAAAAGGAGAACAATAAAATGGTCTTTGTTGTAATATGCAATTATTTACGACCAGGATAGAGAAGGAGAGAGGATGATAAATAAAAATGATTTATTGAAAATGTACGTAAATATGAAAGATGGGATGAGAGTGGGCCTGTCACATAATCATTCTAAACTAAGCATAACTTCATTGAGTTCTAAGGATATAGCATATATTCAAGAAATAGGACGGATATCGAGCATTTGTACGGATTTCTTGCTTATTTAGATTACTATCAGATATTTCAGACTTACAAACGGCTTGCAGAATGTATTAGAGTATATTTATACCGATCTTAATCAATCGAATCACATAAGCAAGTTTTCCAGAACACATTATATTTTCACATATCAAATTTGAGAATCTTACTCACTGAACGTAATGTTCTCAGATAATATGGCAAGTAAATGTTTCATCCAATGTTATCAAAATCAAATCGGTGTCTGAACCGGTCAATGAGTTGGTTCGGTTCGAACCGATTGGACCGTCAATCGAATCGGTTTGAACCGTGACGTCATTATAATATAATTACGATGTCATAAAATTTTAATAATTTTAAAATTTTATAAATATATCTAAATTCTAAACATTAATCTATACATATAACCAAATGATATATCAACGCAATAGTCAAAGAAGTAACATCATCAAATTTTAAAGTTTACAAACATAAATCCATCACTTCATCAGAAGTCTAAGTTCAAAAATACATATATGATCATAAAAAAGTCTCATGTAATCTTCAACATTGAATTCCAACATGAGCTTTATCTTCTTCTCAACAGCCAAAGTTCTTAGAAATACATACAAACAATTGAATATAAACAAATCATAACTTACTAAAATAGTGATAAAGTTTAATTTTGATAAAACTAAAATAGAATACCCAAGTCCTCATCATCTCTTGTAAACTGCGAACTATTTGGTTGATCCATTTGAAGTCAATTATCAACATCTTCATTAGTAAATAGAGGAGACTCCTCTTCCACCACCCACTCTTTCATAAGATCAATATCTTCTAAAGATATAGGATCAAAATATTGCTTCTTCTTTTTCTTCCTACGAAAACATATAGTAGACATCAATTATAAACTATTAAATTTAGAATGTAATGAAATCAATAGATTATAATACACTTACATAATTTCTTACCTATCCAATAATCGTAGATTGTAACGAACGTATACAAGGTCACATAATCTTTGATGCTCTAAGCGATTCATCTTCTTAGTGTGTATACGTTTAAAAACACTCTAATTACGTTCACATCTAAAAGAGTTGCATGTTTGGCTTAAAATTTTTACCGTCAAATTCTGCAAATTTGGAGCACAAGCTCCATAATTTTGCCACCAAATAGCTGAAAATAAAATAGATATACTGGGTTACCATATTACACAAATTTATAATCAAAAGAAATAATCTAAATAAAATAACAATACATGGAGCCAAGGAATAACGAGAAGCTATTGCGGCTGGCCTTCCAAAATCTTCATCTGCATATCTAAATTTATCTAGCTCTGGATTAATTTTCACTAGCATATCAACATTGCCTTGACATACCCGATGAAGAGATTCATTAAACCCTTGCATTGTCAACACTCTTGTTTCATTATCCATGTCATATTGAAATTATGGATTGAGCCAATAACCTGCTAAATGAAGAGGTCGACTAAGTTGATGATCCCATCGAGAATCCACAATTAAGATGAAGAGTTCAATGTTCATCTTAAATTTCAAGAGTGTTTTCCTTATAGCATTCTTAGCCCTCTGCATACTTTCAAATATGTATCGCATAGATGGTCTTTCATCACTATCTACCATTCTTAATACACAAACAAGTGGCTCAAAGGCTTGCACAACTATCAAACATTTATCCCAGAATGAAGTAGATAAAATCAAATGAGATACAATAATACATTTTTGATTTTTGACCCATTTACTTTCAACCCATTCTTTACTAGTCACCATAGCTCGCAATTGATTTTTACAACCCAACAAACTTTAAAGTGCAAGAAAGTGAGTTGCAAATCGAGTAATAGCTGGTCGAATAATTTCTTTCCCACCTGTAAATTTTCTCATCAAATTCAAAACAAAGCCATGACTATAAATGAAAGTGCTAATACTCCGAGCTTGATTGATTAATTCTTTAACATCATCCATCTTAGCTGTAATATCACGGACCTTTCAGATCCTTCTTCTTGGGTCTCGGATCTACTTTTTCGGAGTGTTAGGCTCTGTTGTGTCCAAAATTTCGTTTCGGACATCTTTCGCGTTCGAATCGGCGCGATCCGGAGTTGTTTCGGAGGCCCGGAGTGTGTCCGTAGCTTTTCGCGCATATTTTTCGATTTCTGATGTGTGTTTCGGTAATTCATTCGGAACCTTGTTGCGGGTGAACCGGGTCGTTACCATAGGCGAGAGTGGTACCGTTGAGATCGGTGCATTCCGAGGATCCCGAAAATGTAATTTTTAATTTTTTGATATTTTTTGGAATTTTTGGATTTTCTATAAATATCCCCCTTTTCTCTCTCTCCCCCACCCTTCTTCTTCTTCTTCTTCTTCCTCCCCCAACCGTGAGAACCGCCCCCTCTTCCTCTCTCTCCCATTTCGACGCGGCGGGCCTCTCTCCGGCTGCAGACGGCGGCGCGGTGACGGCACGGCGACGTGGGTGGCAGTGAGGCGATCTCGTGGGCGTGCGGTGCTCGTGGGAAGCGTGAAGGAGCGGGGTTTCTAAAAGCATTCTCCGTGATTTGAGCTCGATTCGGTGGAGCTTTCACTCCATTGAGGTAGGGGGACGAATCCCTATGCTCATATCGTCATCCCCCGCGATTTGTAGGCCGAATGGGAGCCGAGAGGGGTGTTTTTGAGCGAGTTAGGGCAAAATCATGTTTTGGGGAGAGTTCGCCCGATCTATGGATTTGAGCCGCGATTCGGTATTTTGATGGCCTAGAATCATGCTAGGGGTCCCTAGGGGTCTTCCCCTTTTATTTCCCCATCTCCTATGGAGGCATGGGGGTGTGGTTGGAATTTTTGGGCGTTTCACGCCGTTTCACCGTCGGGTCGGTGTGACGTGCCCAGGTGGGTGCGTTACAGTCATGTTTTAGCCAATTGGGGGTCCGTGGGCTGTGACGGTCCCACGACAGACCGCCACGGCGCTGTGACGTGCCTGGGTTGGACCGTCAGGGACGATCTGACCGTTGGCATGACCGTTGATTTTTGACCGTTGGGGGTCAAGGCATGTGACGCACCGGACTTGACGCGTCACACCCTTGTGACGCCCCTGTGTGGGTGCGTTAGAGCGGACACATTCCCACCCTGTAACGCACCAGAGTTGGTCCGTTACAGTCTGTGACGCACCGAGTGGCACGCGTCATAGTTTGTTCCTTCGTGCCTTGTGACGCACAAGGATGGGTGCGTCAGGGCCTGTGACGCACCAGGGTAGGAGCGTCACAGTTGTTTCTACACTGAGGGTCTGACGCCCCTGTGTTGGGCCGTCAGATGGCTGTGACGGTCCAGCCTTAGACCGTCAGAGCCTGTGGCGCGTCTAGAGTAGACCGCCAGGCTCATGGCTGCACCGGGTGATTCGCAGTCCCGTTTTTTTTTCGACCGTGGTCGCCGTGCGACGGTGTTGGTATGTGGGATGGTCCCCGTACGTTGTCGGATGCGGACGTGGTTTTCCGTTGACTTGAGAGTCTACTCCTTCAGTGACCCTCCACTAGTCGTAGCCTGCCTGCACGCGAGTGGACCCACCAGGGAGTGGTGGAGAGGCTACCATGAGGACGGTTTTTAGACTGATTTCCTTCGGGCCCCTCGTCGGTACAGGGGAAAACTTGTTAGAGGCCAGACCTAGGACGCGTGGTCTGTGTGTGCATACGTGGTTGGGGGCAGTTGGACACACGCTGACGGGCGTGACCCCAGTTAATCACTTATTTGTGGTTACTTGTTCGGTGTTCGTGTCTCTGGTAGGCGCTACCACGTTAGGCAGTTCACCTGCGGTGCGGTGTAAGACGTCGGGGGACGCTACCGACTGTGCTTCTAGTGAGAGGTACTCCTATCTAGTTGGGAGTGACAGACTATCAGTCGTTGCGACTTTGACCTTCGGGTCTTAGTCGGGTTGACCATTGTGTTCCGGTCGTTTCGCCGTGGCACGTGTGTCAGTTTTCGTGCCGTGAGACCGGTGTTTTGTAGATGGCAGGGCTTCCCTTTCCGAGGTACTCGCTTACTGCTAGCATAGCGGTTTCTCCGTTTGCGAGGTAGGGTTCGAGGGATCCCTACTGAGTCTTGTTCTGAGACTCATTCCCTGCATGTTTTCACCGTGTTTCAGGCGAGGCGCGGCTTCAGGGGAGCGCGTCTGAGGCTCAGCGTGGTTCAGGTGCCCCGTGTTAGTGCCAGAGATCAGAGCTGGGGTATGGCCCGTGTAGCTGTACTTTTCTTTCTTGTCTCTGTACTAGTTGTGGACTACTATTGTTATTTTATTATTATCTTGTGGACCATGTATTAATTAAAATGTTATTTATTTCCTACTTAATTATATAAACTGTTTAATTTCTACAATTATTTATGATACTTGTGTAGTCTCCACACCATCCTTTTAACCCTTCCGAGTCTTCGGACTCGTGGGTGGCGGTACGAGTCTCGGGTTTTTGGGCCTTCCCGGTAATCGGATTCTCGGGTCGTTACATTAGCTATATCTTCCAACATCAAATCTAGATAGTGTGCTGCACATGGTGTCCATACAATATATCAATATTGCTGATTCAATAAAAAACATGCAAGCTTGTAATGAGATGCATTATCAGTCACAACTTGGACAACATTTTCAACACCAACTTCTTCCACAACGCCAATAAGTAACTGAGCAAGCATTTCACCAGTTTTTGCATGTTCAGAGGCATCAACTGACTTTAAAAATATAGTTCTCTTAGCACAATAAACCAAAAAATTTATCAAAGTCGTTCCGTTCTTATCTGTCCATCCATCAGTCATAATTGTACAGCCAAACTCTTTTCACATTTTTTTGAATGAATCAATGCATTCTTCAACTCTTCAACACTTTTCTTGAGTAAGAAACCACATAAATCATGAAAAGTAGGTACTTTTTATCCACAACCAATTGTTAATGCAGAATCAAACATAGCTTGAAAACGTGAAGAATTTGTAGCATTAAATGGAATACATGACTCATAAAACCATTTTACAGCTTCTATATGTGCTCTTTCAATGGCATGTTTGTCCGTCATAGCACTTTTAATTGATGGTTACTTACCTCCTACTAATCCCTTCATTTTTTTTGAATCACCTTCTGTATTTCTTTTCAAACTGGGACCTTCAACATCATCATCAACATCTTCATTAATGGTTACAAATGATGGAAATGGACCATGTTTCGGAGTATATGATTTTTTGGTATTTGTTGAAACAGTGCTTTCAAGATCCCCTTTTATCTCTAACAACACCTGTGGAGGAACTTTCTTAAAAGAAGCAACATTACCTTTAATATTAGCTATGTATTTTTTCATCCCGTGAATCCCTCCACCACTGAAAATCTTTCCACAATATAGACATTTCATTTTATTTTTATCTAACTACAAAACATGATTCCATTCAATATCAGTCCTTCCTCTTGTTGGACGGGATTCTGATTCTGTAGTACTAGTAGCAGAAGCAACCGGAGGTGTTGCATTTGAATCCGATGGGGTAGACTGATTTTCAAATGGGTTAGACATATTTTAAAAGCCTACAAGTAGAATTTACATAATTATTCAAAGGTTCTAGTTCAAGCATAAATAAAAAAACACAGATTAAATTGCTAATTATTCAAAGGTTCTGGTACTTCAAAATATAAATTTAAATTCTATAAAAAAATAAAAAATATATTATTTACCGGAAGTCCGCAACCGGAGAGGAGGCCGTTCGGGGACATATGGGAGAGCTGGAGAGCCAGCCGCGCCGGAGAGGAGGCCGCAACACCTGCGGACACGGGTGAGAGTCGGTCGGCCACGCCGGAGAGGAGGCCGGAGGCAGTTCGTGGTGCGGACACGAGGGAGAGCCGGTCGGCCGCGCTGGAGAGGAGGCTTTTTGCGGAGGAGGCCTTACCACCTGTTCGCGGTGCAGACACGGGGGAGAGCCGGAGGCTGCGCCGGAGAGGAGGTCGTTTGCGGTGCGGACACGGGG
Source organism: Amorphophallus konjac (assembly GCA_022559845.1). Taxonomy (NCBI): domain Eukaryota; kingdom Viridiplantae; phylum Streptophyta; class Magnoliopsida; order Alismatales; family Araceae; genus Amorphophallus; species Amorphophallus konjac. The sequence continues at coordinate 20,223,078 of CM040125.1, forward strand.
GAGAGCCGGAGGCCGGCGGCCGCAGCACTTGTTCGCGGACACGAGGGATAGCTGGAGAGGAGGCCAGAGCCGGTGAGGAGGCCGCGCCAGAGCGGGGGCCGCACCTGTTCGCGACGATGGCCAGACACGGGGACAAGGGTGCTGTGGCGACCCGAGATCCGGATACCGGGAGGAGCCCGATACCACTCGAATCCTGGCCCGCCGCCCACGAGCAGGAGGCTCGGAAGGGCTAAAAAGGAGTGTGGAGGTACAAAGAAATAGGAAATAAAATAGGATAATTCAAAAATTAACAGAAATAAATGTACAACTACTACAACAGAGTCCAGTCCAACAGAAGTACAGTCTAAAGCAGTAAAACGTATCACATGCCAAGTGAACACTCGGCCCGGAGAGCTGGCAACTAAGAACATGCACTCGACGCCCTCGAACCCCGAGGAAGAACCGTCGCACCTGGAAAGCAGGGGTGAGCTTCCTGTCACTGGCTCAGTAGGGATCCCGCGGAACCCCAACTGAGAACAACGGCGGCACGGAAAGCAGTAACTACGAAAGCAGGAAAGTAACTACGGTGGCCGGCAAAATCTCGGCTCTACAGCTACTCCTACTGTACCAGAAAACACGACCCGGTCTCCCAGTCGGGGGACAACCAAGCCACAAACCCGACATCCTGATCCCACGGTCGGGAGACGACCAGAACACGAACTGCCCTAGCCACGCTACTCGGAAAACGCCACGACACCTCCGTCGCGGAGGCCTGCCCTCACAAAAGGGCCCAAGCCAAAACCACACAGTCTGGGAACACGGTCACGACCTCACCGTCGTGAACACAATGCTGTCTGGAGAATGGCCCTTGGTGACACTCACCGGAAACCCCAGACCTCGACTCCGGGAACACTCCCGAAACCACTCACGAAGTCCCATCTCGCGGACGGAAACAAAACCCGGGACACGACAATTCACGTCACATGACGGGAGCACCACCCACTAGAAGAGCGACCGGATGCGTCCCCTGATGTCTTACATCGCATCACAAGTGTCTAGCTACAACGCCCCAGGCGGAGACTCAGACACACTCAGTAACCAGTACAGAACAAGGACTAGTTGGGGTCGCGCCTGCCGGCGCCGTCCGACGCCCCTAACCTCGTGTGCACACTCAGACCATACGCACTAGGCCTGTCCTCTAGCTGGTAATTCCCCCTAAGCCCGGACTCGGCTGTACGCGGGGGCCCTACGGTAACCAGCCTACTCACCGTCTCTCTCGGGTCAGCTGCTCCACCGCTCCCGGGTGCATCAGTGACGCGGCGGGGACATGGAAGACGGATCGACGGTACTCCGCGACGCGAACAGGACGGGACAGATAACTACTATCTCACACAGCTCGGCCTCACGCCGGACGGTCTCACACCGGGCGACACTCAGATCTCACAAATGGAGAAGAGAGGGAAGGGAAGAATAAGGCAAAACACCTTAAGCTCAAGCTTTCTCATTCATAGATTTCATAACATACGTAACACACAATGGCCTCCTTATATAGGAGAAAAGGCCATAGCAATAATACAATCTAACTTTCACTAATTATGTTTATACTCTAGCCTAACAAGACAAACCCACCAACCAATATTTGACTTGTGGGTTTAACCAATTAAAATATAAAAATTACACACATGTTTATTTGACTTAGACTAGCCTAATAAGACGAAAGAAAAATACATGTACTAATACATGTATGTTACACAAATACGTACGATACAAATACACACACGTACGATACAAATACACACAAATAAATATTATGCTCAGGACGCTGAGTCTTCGAACGCTGTCTCTTAGGCACAAGCATGTGCTATGTTACTTTGATGATAGCAATGCTATTTGATTTTGATGATAGCAAGACAGTGAGTGCATTTGAGTGCATTTGATATTGTATTTTGATGATAGCAATGTTATTGTGCATTGATGATTGCAATAAACAAAGTACATTTCTATGCATTCTTATTCTTGAGCATTCTGCATATTGATAGCAACATGAATGATGATGTTTAGCATTGATGGCATTTGCTCTTTATATATGTGCATTGCATTATGTCAGATATCATGTCTCTGCATATATCATGTCTGGGTAGCAAAGTCTATACACTGGATTGTGTATTTGTGCATCATGCAAGTCTATACATTGGACTCTCGTTCAAGCCTATGCATTGCATTGGTTAAGTGTGCACAGCGTCATCGCACTTCATTAGAAGTGTGTACAGCGTCAACGCGTGAAGTCTGTACAGCCGGGTCATATGCTCCTAAGTCTATGCATTACTGTTCATGCATCAGTATTCATCAAGTCTGTACAGCATGTCTCTCACGTTGGAAGTCTATACATTGGTGTGGGTCATCCAAGTCTGTACACTTGCTGCACTGTTCAAGCTCATACACTGGCAGCTCTGCTTAAGTCTATACATTCGCTGCAGAGATCACTGTCAAGTCTGCACATTGGTCTTCGATTTCAAGTCTATACACTGGCTTATTCTTCAAGTCTGTACAGCCGTTTGCATTGGATTTCATGTCTAGACATTGCACTGTAGCATCCATTGTCTTCGTGTTGTGTTTACGTCTTCGTGTTAATTTTGTGTTCAAGTCTTCATGATTGTTTTTGTATTTCTATCTTCGAGTCATTTTTTCGCTGGGTCTTTAAGTCTGTCTAGGTTCAAGTGTCGTTTCACTTCGCGTCGTTCTCCGTGCTGTCTGTCACCTCGTGGTGTTTTTCATAATTGTGTCTTCGCGTTATCTTGTGTATCTGGTCTTCGTGTTGTGTTCGTGTCATTCCCTCTATTATGTCTTCGTGTCACTTACTGTAGTTCTTCGTATTGTTTCAGTGTCTACGTCGTCGTGTTACCCCGTGTCAATTACTGTTCTTGACTTCGTGTCAAATCACTGTTCTGTCTTCGTGTTGTTCCTACACTCTGTGTCGATTTCATCTTTTGTCTTTGTCTTGTGTTTTCATAACCTCGTGTTAGTGTTTCTGTGACTTCGTGTCATGTTTCCACACTTCGTGTCGTTCATGTTTCGTAACCACACTTCGTGTTGGTTACTGTCGCTCTTATGACTTTGTGTCGTGTCTCCCAGACCTCGTGTCATGTTTCACTTCGTGTCGTTTTCCGTTTTGTGTTCTTCGTGTCGTGTTTTCCACACCGCGTGTCGTTGTCGCCTTAGTAACCTCACCTCGTGTCGGTTACTGTTGTCTCCATGTCGTTTTCACTTGTTTTCACCTCGTGTCGTTTTTCACTTCGTGTCGTTTTTTTTTCCTTCTCACGTCTTCGTGTCGTTTTTCACTCCGTGTCGTTTTTGTTCCACTGCGTGCAGAACATTGCAGCACTTCGTGTTGCTTTCTGTGCCACCACCTCGTGTCGTTCTCTGTGTAGTGTGTGTTTTTGTCACCACTATACTTCGTGTCGTTGTTCTTCACTTCGTGCTGATTACACCGTCTTCATGTTGGTCTTTCTCATTAGACCTCGTGTCGTTCTCGCTTTAACCACACTTCGTGTTGCTTTACGTAGATCTCGTGTCTTGCTTGTTTGCAACCACTTCGTGTCGGTTTCTGCTGTCAGCCCATGTTGTCCTCGTGTTGTTTTTCACCTCGCGTCGGTTATTGTTTTCATCTTCTGCATGTAGTTCTCTTTGTAGTGTTATCTCTGTTACAAGTTGCATATCGTGTTATCATTTATGTCTGTATGGTTTTACTTCGTGTCGTTTCTCCGTCTCAGGTCTTCGTGTCGTTCGTATGTTGAAACCACACTTCGTGTTGGTTTCTGTTCTGTCTCCATGTATCTTGTGTCGTTCTTCTTTTTACCTCGTGTTGTTTTATAACCTCACTTCTTGTCGTTCTCTTCGTTGTGTCTGTTCTGTCACAGTGTATCTCGTGTCATTCTTTCCTTACCTCGTGCTGTAGTCACCCTGTGTATCTCGTGTCGTTCTCAATGCATCTAGTATTGCTACTACATACTTCGTGCAGATCTAGTTATTGTGGCCCTCAGTTTTAATGGCTTTTCATCTCCTTGCAGGTCCGAGGAAGAAATATTTCCACGTGACTGGGCAGCACGTGATCCGAGGCTGGAATGAAGCCTGCTGAGAGACTGCCACGTGGACCGAATTCTTAGGGCTGGAAATGTGGAGGTCACACGTCGTGGCTGATGATGATGCTGCTGCTATATATATGAGACCTTCGTCCACAGATGAAGGTGATCGAGTTGGCGAGAAGAAGAGTCCATACAGAGAGCCACGATCCTGATAGAAAAAGAAAAGAGAAAGAAGAGAAGAGCAGAAAGTGAGAGATTAGGAGAGCAGAAGAAAGAGAAAGAGAGAGATAGAAGTGTGAGCCGAAGAGTATAGAGGAGCAGAGATCGAGAGAGTGAAAGAGAAGAAGAAGAAGAGAAGAGAAGAGGAAGAAAAGCTTACCTGAAGATCTGTCTACTGGACCGTGGATCAAATCCAGGCCAGTCAGCTCCGTTGAGAGCCACATTGTGCATTTAGTGTTTCAGCTTTCTGTCTGCTGAAGTTATTTTCGTTTATTGTTTTTCCTTTGTTTTCTGGTTTGCTGTGTTTCCGATACTCTGTAGAGAGGTCGGGGTTCCTCCTGTTAGTTCAGGAGAAGGGACATTGATACCTCCGGTTGCAAGTAGCTGGGTGCTACTTGTGGGTTCCCTCCGGTTTGGAGGAAGGGAGATCTGATCTCCAGTTGCAAGTAGTTGGGAGCTACTTGTGGGTTCCCTCCGGGTTGGAGGAAGGGAGAATTGTCTCCGGTTCTGGGCTTGTGGATTCAAGTCCAGAGGTTCCCTCCAGGTCTGGAGGAAGAGAGACCGTGTGTCTCTGGTTTGCTAGTGACTGGTGTCACTAGTGGTTCCCTCCGGTTGGGAGGAAGAGGGGAGGCTGTTCCCCTGGTCAAGCTGTGTGGCAGCACCTGTTGCAGACTGAGTCTGCGGCTTCTAGCGTGAGCTAGTGGAAGCCACACTCGGATTGAGTGTGGGGTGGATGTAGGTCTGCTGGACCGAACCACCTAAAAACCTCTGTGCAGTGGTTTGATTTCTCTATATGTTTTTTGCTTCCGCTAGATGTTTGCATAGGGGCGCTCCAAGTGTTTGATCACAGGTTCATTAAATGATTTAATCAGATCTTGTTCTGAGTGTTTAATCTGTTGAGTGAGCGAAAGTTTATTTGAGTGAAAGAATGGTTTGAATGAATACTTAGGTGCGCTTTGCTTTGGTTGCTCACTGTTTATTTGTTGAATTCCGCTACTGCTAATTAGTCTTTCAGATTTGATATATCTGTCTAGTTAGCATTCTAGATAGTTAGTGAGCATCATATTTTTAATTGGGTGAAGGCTTTTAAATAGGTTATATTCATTCACCCCCCCTCTGAATACTGCACCGAACCTAACAGAACAGCGATCTTAAAGAGGGGTAAACAAAATCTAAGAATCGTGAAACAAATTTTGGAGAAGGGGTTTGATGGACAGAAATCTCAGTCAAAATTTCAGCTCGATCTGAAATTGGTAAGGGGGTGAAAAATGTGAAGTGGTGGGTTGCTGGATCACCAATCTGCACAGAGATAGAATTGTGTAGATTGGGAAAACGACACTAGACGGGGGTGCAAATGGGCGATTGGGGGCGTTGGAATTTTTATGGAGAGGGGGAACAACGTGGGGAACTCACCCTCAAAATTTGGCATCGATCAGGTGGGCAGATTGGGCGGGATAAATCAAACTCCAAGCTACTGTCCAGCAGTGGACAGATCTGCGACGGTGAAGCGGTGGTGGTGCGATGGCGGCGGCGGCGGCACATCTGAGCTTCTCACCCAGAAGAGGACCTGATAGGGAGGCTTCACACCTCAGAATGGCAACCTTCTCAGCTGCAAAGGGGTGGGAGAGAGGAGAGAGAGGGGGCGCCCTTGGCTCCTTCAACCAAAATTTGATTTTTTCTTCACTTAATTCTTATGAAAATAATGTATACGAGAGTTTTATATGAAAGGGAAACCCTTGCTAAATGACCATTAGTACCCTCAGATCTAGGGTTAGGGAGGGGTACTTAGGGGATAGAAAATCCCATCTCTTCTCCCATGGTCAAATTAATACAAAAAAATACAAAAAGGGGTGGAAAGGGGGGCGCCCTCCTTAAGGAGTCCAACTTGGACTTTTCCTCTTGGTCCAAGTCCACCATGGACCATGACCAGCCCACATGGGCCCTAGAAGCTAGGAAGCCCAATGAGAGAGAGGGGGCCCAATTGGGCCTTAGCGACCTTTGATGCCCAATATGAGAATAAACCCCTATTGGACTCTTTTAAGGAAAGAAATCTATTAATTCCTAATGATTAGTCCATTGGCTTATAATTGCCTTACAAATGAACCCAAATGACTCAATGATAAAAATGTAAATTAAAAATGTTAGATGCCTTACTTTGATGTCCCCATCAGCCACACCTGAAAAAGAAGGGGTAAGCCTTATCTTACTGGCTCAGTAGGGGTCCCGCGGATCCCCACCACAACAACAACGGCAATAATAATAATAACAAAAGTAACAACAGGTGATGGGGAAAACACTACCACACAGTTACTTGGAACACCGTCACGCAGTCGCCTACTGGTCATGCAAAATCACGGCGACACCACCTATATATTTTATCGGGAGACCATGACCACCACGGTCGGAAGACTACAGAACTGACTAGCGAAAGAATCACAAATATGCCGTCAGAAACCCACGACATTGCTGTCGGGAAAACCTCGACCTCACGGTTGGGAAGCCACCAAAGTCACCTGGTCAAGACACACTACCTCCACCCTCGGGAGAACCACGACCTCGTTGTCAGGAAACCAAAACCACGGGTGATTGGAGAACCCCACGCTAGTACCAACTAGTAGGGGTGATCATTATTCGGGTTCAACCCGAAAACCAAACTGAACTGGTAGATTTGGTTCGGTTTGGTTTGGGTTGAAATTTAAAAAATTTCGGTTTGAGTTCAAATCGAACCATATTAAAAATTTTGGTTTGATTTGGTTTTGAAGTTTAGGAAACAGAACCGAACCGAATAACCCGAATTTAAAGATATTTTTGTCAAGTTAATATAGCTGTATATGTAACTATAAACCCTAATTCAAAAGGTCCAATCTCCGTCATCCTGATGGAGTTTCCGACTCTATGAAATAGGTTTCAAATCACCTTCCATTTTACTATAACTGAACTTCTTAATTTTTTATGTGAAAATATTATGGAGCTTGTTCTTACAAGATACAACTTTTTTATGTTATATTTTTAATATTTACTTTATTTGGTAGAAAATTTTCTACCCTACATTTCTCTACTCTTGTTTGAATCTAATCTAATTTCTAAAAGGGGAGATGAATATGATTCAAACCGAACCAAACCGAATTAATTCGGTTTGGTTTCGAAGTAGTTTGGTTTGGTTTGGTTCGGGTTGAAGCCTTAATTCGGTTCGGTTTGATTTGAGAAAAATTCTCTTCAAACCAAACCAAACCAAACCGTGCTCACCCTACCAGCTAGATGCGCCCACTAACGTCTTACACCACGCCTACTATCCCTAACCTATCCCTCTCTCTCGAAGAGTGTGGCTAAGGAATCGGGTCAGATGCATCTCGCGATGTCTTACAACGTACCCCCTGACTCACGCCTGTCTGCCTCCCTCAGAGGAGTGTGGCATGTGAATGTGTCACATAGACATTTAAAAAGAAAGGAAATTTAAAAATTCTTTAAGAGAGATATTAAGAAAAGGATGGCTAAGCTAAGCATGATATGTGGAAATAAAAGAAAAGAGAATAAAGGAGCATGTGATGCTCTAAGGAGGGTGATCACCAGAGGGGTTACCTCAAAAATTAAGGGATGATCGCATGTACCTTATGAAGAAGAGGGTGAGAATGTGAATCCTTCCTTCCTCCTTCTACCGGCCGGCCGATGAAGGGGGTTTTCACTTTGATTACCCTTGCAAGATAAATAAAAACAAACAAATATATGGATTAGCCAAAGTGTAGTATCAATGCTCTAATAAAATGGAACTATGCAAAGTGGGCATGAACACACCTTGTGTGTTTTTTTAAACCCCTAAGAGGAGTAAAAAAGGTGGGAAATATGTATGCTATGGATGCAAACAATAATATGATATGCAGAGAAAGATGTGTGATGATTGATGCTTCTAGCAAAACAGCTAAAATACTATGCGTATGAGTGAATAATAAGAAACTAAGAACAAGGGATGCCCCGTCTGCTGTTTGCAGCAGTAAAGGGAGAGAAACAAGAGAGCTTCTGCCGCAGCAGGGAGATAAAGACCGCCTGGAGGAAGAAGAATGCACGTGGAGAAGAACCTGCAGAAATCTGTTAATGAAATACTAAAGGGTTCCCCTCCCTATGTCGCAGGGAAGTCTCTAAAAAAATCCTCTGCTAGAGCTCTCTCTTGGTATGTCTGTGTGTAACCTCTCACGCGTGCAAGAAGCTGTGGGTATTTATAAGGCCAAAGATCCTTATTTTAATAGGATTAAAACAAGGATAGCCATCATCCAACAAGGATCTCCCTTCCCCAATCGAATATGGTGTTAAAATGAAGAAGGACTCTTCCTGGGAAGGTTGCAGATGAAACGGAGACGGAAGCTCAAATGACGACATTGGGGCAGTCGCTAATTGAAATGATGACCGCGCACGCAGCCGTTAATTCCTGAGTTAATTTATAGAAATAAACGACTTTCCATATTTAAAAAATAGAAAATGGCGCCTTGATAGAATGGCGTTAATTAATCAGTGCCTTAGAAGTGGGCGTCAATTCTTTGAGTTTTATTTGAATAGAATTTGTAAAATCAAGAAACACCAGGAAACAACGCCTTTGCGTACGGTCGTCGACTATTGAAATAACGACACCCAACCAGTCGCCAATTAAATGACACCCTGATGCCGGTTGTGAATTACAAATATGATATAAAAATTAGAAAAACTTCATATTAAGCCAATATTGAAGTCCACTTTAGGGCATCACTTGGTGATATGAGATTTACTCAACATAGTGTCGATTTTAGCGTGTCTACAGCTGCGCTGCCTTGGCGTTTGCTTTGCAAGGGAGTGGGACTGAATGAAGCGAAAGTGCAACAAGCGAAAATGAAGTGAGAACGGACTGAAAAGTAGATGCCAAGGTGTGATGTGACACGCCTCCAACACTAAGCATTGGAAATCTTTCTATGATTCTGAATGAAACAACCTCGGATGATTACGAGAAAGCATCCATCGATGGGATGAAAGAACTAAGCTAATGAATGAAATGTGCACGCGGGCATGAAAGGAAAGACACCATTGGAGAGCAGTTACCAGCCAATGTGAACGTGTTACAACTAAGGTGAGTTTGCAGAAAAAGTAAAGTGAAGTGAGGTAGGAATCCAATGAATGAATGCTTTCAAGGAACCAGCCTGAGCGGCTTTAAGGAGAACATAGTACTCGATTTTGAATGAAATATCTCATATCAACTCAAATCAATAACAAGCGGCCCCCATTACTAGCTTAATATGGGGATTTTCATCATTAAAGCTCAAAGTCCTACATGATGCATGCTAGGCTAAAAGAAAAACTTAAAACAAACTAAAAAAATAGAAAATAATCAAGGATGATATTGCTAAACCATCCAGACTTGGTCAGGAATACAGATCTCTGAGCTGACACTAAGCTGAAGCCCGTTTATCCACGCATCAACTCAGAAAGTGGAACCGTCGTCCCAAACCTTAGATAACCCAACGACCTATCCGTGTGATCAAAATTCCCCTGGAACTATCACTATTTTTGATGAAGGGGAACTCAAATTTCAGGTTCATCAGAACCGCAAGGTCTTTGATATGCTATAATAAGGTAGATATCCTATAGTAGCAATGCATACAGAGAATATACAGGGGAGGAATGATGTTACCAGACCCAAGCGCCTTGAGACATGTAATTTGTTCTTTTCTGCGCTAAAAGAATCATTAGCTCAACAGAATTCATTAACTCAACAAGGATCATAATATGATAATGCATCAAGATATAGAGTGCGTAAGTTCATCAAATAATTCAAATCATAAATCTCAAGAAATGACGACTCCGCACAGAGGCGCTATAAACACAAATGACGACAGCCACAATGTCGCTAATTCATGTCAATGTTTAATTTGGAATCGGACTGCAAATGACGCCTGCATGAGAGGGCGTTAGATAAATGACTACACCGAACAGGTGGCTATTCAATAAAATGACGGCAACGGCTCTGTCATCAATTCACTGCAAGTTCTGGCGCTCCGTTCCCTGAGTTGTCGAATTGAGCACTTGTGTACTTGTCTTGTTTCTTTTCTTTCTCTCTTTTCCCTGCTCCTGTATTTTCACACTTAAACAAATAAATTAATTCATCTGTTCGGCTTGGCCCCTTGCTCAACAAGCAAGGGGTTGTCATTATTTTGATCTTGACGACGGGTCAAGGGGCCAAGCCTCTAATTAATCAAGGCAAACAACGAAGATATTGGAAGATGTAACATACGTGCAGGCAATACAAACTTGGAATAAAAGAATGCCCACACATAGATGCAATCAAGCATATGACATGGCAAAAGGAAGAGCAGTAATCAAATATTTGACGCCCTCATGTGCGGGTGTTAATATATATTTTTTATTTTTATTTTTAATTAAAAATGACGACATGAGTTATGCCATGAATTATTGAAATGACGTCCCTGCACGCGGGCGTGAATTGTAAAAATATTTTTCCAATTTTTTTTTCAATTTTTAAAATGACGACATGGTGACTGACGCTAATTATTGAAATGGCGCCCTCATGCGCGGGCGTTAAGTGAAAAAACACATTTTTTTTATTATGAGACCTAGCATGGTACAATAGGTCATGAAACCTTACATAATCACCATATTAAATTCATTAATCATTCTTAAATGATTTAAACAAAGGGTCAACGTGCTTAATAACTTCTACTTTTACTCATATCCTCTTGCGGGACATCCTTCTTAGTCAGTCTTTGCCATCCCTTGAGCTTATATCATATCATAGAGGGGGAAATGAAGAACAAATTGAGAAAGCTCACGAGAGGTTTCGAAGAACTAGGAAGCTTCCCTCCCCTACCCTAGTGCCTGTTGGGGTTCGGTCTTCGGCTTAGGGAAATTTTTGTTGCATTTTGCCCTTATTCATGCATGCTTACGACTAGGGTTTTCCCTACGGGGACTTTGCCCTCTTGACATGCTTTTCTTTTGCACTTCTCTTTTTTTTTCTTTTCCTTTTGAACAAATAAAAACCTAATTGTACTCGGGCTTTGCAGTGTGTTCCCTTTTGGGCCGTGACTTCCACCTACTAGGGCGGTGGGTAGGTTTGGTGGCATTCCCTGAATCGTACTCCCTCTCGTGAACCGAGAAGAAGAGAATAGGTAAAGTTTTTACACTCCTAGTTTGGCTCTGACTGTCCTCAAATTTTGAGCCGCTTGAGTTTAAGTGTAAAACGTGTAGTGTGTGCAGGTATTGACCCCAAGTTAAACCATCAAGACTGAAGAATGAATTAGGGATTTTGATTTTTCAGGTTCTGCGGCCTATGCACCATGCTTGCCTGTAATTTTTAATTTTCTCTCTTTTTTTTCTTTTTTTTTATCTTTCAAAGACTTAAGGGTAGTATTTCTCAAGGTACAGACCGTTCCAAGGGTGAGCCAATTCTTCCCCTTCGGCGTTAACCAGTTTGTAAGCATTGCCAGGATAAACTTCTTTTATTACGTAGGGCCCTTCCCAATTTGGTTGCAGTTTTGAACGAGGTCCACCTGGTTTTACAAAAATTCTTTTGATTACCATTTTACCGACTTTAAATTTTCTCTCAATTACTCTCTTTTGATAAAAATGTGAAAGCCTGTTTTGATGAACGCGCGCATGCTCGGCGGCGGCCAGACGTTTCTCATCCAAGAGTTCCAATTGAGTAAGGAGAGATTCACAGCGTTCATCAATAGAGAACTTTTTATCCAATTATACTCTAAGAGAAGGAATAAGAATCTCATAAGGGATTACCGCCTCCATTCCATAAGTGAGGGCGAAAGGGGTTTGCCCAGTAGGAGTACGAATGGAGGTGCGATAAGCCCAAAGAGCTTCTACTAGCTTTTCTGGCCAATCCGCGAATTTATTAGCCTCACACGTGTTCTTAATGATTTTGATCAAAGTTTTATTTGTTACCTCTGCTTGTCCATTGTCCTGCGGATAGTAAGGAGATGAATGATGTAATGCAATGTTATACCTACTGTAGAGGTCCTGAAGCTCTTGAGAGATAAACTGCGATCCATTGTCGGTGACGATGGTACTCGGAATGCCGAATCTTGCAATGATATTCTTCATTATAAACTTGCAGGAGGTCGACGCTTTAATCTCTACGTATGCTTCCGCTTCCACGCACTTGGTGAAGTACTCCGTGGCCGTGAGTATAAATGATTTCGATTTTGTGAGGAGGTTTGAATCACCAAGAGGTCCAATGATATCGAAAGCCCACATGGAGAAAGGCCATGGGGATGACATAGGATGGAGTGAAGAAGCAGGAGAATGAATTTTATCGGCGTGCAGTTGGCACTTGACACACCTTCGAACATAGATAGAGCAATCCTCTTCTAGAGTGGACCAGTAGAAGCCTAGTCTAAGGATTTTCTTAGCTAACATCTGGCTATTGACATGACCACCACATACTTCTGAATGTGCCTCTTCCACGACCTTCCAAGACTCATCATCGTCGAGGCATCTAAGCAAGACTCCAGTGAGACCTCTTCTATAGAGCATACATCTAACCAAGGTATATCTCTGAGCAACTCTTCTAATGACTTTCTTCTCTTTAGCTATGGCCTCTTCAGGATAAGACTGGTCCCGACAATACTTAGCAATTTCATAATACCACGGCTTCTCTTCATCATCCATCTCTTCCTCTAGATCTAATAACATGATCTCCTTGTTCTCAATGATTCCACCTTCCCTAAACTTCTTGAGCACCTCCTCCTTAACACTAAGGAATGCCAGATCTTTAATAGCAGGAGTGAGACGCTTGGGAACAATGATCGAATGGAAGTCCCTTTCGGGGAGAAAAACCAAAGAGGAAGTAAGAGAAGCAAGAGCATCAGCTAGAATGTTCTGTTCTCGAGGAACATGGACGAAGATTAATTTAGTGAAAAACTTGGCATAAGCAGAAGCCAGTTCTTGATAAGGTTTAAGTTTAGGATTGAGCGTGCGACATTTGGTAAGCACTTGGTGAAGAATAAGCTGACTATCACCTACAATCCGTAATTGGGTAACATCGAATTGATGAGCGGCCTGCAGTCCGGTCAGAAGAGCCTCATACTCAGCTATATTATTTGTAACTAGAAATGCGAGCTGAGAGACAAGCGGAATAGTGATACCCTCAGGTGATAGGAGAATAATACCGATCCCCTTTCTTTGTGAATTCTGAGCTCCATCAAAATGTAATGTCCACATCGAATCGGACTGATTGACGGACATTAGTTCATCATCTGGAAACTCCGAACGAATAGGGTCGAATCTAGGGAGAGGGTGATGAGCAAGATGTTCTGCTATGGCATAGCCTTTAATTACTTTTTGCTGAATGTAGATAATATCAAACTGAGAAAGAAAGCTTTGCCATCGTGCCAATCGATTAGTTATGACAAATTTTTCGAGGAGGAACTTGATCAGATTCATGCGAGCAATAAGATGAACCTCGTGAGCTAAGAAATAATGCTTTAACTTCTGCACTACCCAGACTAAAGCAGCACAAGTCTTCTCCATGGCTGAGTACTTCTGCTCACAGGGGTTGAGAAGCTTAGACAAGTAGTAAGCTGCCCTCTTCTTTCCTTTTTCATCAACTTGCGCAAGGACAGCACCCACAGAGTCATCCATGACAGAAATATAAAGAACAAGTGGTTTACCTGGAATCGGTGGCCTCAGGACAGGAGGATTTGCCAAATAATCCTTTAGTCCGTCAAAGGCTGCCTGACACTTGTCATCCCAATTAAATTTTACTCCCGATTTAGTAAGCTCGTAAAACGGCCTACACCTTTGTGAATACTGGGAGACAAACCAGCGAATAAATTGCAACCTCCCGATCAATCCTCGAACTTCCTTCAGATTCCTGGGAGGAGGCATGTCCCTTATTGCCCTTGCCTTATAGGGATCAATCTCAATACCCCTTTTGCTGACTATGAATCCAAGCAACTTTCCTGATGAAACACCAAACGCGCACTTCTTGGGGTTCATCATCAACCGATACTCCCGTGCTCTTTGCAAGACTTTAGCCAGAACCCCGAGATGCTCAATCCTTGTTCTCGACTTCACTACCAGGTCATCCACATATACTTAAATAAAAACGTGGATCATGTCATGAAAAATAGCCATCATGGCCCTTTGGTAAGTGGTTCCGGCATTCTTGAGCCCAAACGGCATGACCACATAACAATAAGTGCCCCAAGGTGTAGTGAACGAGATCTTTTCCTGATCTTCTTCAGTCAAGCGGATCTGATTGTAACCAGAGAAGCCATCCATAAAAGAGAGGGTCTCATACCCTGCCGTATTGTCAATCAGCACGTCTATGTGAGGGAGAGAGAAATCATCCTTAGGACACGCGCGGTTAAGGTCCCGGAAATCTATGCAAATTCTAACTCTTCTGTCTTTCTTCATTACCGGAACAATATTAGCCACCCAATTGGGATAGAGGACGACTCTAATAAATCTGGCCTTATGAAGCTTGTCGACCTCTTCTTTCATCTTTAATGCCATGTGAGGGTGGAAACGTCTTAACCGCTGTTTGACCGGGACGGATCCTGGCTTAAGTGTGAGACGGTGTTCAACAAGCGCAGGGTCCAGACCTGGCATATCTTCATAACTCCATGCAAACGTGTCCTTGTATTCTTGAAGAACTTGAATGAGCGCCTCTTCTTCGGAAGGCGGCAAGTTTTTACTGATGAGGATAATCCTAGGGTTTTCCTCGGTACCCAGATTAATCTCTTTGGTGGGTTCTTCTACTGAGGCTGACGGTTCATCGAATCTCCTCATGCCACTAGCAAAAGCATCAGCATCGTCCTCATATTCTTCACAATCTTCATCCCCCTCTTCAATAGGGTCTTCATCATTCATGATCTCATAAACACCAAACCCTTCATCTATAGAGCACACATCATCACATTCTAAATCCGGCAGGAGTATCGGATCCTCTAGAAACTCGGGAAGAGCTAAACATACCCGGCATCTTCTGGCTAGATCTTGCAAAAACCTACGGGGAATCTGTCTACCCTTGGCTTTCTTATGAGTATCTACCCCCAGACTCTTATTAGAAGAGGAGGGAGAGGAACAAAATGACAAACTAGACGGACTACCCTGACCTAGGGAAGGGGAAGGAGAAGAAGAGGAAGACGCAGCGGGTACAGGAGAAGATACAGGAAGAGCCTCCTCATCATAGGAGAAAAGGAGGTCCGCTAACGAACCTTGAAAGAGCGGCCCTTGGATCCGGAGCAAGATAGGAGGTCTCTTCAATAGAGATGGAAGATTGGAAAGTTTGAATTTTGGCATTTTTTTTTCATTTTCAAGGATAAAGCAATGGGAGAAGGGGTAGGAGGTGGTGCTGAAATTGAAAGATTGGAGAATGATTGGATGAGAGTTTGCCCACGTGGGGGCGTAATGGAGAGTTGAGAAAATTGATCAAGGAGCAAAGGGAGAATTGAAGAAACTTGAAAGAAATTCGGAGAAAGAGTAATCAAGACCGCGGGCAGTCTGAGAATATCGGGGAACAACATCTTGGAGCACCAGAAAGTAATAAGTGACGGATGCACAGAATTAAGAGAGAAAAGGTCGGCCCACAGCCTATCCACAGTGAAGCCTTTCTCGAACGGCACATCTGGCTCCCCGATATCTATGTAGTTGCTTAACAATTGCCTCTTGTCGGTAATTACTACCGGTTTTTCTATCAACTCATGAATAAGCGGCGGCCATTCCGGATCAGTCGGCATGAATAGACGGCTTAGAGCAATGGTAATGTCATTCATATCAAACCATCTATACCAGTCACATTCCGGGTCATCCATCTTTCTTCTTTTGTCGGGCCTCAAAGACTCCAAAGCTTTATATGTGACTAGCGGGGCTATATGGCGAGCAAACTGTCGTGCATGTACATCTTGATGATCCAACATGGAATTAACCAATGTGGTCTGCTCATCATATTGAGTAGCCCCTTTCACAAAATGTGTTTGCAGAGTCCATGTGAGGGGCTGTCTATCTGTTTTAAGAGTGGAGGTCATAACAGCCCACGGCTCTCCTTCATATTTACCATGTTCTTTGCCTGGCCCTTTGTATCCTAAGCCACATCGGGGAATGAGTTTGTAATTTTTAATGGGCTTTACTCTGCCCTGGAGATTAACACCAAGGCCTTTGTCGGTTCTATATCCCATTTTCATCAAAATGTTCCATCCTGGGGTATTCATCATATCCTTCTTTTTCTTCCCCTTGGAGGGTAGGGGAGACATCAGAACCGATGTAGGTGTTGTGACTGGAGGCCTTAACAAATCCTGATGCGGGTCGGCAACATCTAACACTGATAGCAAGGGCCTATTAGTCGGCCATATGGAAGGTACTGATGTTGCTGAATGTATATCCTCTGACGGCAAAATAGACATGCTTGTGACTTTGATGATGCGCCCTTTGTGTGGAAACTTTATGCATTGGTGATTAGTAGAGGGCACAACATCAAGTTCTTGGATATAAGGGCGGCCCAAAATACCGTTGAAAGTTGGATCCATGTCCAGAATGTGGAAGTCCGCTGTGATCGAGATTGGACCTAGCCCAACTTTTAAAGTAATCATGCCCAAAGGCGGCTTCTTTGTATTATCATAGGCAGTTACTGTAATGGTAGATGGCTGAATCTGATTGTCCGGGATGCCACACATCTTCAAAGTGCTTGGCGACAACACATTAATGGACGCTCCAGTATCCACCAAGTATTGTTTTACTGCCACCTTGTTAATGTCAACTGTGACGCATAAGACGTATTTCCTGGCTGGCTTCGGAGCTAACTCATGCTCATGGAAAACAATAGCTGGCTGACCACTTGCCGATGTTAAAACTGACGTAATCTGTTCAGTTGGAATGTTCTCAATAACCATCACTTTCTTTAAATATTCTTTCAAAGCTTACTGGTGAATGGTGGATCTCTTTATCAGCTCTAAAATAGAAATCCTTGCCGGGGTCTTGTCTAAGTGCTTAAGCAAGTCATATTGTGTGCCCGGTATAGATTCCTGTTCTTGCTCCTGTTCTTCTTGCCCCTGTGTGGGCTCTGACTCCCTTTGCGAAAATACACGATGGAACATCCGTCCACCGCAGAGCACCATGGTTTGGGATGATCCCGCCTCTGTCGGGTTGTGGGTAGGTGGAGGGTTGATGGAAGAGGAAGATAGGATGTTGGGGTTAGTGGATGCTGGAGGGGTGACCAAAGGAGGAGCCCTTATGAGGGGCCTTGTCGGCTGAGGAATAGTGGTAACAGGAGGAATAGGGGGTGCCTGAACGGTTGAAGGAAGTGTAGGCCGAATGAGGAGGGGTCTAGGCAAAAATGAAGGATTTGAGGGTGGCAGAGGATTGGTGGTTGTAGTAGGGGAATTAGGTGTTGGCGAAGGGCGAATGAAGAGTGGTCTAGATGGTGAAGGTGAAGAGTTGATGATCAGATGGGGAGTTTGTTGCGGTGTGGAAGATGGTGGAGGGCGGATGAGAAGATGTCTAGTTGGTAAGGGATTAGTGATAGTGGAGGGAATTTGATTAGGGGTGCGTAAAAGGGGACGTGATGGTTGGGGAGAAGGCATTGGAGTGAGAGGCGCTCGTAAGAGACGGGATGGTTGGGTTGAAGTTTGATTTAAAGCCCCGACAGAGGCGTTCTCTTCATGCCACCCTTGTCCTCTTTTCACCTCATGGAAGGAGGTAACATGGTTTACTTGTTGATTCGGAGGGTGCTCCGGCAGTGGATTATGGACAATCCCCATGTCCGGTTGAGGTGCGAGAGCTTACTGCTGCTGAGGAGGAGGTGGAACTTGCTGCTGAGGCGGCTGCTGAGCCTGCTGCTGCTGAGGAGGTCTTCGTGTCTTCAAAGTGGCAATAAACTGCCTCATTTCATCCCAATTAATACCGCCCTGATCATTCAAGTCATAGATATAATCCTTGAATTGAAAGCAATGCTCTGCTGATGGTGAAAACACAATACCGAGAGGTATCCACATTAGCAGGCCACGCCGTTCTTTCTTTTGGCAAGGTAAGCAGATTGGCGGTCATGAGTGCGTTAAAGATATCGGGAAGGCTCTCGGGTAATGGAGGGTATTGGGCCCTTTTGGGGCTTGGTGGTCTTCTTGGCTGCTGGGGGGCATAGTTGGTGGGTGGTGGCACTTGGTGGTATTGTTGAGGAACTGGTGGGTTTGGGTGGGCGGCTTGATTTTGTGGAGGAGGATGGAAGGGTCGAGGGGGAATGTTTGTTTGGGTGGTGGAGTTAAAGAAGGGTAGTTGTTGTGGAGGTTGCGGCAGTCTTGGGTTAGGGTTGCGGAAAGGTGCGGGGTTGCCAACCACGTCCACCTGCTCATTTGTCACGGTGCCCTCGGTTGTGCCACAACTATTGTTAACATTGACATTCTTCTTGACCAGCCTTGGTTTTTGTTCAAACATGCCCATGATGGGCGAATCTTTCATCTGTGTCTGTATGTACCTAGCTCTCTCATAGAGCTCTTCCATAGTGCTCAGCCTGTTCATGGCTAAAATGTGACGAAATTGAGGAATAGAGTTTGATATAATCATCTTGACTTGTTCCGTTTCTGAAAGTGTGTCTTTTAATTTCTCGGCCATAGCCCTCCATCTATCGGCAAATAGGATGAAGTCCTCCTCAAGCTTCATTTTCTCAGCAACCAGATCCGTGACTGACAAAGAAGGGCCCACACGGTCCTTATATTTCTGTAAAAAATTCCGCTGAACAATATCAAAATCACTAGCTTCGGTCGGCTCCAAGGAATAAAACCATTCAAGTGCCGGGCCATCTAGAGACCTTCTAAATAAATAGGCCAGAGAGATCTTGTTATCCTGTCAGAAGGATGTTTCATACATAAAATCTTTCAAATGAATGAACGGGTTACCCGTTCCATTGTAGCGCCGAAAATTCGGCATCTCGGAAGGAGGCAAGTGAAAAATTGGCAAAGTGGGGAGAGCAATCTCCGGAGCATTCTTCGGTGCCGTGACCTTCTTAAGCTGCTCCTCCATACTAGCTATCTTATGGAGGAGTATGGTGTTGGTGTCGGACTCGACTGGGGCCGGATTGGAGGGTAATGGGTTCGGCATAGGCCTCCTTAAGAATTGGGAAGGTGGAGGATATTGGGGCCTAACCACTGAATGGCTTGCCAGTTGAGCTGGCGTAGCCATGATAGGAGTTGGTGGACATGAAGGAATTTTCTGCGAGACCGCCTAGTCATTAAGAGATGGATGGCCACCCGTGGCCTGAGGAGGGTTTGAAGATGAAGGGACAGATTTCCCTTTTAAAGCGGCCTGGACCGCCTGACGTTGAGAGTCATCTAGTCGAGACAAAGCATGGATCAAATCATTAAGATTAAAAGATGGGGTAGCGTCCCCAGATGTGTTTTGTGTGGTAGGTTGAGCTTGGGAGGAAGGCTCAACCTCTTGAGTAGCAGTGTCTATCACATGAACTTGGGAATAATAAGCATGAGAGGGAGCATAGTTTCCCTCATAATGAGTGGAATCTTGAGGGGGGACCTCATAAGATTGGTCAAATTGACCCTCCTCATAACCATCATAGGAATACCCATAGTTGGCCATGTTAATGATTTTACCTGAACGAAGTTGCATGTTTGAGGAGAGGAAAATATTTCAAACCAACAAGTATAAGTAAGAGATAATCACCCAATCAAGCAAATTCTTCACTCAAGTTGTAATGAACCCAAGATTTTAAGGTTTTTCTTGAGATTAAAATAGATTTTAAAGGTGTAATCAATTCTCTTTTTTCAATGTGGGTCCTAGTTTCAAGTTTGAGCGTAATCTCCGGGTCAACTAAGTTCTTTCTCTCCCCTTACCAACGTATGAGTTAACTAAACTCCGGGTACTTCAAATGGTACAACCGGCCCGGCGTCCGTGAGGAAATCCACGGGTGCGGGGACTTACAGAGGTCTTGGAATAGGAATTTTCAGTCCAAAGAGACGGAATGTTCAATGGAGGGTCCTTCTAATTCCAAGAAAATGGTGTGAGATCCTAGAAGTGTAGAGAGAGGAGGTCTCTCAACCAAATACCCTAGAATGCAAGCTAATGCGGGCAGATCAAGCAATAACAATCAGATAATCAAGAATGCAACCAACAGGTGAAGATAACAGCAATAGCCAAGGTTCTGTGAAAACAGAACAAAATGACGACCTGACGGGAGTCGCGGTCTTAATAAACAGCTACTAGGTGTCAGTCGCTAATCACTGTAAACAGTGGCAAACAGTGAACGTCAAAGTAAAATAGCGCCTTGGTGTGAGGCGCTGAATGTACGAATGATGCCTCCGTAGAGGGGCGTCAAATATCAGTGAACAGTGCTCAGGATAAGAAAAATCAACAGTAACGACAGAATTGACACCTTGGTGTGAGGCGTTGAAATCAGGAATGACGCCTCTGTGGAGGGGCGTCGATTATAAAAATGATGAAAATACTAGAAAATAAATGCAAACAGTGCCTCTGTGAGCGGTCGCTGACTGTTAAAATAGCGGCTGCAGGGCAGTCGCTAATCAGTTCCAGAGAACAGAAATCGATGAAAATTGACAGAAATCAAATTTCTTTTCTTAAAAATGTTATGGACAGTTCAAAAATTGGCTAATCCAATGGGATATGTGCACGTGGTTCACAAGAGGAATGTGTTACGTGGAGCACTAAGGAGGGGCACACGTGGGTGCCAAAGGAGGGGCACGCGAGGGTGCCAAAGGGAGGGACACATGTGGGTGCCGAAGGAAGGATAATCAAAATAAAAATATCAAGAGTCCCACCGTGATCGCCAATTTGTGAACGTGTCACATAGACATTTAAAAAAGAAAGGAAATTTAAAAATTCTTTAAGAGAGATATTAAGAAAAGGATGGCTAAGCTAAGCATGATATGTGGAAATAAAAGAAAAGAGAATAAAGGAGCATGTGATGCTCTAAGGAGGGTGATCGCCAGAGGGGTTACCTCAAAAATTAAGGGATGATTGCATGTACCTTGTGAAGAAGCGGATGAGATTGTGAATCCTTCCTTCCTCCTTCTACCGGTCGACCGATGAAGGGGGTTTTCACTTTGATTACCCTTGCAAGACAAACAAAAATAAGTAAATATATGGATTAGCCAAAGTGTAGTATCAATGCTCTAATAAAATGGAACTATGCAAAGTGGGCATGAACACACCTTGTGTGTTTGTTTAAACCCCTAAGAGGAGTAAAAAAGGTGAGAAATATGTATGTTATGGATGCAAACAATAATATGATATGCAGAGAAAGATGTGTGATGATTGATGCTTCTAGCAAAATAGCTAAAATACTATGTGTGTGAGTGAATAATAAGAAACTAAGAACAAGGGATGCCCCGTCTGCTGTTTGCAGCAGTAAAGGGGAGAAACAAGAGAGCTTTGGCCGCAGTAGGGAGATAAAGACCGCCTGGAGGAAGAAGAATGCATGTGGAGAAGAACCTATAGAAATCTGTTAGGGCCTCTTTGATTGAAGAATAGATTAAGGAGAATAAACTAACACGGGTTAGGGTGTTCCCAAAAATATATAATATTACTTTGGCCTTATTCAGGTTAACTTATTCTACTTTTTTGTTAGAATATGCTTAACTCACCTTAACCCACCTTTTTGACTCTTAACCCACCTTTTTGACAGAATACCTTATTTTTGCAACCAAAGAGGTTAGCGTGAATAAGACCATCTTAACCCACCTTATTCTCCAATCAAAGCGGCCCTTAATGAAATACTAAAGGGTTCCCCTCCCTATGTCGCAGGGAAGTCTCTAAAAAAATCCTCTGCTAGAGCTCTCTCTTGGTATGTCTATGTGTAACCTCTTGCGCGCGTAAGAAGCTGTGGGTATTTATAAGGCCAAAGATCCTTATTTTAATAGGATTAAAACAAGGATAGCCATCATCCAGCAAGGATCTCCCTTCCCCAATCGAATATGGTGTTAAAATGAAGAAGGACTCTTCCTGGGAAGGTTACATATGAAACGGAGACGGAAGCTCAAATGACGACATTGGGGCAGTCGCTAATTGACATGACGACCACGCACGTAGCCGTTAATTCATGAGTTAATTTATAGAAATAAATGACTTTCCATATTTAAAAAATAGAAAATGGCGCCTTGATAGAATGGCGTTAATTAATTAGCGCCTTAGAAGCGGACATCAATTCTTTGAATTTTATTTTGAATAGAATATGTAAAATCAAGAAACACCAGGAAATAACGCCTGCGCGTACGGTCGTCGACTATTGAAATAACGACACCCAACCAGTCGTCAATTAAATGATGCCCTGATGCCGGTCGTGAATTACAAATATGATAGAAAAATAAGAAAAACTTCATATTAAGCCAATATTGAAGTACACTTTTGAGCATCACTTGGTGATATGCGATTTACTCAACATAGTGTCGATTTTACCGTGTCTACATGGCAGAGACACGACAATACTAGGACTAGTCGGGGTCGTACTCATCAGTACGGGTCTGGAGCCCCCAACCACATGTGCACACATAGAGAGACTGTCCCTCCGTTAAGGCCATATAGCTGGTAATTCCCTCAAACCCGAACTCAGGTCGTAGCAGAAGAGGGTCCCACTGTAACCAGCCCACACCGTCTCATGGGAAAGCTCTCGACCTTGCGGTCAGAAAGTGTCTGCCCTTAGGAAGCTATAGCTCTCGGCCCTGCGGCCGATACATGCACGACACCCAGGAATCTATGCTAGTGGGGTACTACTCCAAAGAGACTTGGACACAGTCACAAGGAAACCATCACTACAAGAAAAATCGCGGATAGCGACCGACCTAGCGGTCGCTATTCAGTCGTAGATCGGTCGCAAATCTGCATTGCGACCGAACAGAGACTATCTAGCGACCGAACATGTCGGTCGCTATATACTAGTCGCTATATAGCGACCGACATAATTCGGTCGCAGTATCAGTCGTTACCAGAGACCGATTATAATCGGTCGCCTGATCGGTCGCTAATTAAGTCGGTCTCAATTCGGTCGCTATTCGGTCTCTAATTATGTTGTATTTTTAAAAATAAAATTAACCTATTGGATTTATTCGGTCTCAATTCGGTCGCTAGTCGGTCGCCAAGTATAATTATTTAATAAAAGAAATATAACGTATAGTCG
This sequence comes from Amorphophallus konjac, assembly GCA_022559845.1. Lineage (NCBI taxonomy): Eukaryota > Viridiplantae > Streptophyta > Magnoliopsida > Alismatales > Araceae > Amorphophallus > Amorphophallus konjac. The sequence goes on from CM040125.1 coordinate 20,246,475, forward strand.
CTATTCGGTCGCAATTCAGTCTCCATGCGGTCGCTAATTTTGCATTATTTTTTTTTTAAAAATTTATTTAAACTGATAAATAAATTACCTGATAAATAACAAATTCATAACATAAATATAAAATCAACTACACAGACAACAATATCGACAAATCTCAAATTCATCACATACAAGCACCTGATAAATAACAATTTCATAAAACAATAATAAATCAACTACACGGATCACAATCTCCACGAACCTCAAATTACACACAATTAAAATAAAATCACAAATTAATCATACATCCATAATAATAAAATGACAACATACACAACTAAAATAAAATCACAAATCCTCCACATATGTCTCATCCTGGTCGTCGTCTCGTCCAACATCATCCTGGTCGTCGTCTCGTCCAACATCTCGCGACGGATGATCCTGTATATCATTTAAAAAAATTATAATCAAATCCTTAATAAAGAAATCAAGCATTAACAAGACTTAATAAAGAAATCAAGCATTAACAAGAGTATGCCAATAGTTTAAGCCAGCTCATTTTCATATATATAAATACACACACACAATATAAGTTCAAATTTCATCTTGTATTTTAAAAATGAAGTTTGAGCGCCGAGCTCAAACCGGGCATCCGATTTGGATTCCGTCAGTTCTGACAAGTCACTTTCATCTCCCCGGTCGTATTGGAATGATCGGCACGGCCATCCGACCGGTATTTCGAATTTTAGACCCCCGGACCCGTCCTAACAGTTCATTTGAACTAAGTGTATTTTAAAAATGAAGTTTGAGCGCCGAGCTCAAACCGGGCATCCGATTTGGATTCCGTCAGTTCTGACAAGTCACTTTCATCTCCCCGGTCGTATTGGAATGATCGGCACGGCCATCCGACCGGTATTTCAGATTTTAGAACCAAATGCCCCGTCCTAACAGTTCATTTGAACTAAGTGTATTTTAAAAATGAAGTTTGAGCGCCGAGCTCAAACCGGGCATCCGATTTGGATTCCGTCAGTTCTGACAAGTCACTTTCATCTCCCCGGTCGTATTGGAATGATCGGCACGGCCATCCGACCGGTATTTCGAATTTTAGACCCCCGGACCCGTCCTAACAGTTCATTTGAACTAAGTGTATTTTAAAAATGAAGTTTGAGCGCCGAGCTCAAACCGGGCATCCGATTTGGATTCCGTCAGTTCTGACAAGTCACTTTCATCTCCCCGGTCGTATTGGAATGATCGGCACGGCCATCCGACCGGTATTTCAGATTTTAGAACCAAATGCCCCGTCCTAACAGTTCATTTGAACTAAGTGTATTTTAAAAATGAAGTTTGAGCGCCGAGCTCAAACCGGGCATCCGATTTGGATTCCGTCAGTTCTGACAAGTCACTTTCATCTCCCCGGTCGTATTGGAATGACCGGCACGGCCATCCGACCGGTATTTCAGATTTTAGACCCCCGGACCCGTCCTAACAGTTCATTTGAAATAAGTGTATTTTAAAAATGAAGTTTGAGCGCCGAGCTCAAACCGGGCATCCGATTTGGATTCCGTCAGTTCTGACAAGTCACTTTCATCTCCCCGGTCGTATTGGAATGACCGGCACGGCCATCCGACCGGTAACTTATGACCTATGCTCCTTTGTATGAACTGCCCTTCCTTTGCTTAGAGGTGCTGTTCCTGGCTTCCTGCCATGACAGTTACCAGACTTTGGGGAGATCTTTTCACCTAAATTGGCATATTTTATTCATGTCTACATGTTACTTTCCTTATATTATTCTAGCTTTATGAATATTTATAGATCTGTATCCTCCCCCACTCAAGTGAATAGAATTTATACATATCTTTTCACTTTCAGTTCTAACCAAAATCTCTATACACCTATGGAAAATCCTGCAGAACAGTCTGCCTGTTGATTCTAATATCCAGAGGATAGGTGTAAGATGATATTTAGAGTTAAGAAAATGATATTTTCCCCTCCTCAATCTAAATTCTTATATTTTGTAAGATGATATTTAGAGTTAACAAATAGAAAATCAATCAAATAAAATACTTACCGGAGGCTGCTGTGCAGGAGGTGCAGGAGGTGCTCTACTACTATCAATTCCCAAGGATGTGAGCATCTGGGAGACGGTCTGAGCGACGATGGTTGAGATATTCTGAGAGATATTCTGAGAGACGGTCTCGTTGACGATCTGCCTAAACATATCTGGAGTCATGGTCGGGGCGGCACTGGAAGAACCATCTGGGGCTGCTGGTGTGGTAAATGGAGAGGTCGCATGTGAGACCGAACTCGAGCATGATGATAACACCCTAGTCGTGCCCAAGCTATGTCCAAAACCATAAACATGTCCAAACCCAAGGAAATAGATCATGGAGCATGAAAATAGGGTGAAAAATGAACCTGCACACAAAATCATGGTGTTGATTGTGTAAAGTACAATTATCATGCATAAATGAGAAAGGATACCCAAGTAAGGTAAGATCATCCTACTTGAAAAAAGGCTTATAAAATCATTCTGCACAAAAAATCATGTCTTGCCAGATTTAACCAACACAATCATAAATAAATTTGAAGGCATACAGTCCCCTGCAAATGCATCATCCAGCACAAAATGAACGGTGGAAAATGAATCGCCACCTAATTAAATATATTCATTGTCTTACGTAAACAACACTTACGAGAAATAAATGACAAAGAAAACTCAGGCAAATAGATCAACCGGTATGAAATATAGAGTGAGAAAACAATCTCCACGCATCCGGTCATTGGCTGCCTGATGTAAATAATGGGTTCCCAAATAAATGTGAAAGAAAAACCAACAACATAGAACATGCACCAAGATAAAGGGTGAAAAATCAAATTGCACACACTAGCCGATGGACTAAGTAATTAGGCGGTGTGCTAATTTTTTGAACTGGACCAAGAAAAATAAAATAGTCCCAAATAATTTTCTAATTCGATGAAAAATGAAACCCGCCCCCAAGTGAGAGCCCGAGTGAGCTTCTTAGAGAGAAGATCTAAAAGAGGTCTTGGGGGGATAGCTTGAGAGAGTTTCTTGTGAGAGGATTTGTTCCTCCAAGTTGGGGTGCTGACTTCTTTGTATATTTCTCCACATCTAGTGAAGTTCCACTGTCGCCGTCGCCCGTGGACGTAGGGGGTAACCTCCGAACCACGTAAATATGTGTTCCTATCTTGTGTGATTGTTCCTTCTTCTTCCTCCCTTCTTGTTGTGCGGATCGAGATCTTGAGAGGTCACTCTGTCCGTCGGAGTGGTCGTGTCATAACAAGGATCACTTCCTCAAATTTAATGGGATTGTGGATCAAATAAGTGGAAAGGTAAATGACTGTTGGATTATGAGAGACTTGGAAAGGTTAAACACTCCCGACTTCAAGACTACGGTCGATGTAATGATCATACTTCATCCAAAAGCAATTCCCACCTCAGGTTAATGAGCTCATGATCTCCTTCCCCATTTACAAAGCTTGCATGAAACAGTGGAGAGAAATAATTCATGCGCCCGGGATCAAATACATATTCACAGGTAAATGGTGGAATAATCATAATGTACTGCCAGAAACACTTGAAGTGGGCTGTACTCTGCTAGTTTACTTATATGGACATTGATCACAATGCATGATGGGTACACACCATGACACCATAGCACTATCATCATCATCCAGTCTTACGCCCAAGATTGAAATAAAAGCTATGTCAAATATAAACAGCAGAATGAGTATATTGATATTCACATGTATAATGGACAATATGGAAGAAGAAAACACCATGAGAGTACCTTCATTGGTCATAGAACCCATCACGTACATGTATCGCTTGATCTTTGCCTGGCTTTCCTGTTCACGACCTTTCGGCATCAACTCCGAGCTAAAACCAGGAATCATGGAAAATACCTGAAAGCAATAAAATTCATTCAGTTGGAGACGGCAACATGAGAAGTTATCCAAAGGGGATAATGTGGCCACAAGACATAGAATGCAATTCCATCTCCACTAAGAGCAGCCAAAGTTTCACAAGTGGAACCCTCAAGATGCAGTAAAATACACCCCAGTCGTTTCCAACACCTGTCATAAATAATACATTTGGTTAGTACCAAGCAAATTAATGAACATAGAAAAATGTGAAAGCAATCAGCTTATCTCCCGTGATTCCTGAAGTATCACTTAGGTGTGTTAGTCTCAGGTGAACCTTACCTTATGATTGAGTCTCTCATCATAAAAATGAAAATTCACAGAAGGCCCATGAAGTGAAAATTTAAAAAATGGAATAGAGAAGTCTGCAAAAGAGCTTAACCTGCCCCATAAGTCCAGTTTCCATAATTAGAACATGGATCGTAGTCCAAAAGACATTTCTCAAACCATTCAGCTCCCATTCGCCAATCAATCCCCATATCTCGGACAAGAAATGAGCAAACAATCTGCAATAAACAAAGACTCAAATGAATATGAAGTCTGACACTTGCAGTTCATGCAAGCTAGTAACTGTGTGAGGAAAATTTTCCTCGCTAATGTAGTATCCTTGATTAAAGACTAACACAGAAGAAGTAATCTAGAAGAAGAGAACAAACAATCTGCAGCATAGAAAAGCTATAGAAAGACTTCATCAAGCGTATATAGTATAGGCACTTGTGGGCCTGTATACAAGTTAATATTTTCAGCGGTCGCTATTCGGTCTCCATGCGGTCGCTAATTAAATTTTTTTTTTCAAAAATTAATATAAAGCTACTATAAATCACCTGATAAATAACAATTTAATAAAATAAATAACCTGTTACATAACAATTTCATAAAAACATATAAATCAACTACACAACTCATAATCTCCACAAATTTCAAATTCATCACATACAAACACACAAATTAATCATACATCCATAATAAAATGGCAACATACAAATAACTAAAATGAAATCACAAATCCTCCGCATATGTGTCATCCTGGTCGTCGTCTCGTCCAACATCTCGCGACGGATGATCCTGTATATCATTTAAAAAAATTAAAATCAATTCTTTAATAAAGAAATCAATTATTCTTGAAAATTAAAAGCAAGATGTTTTTCATTGAAGTGAAATTGACGAATGATAATTTTAAACGTTTTGCTCAAATCGGTAGTCCGATTTAGAATCCGTCAGCTCTGACAAGTCACGTCTACCTCCCAGGTCGTGTTGGAATGATCGGAATGCCGATCGGATCAGTATTTCACATTCTGGACCCCCGGACCCCGACGGCTTTGATTATAAACCAAGTGCATTTGCAAATTGCACTTTTGAGCGTCGGGCTCAAACCGGATGTCCGATTTAGAATCCGTCAGCTCTGACAAGTCACGTCTACCTCCCAGGTTGTGTTGGAATGATCGGAATGCCGATCGGATCAGTATTTCACATTCTGGACCCCCGGACCCCGACGGCTTTGATTATAAACCAAGTGCATTTGCAAATTGCACTTTTGAGCGATTTGCTCAAACCGGTAGTCCGATTTAGAATCCGTCAGCTCTGACAAGTCACGTCTACCTCCCAGGTCGTGTTGGAATGATCGGAATGCCGATCGGATCAGTATTTCACATTCTGGACCCCCGGACCCCGACGGCTTTGATTATAAACCAAGTGCATTTGCAAATTGCACTTTTGAGCGTCGGGCTCAAACCGGATGTCCGATTTAGAATCCGTCAGCTCTGACAAGTCACGTCTACCTCCCAGGTCGTGTTGGAATGATCGGAATGCCGATCGGATCAGTATTTCACATTCTCGACCCCCGGACCCCGACGGCTTTGATTATAAACCAAGTGCATTTGCAAATTGCACTTTTGAGCGTCGGGCTCAAACCGGTAGTCCGATTTAGAATCCGTCAGCTCTGACAAGTCACGTCTACCTCCCAGGTTGTGTTGGAATGATCGGAATGCCGATCGGATCAGTATTTCACATTCTGGACCCCCGGACCCCGACGGCTTTGATTATAAACCAAGTGCATTTGCAAATTGCACTTTTGAGCGATTTGCTCAAACCTAAATCTAAAATCCTAAAACCTAAACCTATTCCCAAATCCCTAAACCTTAAACCCTAAACCCGTAAAAATTGTAAACCCTATAGAAAAAAAAAACGTAAGCCCTAAAACCCCTAAAAACACTAAACTGCAGACCCCGAACCCCCTAAATCATAAAACCATAAAACCCTTAAAAATTATAAATCTTAAACCCTCCCCTAACCCCTAACCCCACTACGATCCCTTAAACTCCTAAACTGCTAAACCACCGATTGCTAAACCCCAAACCCTCAAACTAAAAATCCCAAACCCTAAACCTTAAAACCCTAAATCTTGAGTTACCCCTAAAACTAGAAACTCTAAAATCCTTAAAAACCACAAACATAAAAGACTAAATCTGAAAAACCCTAAATCCTAAACCTTAAACCCTAAAACTCCTAAACCTAAAAATCAAAAATCTTAATACTATAAACTCTAAACCATAAACCATAAATTTAAAATCATAAACCCTAAAATCACTAATAACATCAAACCCTAAATAAAAGAAACCCAAAAATGTAAACCTATATGTAAAACCCTAAAAGCCCCAAGAACCTTAAACCTTAAAAACATTAAACCCTAAACTCAAAACATTAAACCATAAATCTTGAAAACCTTAAACCCTAAACCCTAAACCTTAAAAATATGAAACCATAATATCTATAAACCATAAAAACTCGAAAAACCCTAAACCCTAAAAATCCTAAATTGTAATAACTATAAACCCTAAAAACATGAAAAACCCTAAACCCTAAAACCTAAAATCCTTAGAAACTAGACCCACTAAACCAAAAACCCCTAAAGCCTAAACTCTCAAAACCGTAATCCACCCCCCTAACCGCTAAACCAAAAACCCCAAATGCTAAATCCAAAACCCTAAACTCATATGCCAAATATAAAATGCAAACAAACCTAAACACCAAACAACTAACCCTAAACCCAAAAACCTAAACCCTAAATAACCCTAAACCTTAAACCCTAACCCTATATGTTAAACCCTAAACATAAAAAAATAAACTCATAACCCCCTAAACTGTAAAACCCTAAAATAATTAAAAACCATAAAATTTAAAACACTAAAATCCTAAACCCACATTGAACCCCTTACCCCACCCCTAATACATAAACTACTAAACCTCAAAACTGTCAAACCTTAAACTTTAAATCTTAAAACCGTAAGCCCTTAAACCTTAAACACTAAACAGCCCCTCAACCCTAAGCCTAGCAACCGTAAACCGAAAAACCCACACTTAAAATCGAAGTCCAAAAACCTGTAGCCCTGAAACCCTTCCTAAACCCTAACACCTAACCCTTAAATCCTAACCCTAAAGCCCCAAACCCTAAACCATAAAGCTTAAAATCCTAAACCCTAAACCCTAAAAGCCCTAAACACCTTAAACCCTAAAAATCCTAAACCTTAAAAGAGTAAAACCTAAATCTAGTACCTAAAACCTAAATCTAAAACCCTAAACCTTAAACACTAAACACTAAACCCTTAAAAACCTTACACTAATCATTAGGAAAGGAGAGGTGAGGCCAATCCAAATACAACACATGTTTGTGAATATATTATCATGCTAACACACAAAAATGACTATTTACATGCACTGGTATTTTACTACAAAAAATGGAAGGTCCATATGACTGTTAATAAAGGCAATATAAAGCACCCAAACACCTGAAAAGTGCACAAAATAATATTCTATCATATTAACAATAACATGGACTATGAAATGCCCTAAACAAAAAATTAGCATGGCCTAAACAAAATTTTCACATTAAATTCCCTGCAGGGGGTTGGGGTGGGGGGGCCGCGGCGGGTTGGAGAGAGAGAGAGAGAGAGAGAGAGAGAGAGAGAGAGAGAGAGGGGTACCTGTGGGGGGGCGGGTTGGAGAGAGAGAGAGAGAGAGAGAGAGAGAGAGAGAGAGAGGGGTACCTGTGGGGGGGGGCCGCGGGTTGGAGAGAGAGAGAGAGAGAGAGAGAGAGAGAGAGAGGGGTACCTGTGGGGGGGGCGGGTTGGAGAGAGAGAGAGAGAGAGAGAGAGATACCTGTGGGGGGGGGGGCCGCGGCGGGTTGGAGAGAGAGAGAGAGAGAGAGAGAGAGAGAGAGAGAGAGAGAGAGAGAGGTACCTTGGGGGGGGCAGCGGCGGGTTGGAGAGAGAGAGAGAGAGAGAGAGAGAGAGAGAGGGCAGCGGCGGGTTGGAGAGAGAGAGAGAGAGAGAGAGAGAGAGAGAGAGAGAGGGGTACCTGTGGGGGGGCCGCGGCGGGTTGGAGAGAGAGAGAGAGAGAGAGAGAGAGAGAGAGAGAGAGGTACCTGTGTGTGAGAGAGAGGAAGCCGGCGACGACGGCGACGGCGAGCGGCGACGGCGAGGCGAGCGGCGCGGCGACGACGGCGAGGCGAGCGGCGCGGAGGGGGGCTCCGGCGGAGGGGGCCTCGGGCGGGAGGCCGCACGGGGAGGGGGGCTCGGGCGGAGGAGGGGGGCTCGGGCGGGAGGCCGCAGGGGGAGGGGGGGCTCCGGCGGAGGGGGGCTCGGGCGGGAGGCCGCAGGGGAAGGGGGGACTCCGGCGGAGGAGGGGGGCTAGGGCGGAGAGGGGGCCGCAGGGGGAGGGGGCCGCAGGGGAAGGGGGCTCGGGCGGGGGCTCGGGCGGGAGGGTGGAGGGGGGGCTAGGGCGGAGAGGGGGCCGCAGGGGGAGGGGGCCGCAGGGGAAGGGGGCTCGGGCGGGAGGGTGGAGGGCGGGAGGGAGGGCTCGGGCGGGGAGGGGCTCGGGCGGGCGGGGGTCGCAGGGGGGAGTATAACGGGATCAGCGACCGATTGGCGACCGAATTTAGTTCGGTCGGGAGGGTGGAGGGCGGGAGGGAGGGCTCGGGCGGGGAGGGGCTCGGGCGGGCGGGGGTCGCAGGGGGGGAGTATAACGGGATCAGCGACCGATTGGCGACCGAATTTAGTTCGGTCGCCAATAGGTCTCAGATGTGCGACCGATTATTTCGGTCGCCGAATTGGTCTCTATTTGGGACCGACTAGCGACCGATTAAAGCGGTCGCTAATGCGGTCGCTATAATCACTCACCTACACCAAGACTATGGTAAAACACGGACCATGCCGTTAACTATCCTAGGCCGGATAACAAAAACCAACGATTGTCGGACCACTAAACTCACATGGGAAAGACCCTTCGGTATTACCTAAGACATGCGGGAATGACCCTCCACAGGCACATAAGTCATGCATGAATAACCCTCCGCGGACACACATATTCATATGGGAAAGACTCCCACGATGGTCGCATGGAAACACCCGAACACATGGAATCACGTGGGCTTACCTTCCACGAAATCAGACTAACTACAGACACCCTAAGACACAAAATTGGCAAAGGATCGTGTCCGAGACACAGAGAGTAGGCGGCCAAATCACTGGCCGCCCACAGGACTAGGCTGTCAGATCACTGGCCGCCCTCCCATGGGCCACCCCCTAGGCTGGGTGGCCATCTCTTTGGCGCCCACTCAGTCTGGGCATGAACGGTTTGGGCAGCCACATCAATGACCGCCTTCCAATCTGGGCAGCCAGACTGCTGGCCGCCCAACAGATCTGGGTAACCAACTCCTTGGCCGCCCAGCAAAGCACCAGGCGGCCATCACCTTGGCCTCCTTCTACTGGTGAAAACTGATAGAGCACCTCCCAGAGGTGCCATTCCACGCCCCGTTCCCCACCGAACAAAGGGGAAAACAAGGGGAATCGATCTCCGAATATTCACATCTTCAGAAAATCACATTTAAACTACAAATCCAAGCCCGAATCACTAGAAATCGGTTACACACCCCAGCATGTTTTTTCCCCAAAACAAGCAATGCGCCCTCTCTTGGCCTCACCAGAGCATGGAATCGCAGGGAAATAATATAGAAGAGCTAGGGATCCGTCCCCCTACTTTTCACGAAGATTTGGCATGCTAAAACCTCAAATCACCGCAAAATCGTCAAAACCCCACGGCCAGCTCGCGAACTCCACGAATGCTAGCCTCACCATTTTGCCTCCTTTCCTTGCTCATGTCCTTGCCGCTCGTCACCCACGTCGTCATTGTTGCCCAGCCCGCTCGCCTCCTCGCCATCGTCGGCCGCTGGAGGAGAGAAGAGAGAGGGAGAGTGACGGAAGAGAGTGAGGGAGTGAATGAGAGACGAGAGAGATGGAAGGGGCGTTATAGGTTATATTTATAAGATTTATTTCAGGGTTTTACAAATCCAGAAAATAGGAAAATCACTAAAAATTAACCCCAAGCTCCTCAAAAAATGTGTAACTCACCCATTACACCCCGACGTCCAGAAATAATTTATTATCTTATATTTGGTGATCTGAAGACCCAATATTTAGAAAATTCTATTTTATTTAGAAAACACAATTCGAGATCTGCGAAAATGCTCTGAGACCCGCGAATTCACGATTCGAAGACCTGAGACATTATAGAGAGAGAGAGAGTGAAACTGAATGAAGAGCAACACTGTGCAAGAGTTTTTTTAATTCAATAGAAAAGGTAAGGGAAGATGCAAGGATAGGCTTATATCTTCAGTCAAGATAGTTACTTTATCGAATTCTGACATAGGCATACAATGACAAGATAAGAAATGACGGTCACAATAAATAGATGGGTAGATAGGCACTCAAGTATTAAAATGTGAAGAACTTGGTTTTGAAGTTTTCATTATAAGGAGAGATAGTCGATTATCCATAAGATAGACACTATTTTTTATGACTTAGGTTGAGAGAATAGATGCTCATGTCTTTATAGGCATTGTATGGGATACCCCAAGTTGAGAAGATAGGTGCTCATAATAAGTTCTCACCTTGATGGGCATTTGACGTGATAGCTAGAGTTGGGAGACAACCGAAAAATTGATCTATAGCGACCAAATTAATTACATGGTCGCAATATAATAACAATTGGTCACTACAAGAATTTGCGACTATATATTGGCCGCTAAATCTTGGTCGCTGTATCATCGTCGCTGATACTCATAGCGACCAATCTTGATGCGTGGTCGTTAAAATGTAAACCATTAGCGACCCAAATAAGTTTGATCGCTATAGATTGATGTTATAATGGCTAAAATATTGGTCGCCATTACGTATAAATATTGGTCGCTAAAAACTTTGTATAGTGACGCAATAGAGTTTGGTCGCGGATAATATTTGGTCATTATTTTTACCATATTAGTGACTATCATGTTGGTCGCTATTGTAAGAATATCAACGATTATTATGTTTGGTCAAAATTAAATATTTAATGATCGTTATTTTTACATTATTAATGACTATCATATTTGGTCACAATAAAATTGTTTGTTGTTATTTTTATAATATTAACAACTATTGTGTTTAATTGCAACTACAAAATTTTGTCATAATTTTTATAATATTAACAACTATCATGCTTGGTCGCAACTAATTTTTTAGTCATTATTTTCATAATATTAGTGACTATCACTTTTGTTTGCAATTTAATATTTGCTCATTTTTTTAATAATGTTAACAAGCACACCTTTTGATCGCTAACAATTTATTTTTTCTGCAATTTTAGCGATTATTAATTTTGATCACAACTAAATATTTAGTCAATATTTCTATAATTTTAGCGATAATTAATTTTAATCGTAACTAAATATTTGGTCACTATTTCTATAATATTAAATACAACATCCATTCATTTACTATCACCAAACAACATATTAAAAAATGCCATTCATTCGTTACAACCTTACAAAATATTAAAGTACATGTAAACTAATTTCATACCTTTTTGTTGTAAAAAAATCATATTAAATGAGAAAAAAATGATTCATTATGTTGAAAATGTAAATACAAAAATAATATGGTATTCAACAAAAAAAAATTCATGATCTTATATTCTGTAGCGTGAATCCACTGATGATTGTGAAGAGATTGCACCATATGAATTAAATCATTCTGTAAAATAATATAAAATAAAAGAAATTAATTGAGAATATTAATATTTAACTTAATTTGATCAACAAGACAAAGAATATATTTTTACCGACGATGGTGGAATATTATTTTCTTCCATCCAAATTATCAAAAAGTCTATCTTCCTCTATTGATCCTCAAGTTGATCTCGAAGAGTCATCACCTCTTGCTCCAATTGTACAACTTTTTCTCAAAAACACTCGTCATCATATTCTCTGCAATATTACTGTCACCTTCAACTAGAGACCACCCCTTTGATTGTTTAACAAGCTCAATAATCTTTTCCATCACAATGAACATAGAGAACCACATAAAAAGATAATGCAAATGTGGAGAAACAATGTTAAGAATGAAACAAAATCACAAGATTCAAAACATACTTTTGTATTTATATCATCAGTAAGGGAGGTTTTGTTTATGTGAGCACTAATAAGTCCAGCATAGCAGAACTTGTTGAGACCAAGACTAGCAAGTGTCATATCACGAACAATTGCGTACCTACGAATTGAAGAGCAAGCAATTTGCTTATGCACTACAAAAGGACTCACTCTTTAGAAATTAATAAGAGTATAAACAGAAAAGAAGTAGATATCAAATACAGAAAAACAAAGTGCACACCAAGAGAGCTTACATGTTGTCCAAAGCAAGGTTTGACAAATCGAGACAGGATGGCTCGAATCGGCCGTCTCGTCCCGTCCTGTCCCTGTCATAGACCGGGATGATCGGTCTGTGAGACATAACCGGGACACTTTATATATTGTTTTAAATTTTTTATAACATATATATTTTGTAGGTTGGTTGGTTGAGGATCTCATGTTTGAACGTGAGATCCCCAGTTAGAAACACACGTTTGATATATTTTTTGTGGATTTTTATAAAATTATTTTCAATAAAAAACTAACCAATTGAGATACAAATATTTTTGAGTTATATCATTCTATAACATTTATATATAATATAGTTTTTTTTATTTCGGTATGCAACGGTATTGACCAGTCCCGTCCCGTCCTAGTGAAAAATCGGGACGAACGATCCGTCAAACCCTGGTCCAAAGACATTAAAGTATGCATCAAGTGAATTTCGCAGTTCGTACGCTCCAGAAACAAGTACGCTCCAGAAACAAGTGTCAATCAACAAGCAAGTAGAATGTAAATCATATGAGTTCTTTTTGGATCCATAAGAGAGAAAAAATAAAATAAAATTTGATTGCCTTTCACAATGAATATTTTACATTCCATCCATTTTTTTTTAAAAAGTTATACCTTTATATAGAGAAAAAGGGAGAAAGATATGTATCGCCACCTTGATTGTGTGCAGAGGCAGAAGATTTGAAACCTGTCCATCTGTCCAGTTGATGCCGACTGTCCAGAGTGAACATTAGCCATTAGATCATACTATTAGTCACAATCATGAAAACCATTAATACAACATTAAAAGTTTGTCATTAGCCATTCTTTAGTCAAGACATTATCATAATGATATTATTTCAGTGGGCATCTGCATGCTCACACCAAAGCATAGTGTCATGAACTTTAATAGATTTCAGCCATTGTGTTGCTTATATGTTATTATATCACAATCTTAATATTTTAATAGTTTTCATTAAAAAAATAAACCATTATATTATACCATTTAATCGTCACCACTCAAGTGGATATGAGAACAAGACATCAGCAATGTTGATAATGGACAAGGATACAATGCTTTTTTTTTTGGAACATAAAGGATGATTCATTTCATTCCATACAAAGACGAGAGTACAAAGAAGACAGAGAGACCCACCCGTACAAGATAGACCATACCCCAACCCATACTGCCAACCATCCCATCACCGAAAAAGAGAAAACAACAGGAACGGTAGAGATTGAAAACAACCCAAGGCTGCTGGAAGCTCCAGAATAACGTCAAGGAAATGGAGAGCCGTGTCTTCAGGGGCGCCTCCTCACGGAGCACGAAGCTGCCAAACAACGCGACTATATGGCAGAGAGGGAGGGACACTCGGGTAGCAAACATCCACTGGGATGCAGGGGGAATAAGCGCAAGATCTTCGAGTGCCCTAAAAACCGAGGGTGAGAACATAACAAATAGCTTCAAGAAGAACAAACCCCACCTTGAGGAACACCTAAGAATGACCAGCGTCGACAGGGATCGACCGGCCGGGAGAGTGATATAAAGAAAAGGGGAGCGAAGAGAGCTAGCAATTGGGATTGGGAGCAAGGGGGAGCAGTCTTCAAAGAGAACGCCGCACCAAAATACGTATGGGGGATGAATCGCTGGAGGGGGTTGAACAAGGGGGAAACAAAGAAGATGAAACCAAGGGAGTCCCTGAGAACTCACCTGTCGGAGCTCAGATGAGTTCAGAGAAAACTCACCTGACAAAATCCAGAGGGGCGCGGAGCACCCGCCTGACAGAGCCTTCCACGAGAGGAGAAGGAGAGGGGGGGGGGGGAGTCCCCAGTGGGAGCTCCGACTCCCCCCTCCGAACGTTCCACCAAGGGCCGCGACGCGGAGGCGGATCCCTCGGTGAGATTCCCACAGGAGCCCTCTTCCTTTACGCCCTCCTATCACAAGGATACAATGCTCAAACCTATTTCTCTTGTTTTCCTACATGTTATACACTTAAATGCAGCACCTTCACACACACACCACCCCATCCCTAACTCCCTGTCTCTGCATGTATAATCCACATCAACATATTAAATAAAATCCACTCGTGCATTTTGATAAAATTCTAATTAAAATATTCTATACTGGAATGAATAGCTGAAATCCACACCTCCACCCACCCCCAATGTGAGGGCTTTCAAAAAATCAGACCATCTTAACCTTAATGTTGGCAGACGTGGGACTGTTCTAAGAGGAAGTTGGTGGGACTAAGGGTTAGAATGGAGAACTAGGGATGGCAAAATTACTCAGAGAGTTCAAGGAGTGGACAAGGAGCCATCATAGGAGGCCATGCATACTAAGACAAGACGATGTGGCTGGAGAGGAATTGTAGCAGGAGGCACTATTTAATCACCAATACAAAAGAAGTTCAATGAAATGGAGGCAAGCATTTGCAAGATCCGACTCCATTTGAATCCCTAGCCTCATCATTTTTCTATTGTCCCTCATTTTCATGCTCTTCCTACTCCCATTTCTCTGATCTATATACATAAGGTCAAACATTAGTAATTCCTTCTTATCAAATTTCTATTCTCTCTAATTGATTCACATTGCTTCTGTTAAAAATATAAAGGATCTACCTTAAACTACTGCTTTATGCAGCTGTAAATTTTCTTGTTGTTGTTGGGGGGGGGGGTTGGATAGTCCCACCATATATATAGAGGGACAGAATTTACGAGTGTGAAGGAAGATAGCCCAAAAACTCCCCCATGTCAAGGATTCACAGGACTATCTTCCAACCCCCCAAAGCCCAAAGGGGGGGTAAATAATTGCATCTGCCAGAAAGCCCCAAGAGTATTCGTGAGAAATTTGGAGGAACCAGCAATAAATCATGTCAAAAGGCTCCCACTATTCCCTCAAACGATTTTGACACTTGAGAACCTCTTCCCTCAGTCCAGTTACTCTATCAGCATATCAATTCCAGCAGCTTTACACATATTGCTGGATTGCCATCATATTTTCTATTTGATTGCTTCATAATGCCTTAAAAGATGAAGAATAAGATCATAGGATATAGAATAGGTTTCTGAACTATCTGTTTACCTTTATTTCCTTTCAGGCTACTTGGGAGTAAATCAGGATTTTTTTTCAAGTGCAGGGTTGTTTTTGTTTAACAGTTTCATTGTATCATTGGAGTATTGCAAAGGTAATAGAATCAGAAGGCTTACACAGAAGTTCATTATTTATATATAGGCTGGGTCCACATGATTCAATCACTTCCACAACTAACCCATGCCCATTCTCATTTCCAGCATCCTGAAGACCATACATGGAGAAATAGTTCCCTTACATGAGTTGCAACTTCTCAAAAGTATGAGAGGGGTAAGGACGTGGCTTTCACTTGTCAAGCATCTAGATGGGATTGAACGGATGCAAGAGATTTGGAACTAATCAAAGAAGTGTTTCTTTGACTATACATGTTGATATATTAATTTTATACTCTTCCATAGTATATCACAATGTGAAAGCATTAGTTGAGTTCAACCTATGGAAAAAAAACGGCACAAGATTACTGTCCAGTATGTCTTCATGCTCATAAGGAGGTTGATTGTATACACATCACGTATATAGAAGAAATAATTAGTAGGTATCATATAAACAACTTCAAAGTTGGTTTAATTTCTAAAAGTGAACTTCGACACACAATCACTCCTCTATATCTTTGCATTTGTATTGCTCTTAATTTCATAGCATAGTGCTTGCATAATCAGGCCTATTAAAATAGAGGACCATGTGATCATGTGCACTTGCATTTCATACAGAAAGGCTGCTTATAACTGAGTTCATTAATAACATTTCATTCGTAACATTATTATGTTCATGGTTACATAAAACATTTTGCTTTAATGTCACTCTTACCGACAATCGCTATAACACCCCGGACTTTTTTTCGATCAGGATCCATGAGTACGAAGCACCTTTGTGAGTCACTGGTCGTGTTTTATGATTTACTCAGATTTGTGACCGTCGAGCCTTCGGAACCCTGTGTAGGGTGAACCGATGTATTTTCGGGCCCCGGGACGTTGCAGACGCGTTGTGCGTTTTCCGAGGATCGTGGGAATGATTTTTTCTTAATTTTATATTTTCTAGATTTTTAAATCCCAATTCGATTTTCTATTTAAACCCCCCACCCCACTCCCTTTCTCTCATTCTCTCATTCTTCCCCTCTCTCTTCTCTTTCTCTCCCCCTCTTCTCCGGGCGGCCGACGGAGGCGAGGTGGGCGAGGCAGAGACGGCACGAGGGCGAGGAACGCTAGGATGGGTCAAGGATCGAGGCGGTGGAGGCGCGACGTGGCGTGGAGCTCGTTCACAAGTTCGAGGCGCTGGCGTGGGTTTGTGCGGCGATTTCACGAGAAAACGGCATCCTCGGTGCGCATAATCTTCGGTGGAGGTTGGGGGATGGTTCCCTAGCCCATGTAGTTTACTTTCCCCGCGTTTTGTAGGTCGAGGCGAGCCGAGAGTGGATTTATTTCACGCTGGGGCTAAATTGCATGATTTTAGGGTGAGCGACAGATTCACCATTTCGATCGCGTTTTTGGGGTTTAAACGCATTCTCTAGGTGGTCTAGAGGCTGGGGAATGGGTTCCCCATATTTTCCCCATCACCCGGGGGTGATTGGAGCGTGGAATCGAACCCCTAGGTTGGGTTCGACGGGTTCTCTGCCGTTTTCGGTCGACCGACCGGTTAGGTCCGATCGACCGAACGGCACTCGCCACAGAAGGGTGGCCAGGCCAGTTCGGTCAACCGACCTGCTCAGCTTGGTCGACCGACCTTGGCCAAGCTCCCAGGGGGTTGGCCGGTCGACCGCCCATCTGGGGCCAGTCGACCGACCCCTGTTGGTCGACCGACCCAGGGGTTTTGGTCGACCGAAATCCGCTATACTAGCCCGTTTTAGCCCCCGGTCGACCCGGTTGTGATCCACTAGTCGACCTATGGCCCCGTGGATGTCTCGGACACCACAGGGGTACCGTGACCGTATTTTTGGGTGTCCGAAGGTACCGTGTTATCTCGATTAACGTGCCCGAGGGTTTTGAGGGTCCGGATGACCCCGTGTCTTCCAGGCTTTCGTATTACGCTTGATCGAGTTACCGTGTCTCGGTATGAGTGCGGAGGGCTATTCCCGTACATCGTTAGCTTTCTCGAAAAGTGGTTTCCGTGTGGGCCATGCGTATGGCCTATGAACTGTATATTTAGTGACCCAGCCTGGGGCTGGGGGTTTTCATAGGTTTCCCTTGGAAAGGGGGTGAACTTGGAGGCTATGAGCCGTCTTAAGAATTATTCTCGACCGTGGTTTCTGACCCTAGGGGTAGGGCTGATTGACGGCATGGAGCTGTCCCGTACAACGGTCTTGACCCGAGTCCCGTGACTCAAGGATCGTTGGATTAGTAGGTCTAGTTGCCTATCCAGAGTCTGGTGGCCCTGAGCCACTTGGTACTCCGTGTTACTCGCAATGGGTGCGTGTGTGACCTTCTGTGTTTCCTCTCTACGGAGAGTGTTCACGTTTAGTGACCCCCCACTAGTCGTAACTTGCCTGGGCACTCGTATGCCTACCCACTAGGAGTGGTGGAGAGCTACACCCGAGAGTGACGATTTTTAGGCTAGTTTGCTGTAGGGCCTCCCACTATAGTGGCTCGAGTCCGGGCCGGAAGGAAAACCAGCTAGAGGACCTGACATAGTGCAGTCAGCCAATATATGCACACATGGTCAGGGACTTCGAACGTGTGCTGACGAGCACGACCCCAACTAGACCCTTGTCCTGTGGTTACTAGTACGGTGTCTCAATTTTGCATGGGGCGAGGGAGACACCTGAGGCGCGGACTAAGTCGCCAGTGGACACATCCAGCCTTGCTTCTGGTGGGCAGGTACTCCCGTCACGTGACGTGATATTCTTGTGACTCGAGTTTTGGTTTCCCGTCTGTAAGACGTGATTTTTCGGGTAGCTTCCCTATGCTTTCCCGACGTAGTGGTCAAGGGTGTTCGATAAGGGTTACCAAGGTTTCTCCCTAGATGGTACATGGTTCACGACTGTGAGGTCATGACAGTTTCCCCGGACCGTGTGGTCTTGGGTTGGTCATCGCCTATGAAGGTGAGCCTTCATGACAGAGCTGTCGTGGCATTTCTTCTGGCGGCTTAGCCAGGATTTTTTCCGTCTGGTCGGTAGTCCCCCAACTATGAGATCGGGGCGTGCTTTCCATGCCATTAAGAGTAGTTTATAGAGCCGTGGTTTCATCGGCTACCACGTTACGGTTGTTCCTTCTACCGTTGTTGTTGTTGTTGCTTCCTAGCACTGCTTTTCTTTACCGCCGTCGTTTTATGGTAGGGTTCCGTGGGACTCCTACTGAGCCAATGAGATGAGGCTCACCCCCTATTTTTCAGGTGTAGCGATTCTTCCTCGAGGTTCGGAGGTGCAGCGCAGAGGTTCGTAGTTGCCAGCTCGCCGGGCCGAGTGTTCACTCGGCGTTGAGTACGTTTCCTTCCCTATAGACTGCACTTTCATTTGGACTGGACTCTGTAGTTAGTTATTTATTTAAAAATATAGTTCTTTTCTATTATATAAATTGTTAATTATAAATGTTCCTACTTTATTTCATATTTTGATATACCTCCACACTCCTTTCTAACCCTTCTGAGCCCTCCGGCTAGTGGGTGGCGGGCCAAGATTCGAATGGTATCGGGTTATCCCCGGTATCCGAATCTTGGGTCGTTACAGATGATATCAGAGCGAGTGTTTGTGGAGCGTACATGGAAATTTGAGATAATTGAAGTGTTCAGAGTCCATAAGGTCTAGTACAGTCGGCATCTGGCATAGGGTTTTAAGTTTATTTACCGCTTTGTTTCTCACTAGAGAGCTAGAGTGTGCGGTGTTGGTGCTGTGAAGGCGGTTTCTATTTTCATTGGAGTGCCGGCGTGGAGCCTGAGGAGTAAGATAGAGAGCTTTTTCCCCATTAGTGGTGGCCCCAGTTGTGCTGTGTTGGGCACGGTTTGTCGGCAAGTGCGAGTCTGCGGTGCTGCATTCAAGGAATCTGCTGCATGGTCAGGCAGCTGGCGAGGATTGTGCATGGTTAGGTGGCCAAGAGTGTGCTCCTGAGGTGTTATTATCGTTCTGGCCACCCCGGTTTGAGGTTTAACCAGCCCCTGTGGTGTCGAGATCGTGGTTTGAGGTGACAGAGCGGGTGCTCTGATCGAGAATTGTGCTCGGACGAGCAGAGGATCTTCTTGGTGAGCTGCTGATTGTTGAGCCTGTTTTGCTCGTCGTGCTCTGTGACGTCGGAGATGACGTGCTTGTCCCGATTATTTTCACGGATTTCGAGGTAGGATTAGGCAGAGATGTCCCAGTGAACTCTAAGTCCCGCGCTTCTGCATATGACTGGGCTGCGTTAGTCCCAGATTTGGTTCGAGATTGTATGGTTGTGGCTTGGTTCGTGGCCCAGATTGTGGGATTTGGGGCCATTATGTGCCACCTTGGATGCGTCGTGTGAGCCGGCAGGTGAGATGTAAAGGTTCCGCGGCAGATTCGGGACTTGAGGATGAGCGTTGGTAGGTGCCGATCATGGTTCGTGTCATGGTTTTTGACATGGTGGTTGTGGACGCACTTTTTATTAAATAGTTGGTTTATTCATTTATTGTGCTGCTTTGTTGGTTTATTAAGTGCGTGGGCGTGCCAGTCACAGAGTGACAATTTATTCGGGCTCCGAAGAGCCCATGGTGCGCTCGATCTGACTCGGTCAGACGATTGTGTGGTTCGGGTCGGGACTGAGACCCGTTGTGCCATAAAGGTCACAACGTCATTTACATCCCCTCGGAGAGGGGAATACCCTTGATTAATTTCCAGAAATAAGGGCTCCACGACCGAAAGAAATACTAATCAAAGTAGGAAGGAAAAGGTAGACGGGCTACGCACCGAGCCCGACGTGAGGGCATGAATACTCGGATTATGTCGGTCACCGACGGACCATTCCATATTTGGACAAAAGTTCATACGGAAAACAAGACGATAACGGGGGACGAATCTGTGCGAATGTCTGCCGAGGGACGACAGTTTTAATGTAGGGATGAAAGTCGGATCCCGGTGAGGGAGGGGACCCTGATGAGATATTGGCCCGAGGTAAGGCCGAGCGGTCACCATGACGAGAGGGAGGACTCCCGAGGGTGAAGTTCGACTTACAAGAGCATCATCAATATTCCCAGATTTGGAATCCAAAAAGGGGAGACGAAGACCATGTCGTTATGTCCGTGATTTGTTTCGCATGGCGTTTATTATTAGGGCCCATTTACTAGAATCACTCCCTCTATATTTTACCACCATCACTATTATCTGTTACTCCTTTTTATTACGAGATTTTATCCCACGTGTATGTTTGTTAAAGGAATGATGGAGTGTACCGTTGGGGAATTCAGGAGCGTGCCGCTGGAGGTTGAAGAGCGTGCCGCCGAAGGGTGTACCGCTGAAGGGTGACGGAGTGTACCGCTAGGGGTTGAAGGCAGGCGTACCGCTGAAGGGAGCTGGGATGCTACTGAAGAGTTAAGAGAGGTGGACGGTGCCGCTGGTGAAGGGGGGAGAGCGTACCGCTGGAGGGTGAAAGAGGTGCACTGCTCAGGAAGCAAAGGAGAGCGTACCGCTGGGAGATATAGAAGTGTGCCGCTGAGGGCAAGGGGGGAAACTGAGGCGTACCGCTGGAGCCTGGAGGCTAGGGTGTACCGCTAAGGAGTGGGCTGGGGCGCGAAGAATCAGAGTAGTCAGGCTGTGGCTTAACGGGGTGGCATAGAATTTGAGAGGGAGAGGGCCCCTTACTTATGCAATTCTGACGGGGAGTCTCAGGGGATCCGACTGTCAGTCTTTTATCAGGTGATTGAGTCCCGAGTCGCGTTTGGCAGTGCAGTTCTTGGGGTCTTATTCGGCTCAATTCCTTGAATTTTGTATAGTCCTTTTTGTTGACTAAAATGTCTCATTGTTGTTTAGTCCGTCTATTTGCTGCTTCTTTTCATCTTTTAAATTTTTTATTGTTATTCCTGACGAAAATTCGGTAGCATCTCCCCTTGACCCGGGAGGTAAGGGAATATAAGGGATATGTCCACAGGGAGTGACATGAATCGACAACTGAGGTGGGTGCATGGGCAGCCACCTTTGGAGAAACTTCGAAAAACTCGGGGAAAACGCCGAACGAGAGACCAGTAGGCTGAGACAAGCTACGAGTACTCTGGAGAAAAGAGGGCCAAGGGGTGCTGGGCTGACAGTCCAAGGGTGTGCCGCTGGGCAGGCCAATAGAGGAGGTGTGCCGCTGGACAGCCAAAGGGGGGTGTTACCGCCAAGCGAGAGAATGGGAGGTTGTACCGCTAGACAAACCCAGGGAAAGGCGTACCGCTGGGCAAACTCAATGGTGTACCGTTGGGGGTGGGATTAGGCACGCTGTTAGAGGACTTGAACGGTATGGTGACTGAGGGGTTCGAATGGCAACGAGTACCATGAGGTTTGAAGGGAGGACTCCTTCCCGATTAGTAGACGAATCCCTTCGAGCTGAACCAAGCTGGCTGACGGTACAGGGCGAAAGCCACAACGAAGCTAGAAGACCCCGGGGGGGAGGAGATGCAAACCACCGATTAAGGACGGGGAGAAGACAGCAAATGCAACAACAGAAGGCAAAGCCAAAAGGGTATTTCATTCATGACAGATTCGAGATGACAAAGATCGTGACCTGGAGGCTAACTACAATATACTGTAGAACAAAACAAAAGAAACTGTGACAAGAGAAGAGGAAAACTAAAAAATAAAGAAAGAAGAGGAACAAAGGAAAAAATGGTGCCGGGGGAGAGTTGGAACGAGGAAGGGTGCCTCCCTTCACCCCATTCCTCCTCTCCCCATACAGGTGGCTCACTCCCTCTCAATCTCTCTACGCTTCTCTACCTTCTTCTCCTTCTCTTCTTCTTCTCTTCTTCTTCTCTGGTGCTCTCTTCGAACGGGTCCTTTTTTTCTCTTTCCTGTGTGTCTCTCGTTCTCTCTTCCGTAAGAGCCTCTTTTATATGTGGGCCGTTGACGGGGAAGCCTCATGATGGCACTGCCATCCGAGGTTGACTTCGGTATCTTCCTCGTCAGGTGAAGATCTCCTTCATCCAACCGGAAGGTGACACCGAAGCGGGTGCTAGCTGACTTTGAAGTGGCAGAACTGCGCGCCAATGGGTCTGCCTACTGATCGTTATATCTTCTGCCGGTGCTTTCCATTTAGGGGAATTCAACGCTGTGCCACTGAGGGCTGAGGGGCCATGCCGCTGAGGGCTTGGAGGCTGTGCCGCTGGAGGTTTCCAAGGGGCGTGCCGCTGAGGGTCACCGGGAAGGCGTGCCGCTGGGAGTACTCCCGTAGAACGTGCCGCTGGGGAAGCTGGCAGTGTCCCGCTGGGGCACTTCAGGGGGCGTGCCGCTGGGGCACCTCAGGGCGTGCCGCTGGGGCACTTCAGGGTGTGCCGCAGAGGCCGTTTGGAGCGTGTCGTTGAAAGGGGCACCAGCTCTTGATTCAGGAACTTAAGTGTGCATTCTTGGGGGTATTTCTTCACCGTTAGGGACCCGAGGGGGGGGGGTCCATAGCAGTGTATCAATTCAGGAGGGCATCCTGTGTTTTCTTAGTCTCTTGATGCGCCCGTGCAAATATGGGGATTTGCCGGACGGTAGTATTCCTCCGGGGCCCTGGGTGGCCAGTCTCCCGGAGTCTTCTCCCTTTGACTTTGTCATTAATGCGGGGCTCAGTGGGACATATGAACGTACAATTTTATATTGTCTATGCTCGTTCGCCATGCCCTATGGGGACGAGACCGTCATTCGCCCGGACGCCATCTATCCAGCTTGTCAGATGGCCTGGGGTATCAAGTTGTCTTTGTGTCCGGCCACACTGTGTCTGATATACAAAGCACTTGGGGACATCAGCAGTCACCAGTTCCCGCGGCAGGCGCGGTACGTGTGCCCACTGCATTTTTTAATGCGTGGGTGTGCTCTCTGTTCTCGGAATTTGCCCCCCGCACTATCCAAGGATGGGGGTTGGTGCCACGGATGCTGGAATTCGCCAGTGCGGAGCCAAGCTCGACGTCCCTGCGGCTGTATGACCTCCGGGGCAGGCTGACAACGGTGCCCCAGGACTCTCCCGGCAGCATCCATTTATGGGGACTGGCCGCGCACTCGAGCCCGCTGGTGAACAATCATCGGGAATACAGGGACGATCAGGTGGAAAAATATGTGCACCCGATAAGCCAGGAGAACGTAGTTCGCCCGCTGATAGAGCCAGAATTGCGTGACTGGGCGTTGTCCATTCGTCCCAGCGTGTTGGTTTTCCGAAAGGGGGACAGCTTATTGCTGGAGCCGTACTACCCCTTTCGTTTCGGTAGGAATTTTGGATATGACCAGCATATCCCGTCGCACAGCGCTCAATTCTATTTTCCGCTGCGAAGTCTTCGGGGAAGTCCGACTGCCGAGACCGCCCGAACTTGGTGGGACTTTTTCCATCGGGCTGATGCTGCCAGCTTCCGGGTGCCAGCCCCGGGACAGATTCCGCGGGTGACCCCGGAATATATCAAGTGGTGGAATGCTCGGACCGCCATTTACCGGTTGTGCAAAACTGACTACTGGGATGGGGCGGAGAAGCGTTTCCTGAGCCGGCAGCCTGTGCCGGTGCTCGACATCGATCCCGAGCACCTCCTTCGACTGAAGCATGGGAAAGAGCGGGAGGTGGCGGCGTATATGATTGCGTGCAAGGAGGCGCAGGAGGCTAAGCCGGCACCGCAGGTTAAGCTGCCCCCGGTGGCAAAGGATGACTTCAAGAAAACTCTTCAGAATCTTTGCCGCATCGGGGGCGACCGCCTTGAGCTGATCAACTATCCCTTCCCCATGGAAGAGGAGGGCACTCTCGCGAGGAGCTGGCGCCCGGAGAGAGATGCAGTCTGCCCCTATCGCACATTCGTGGGGAGAGAGGAGCGGAAGCCGGAAAATTACAAGGATACCACGTGGCTGTACGTCCTCCTCCGGGTGCACGGGTTGAAGATTGAAGACTCGGCAACAACCATCTTGGGCAAGCACCTGCACATTGCCTACTATTATGCCGAGGGTAGGGAATGGACCACTTCAACCTTTTCTGCCACTTGGCTGCCAAGAAGCATGCGGACTTGGCCGCCCTCGCCGATCGTTGCCAAAAGATTGAAGATGTGTGCTGGCTAGTCCGGGAGGCGGCTCGTCGGGACAAGGAGCCGTCCCTCAATTATTGGCCGATAACGCTGCGGCTGTACACTGGCCCACATGGTACTTAGTGTTCTCTTCCTTCCCTTGTGTTCTTCAACGCTGACCTTTCTTGAATACTGGACGTTGATCGGGTCCCTTGTTTTCTTTCTTTTTTTTTAACAGATCACCCCGATAGCACTCAAATGGCGACGTATCGCAATCTTCTACGGCAGGCAGGCAAGTCGGCTTACTTTGAGGAGGTGCCAGTGGCTCCGACCACGACCCCTCTGCCCCCGCCTGCGAAAAGGCCCCGGGCGAAATCGCCCGTGAAGAAGGCTGTAGATGCTGCCAAGGTGGCTGGGCGGCGGGAGGCCAAATGAAGAAAGACAGAGGCCGCCAAAGCCGCACCGACCGCTCCCCCGGCACCCGTAATCTCCTCATTCGAGGAATTCAAAGCAGCTCAGGCCGAGCCGAGTCGGCCTGCAGGTTGGGTCCCTTCCGCTCTTCGAAGCTTTTCAGAGTTTATTGAGATGTTAAGAGGGGCGCTTCTTATGATACATGTGTTCTTCTATTTCAGCTGTCGTCGAGAGGCCTGCGCCCGTATCCATCCCAAGCGTGGGCGAAGCCGTAACCCACGGGGTCGTGGAATCTGTCGACGAGACCTTTTTCGCCCCAGCTCCTGCTGCCGAAGTCGAAGGAGGTATATCACTTTCTCGGCCGGTCATTTGATTAATTTTCTTCATTCCTCGAAACTTTACCGGCGTGACCGAATCTGGATCTTGCCTTGCTTGTGCAGGAGCTGATGTGGCGGCCCCAGAACCAGAGGCGACCCCGGAGGCATCCCGGTTCGGGCAGATATATCGGAAGAAGGGGTGGCGGTCAAGGAAGTCGCGATTGCCAACCCCGGATGTTGAGGCGGGGGCTGCCTTGACAACAAAAGAGGTGCCCACTAGCACTAGATCTTCGTCGGGCGAAAAGGTAGACTACGGCTACTCTTCCGACGAAGTACTTTCAACTGAGGGTGTCCCCGGGGAGCCCAGATTTCAAGTTCCTGCCTGGAAAGCCCCGGTACTACCTGTGTCTCTTAGCCTGATGAAGCAGGCGCCTGTAAGTGCGAACCTGTTAATTCAAGTTTACTTTCTTTAGGCCATCAGCTAATCTTCTTGATCTTATTGTTTTTAGCCTTCAAAGGGAAAGGCCCCGTCAAAAGATGTAGAGACCTACGTCCCGGGGGCAGAAGCTACCAGGCGAGAGACAGCTGCTGCGGCTTTAGACAAATTGGCATTCCTAGCCGAGGCTGTGCGGCGAGAGGAGGCCATGGTGAGCTCAGGTGTTGCCGTCTCGACCGCCAAGATCTCACTTCGGGAAGAAGCGGCAGTGGCTGTGAGTGCATAATTTCCTCTTCTTTCTTTCTGAGCCCTCCCTCGGAGTTGTTGATTTATTTGAGGCAATACAGGCTCGCGCCTCTGAAGGAGCCGTGGAGACCACCACCCCAGCCACCGAAGCCCTGGAAGAGGGAGAGATAGCGCCAGAAGTCAAAGTGCAGGAGCCGGTAATGCCCGAAGCCAGAATTCGGGTGGAGGAAGAGGCGGTGCCGACGATCGAGACCCGCGGGGAGCCAATTTCTGAAGTCGACGCCCGGGAAGAGGTAACGCCGAAGAGCAGCATAGTGCCGGTGGGCGAGGTAAGCAGGGGGATGCATTCGGCTTCTTTGAGGATTCAATAATTTACTCCACCTGGCGAGCGGCTAACTTCTCTTCACATGGCCAGGTAACAACAACGCCCCGCGGAGCACGCGCGCCTCGGGCTCGTAAGGCTATCCCCAGGTGGAGCTCGTCCTTCCGCGTACACGCGGCTAAGAGGCTGAAAGCGCTTCTGGGGCCGGACGCAGGGTCCCTGGGGTCTCTTATGCAGATGGGGGCCGTCCCGCGGTTGGTGATCCCGCTGCCACCGATCCCGACGCCGGTGATACCCGAGGAAGCCCGGCTCCTGGGGAAGATATTGACGATCCTCCATGAACGTTCGGGGAGATTCCAGGTGGGCGAAGATGAAGCCCTTTCGGGAACAGTAGCAGGCCCGCCTGTCATTGACGCCCTGTCCACCGAGGTCGTCGCTCCTACGCTTCCGGTCTACGGGGATGCCATGGACTTAGAGCCTGCTGAGGGAGCGGAGGCCGGAGCAACCTCGTCCGCCGCTGCGCTGGATTCGGTCTCCATGACCGCTCATTCTTCCGACAAAGTCATGGCCCTGGTTTCGACGGAGGGGGCGGCATCTTCGGGCTCGGAACTGGCCCGATCGACGGAACTGGAGCAGCCGCTCATCATGGCGGAACCGTACGCTTCTGTTGTGGCGTCTCATTCACTTTCGACGGTGGCTAGCCAGGGGCCGTCCTTGGAGCCCGGGAGGCCCCTCCTTTCGGCCCTGACACTTCCAGGTAGCTCGGCCGTGGTGGACGTAGAGCTGTGGGCGGTCGTGGATAGCGAAGTTAGCTTCGATCCTCCAGTCATCCCTTCTATCGGCCACGTGAGTTTGGACCTGCCAGTCCGCCAGACCTTAGTGTTATTGCGATCAATGGTCGTTGCCGACCCGACGCTCACATACCAAGGCGTGAGGGCTATCGTGGAACAGCTGACCATGGCACTGCAAATGATGGGCTGCCCGCTGGAAGAGTGGTCGCGCCGCATTCTGTTATTACTGAAATACGTAAATCATCGCGCATTCCTCGAGACGCAAGCCCCAACTGAGCTTACAGCTATCGGTGCTCAGAGGGATGAATATCAGGAGGTTCTGGCGGCGCGGAGGGACAACCGGGAGCAACACCGAGAGGCCTTGGACAGGCACAATGCCGACATCGATGCTTTAGAGAACCAGATCGAGAAACTCCGGGGCTGGCTTACCCAGGCTGAGTCTGACATGCTCAAGGCAGAGACGAGTAAGGCCCGGGAGACCGAGGAGCTAGCTGTCGCCGAAGCAGTAGTGGCCTCTGTGGCGACCGAGCTGGAGTGCCTTGACGTGCAGGAAGACCGCTTGCGTGAGATGATGAGCTACCCTTGCATCAGGATCCTTCCCTTCCAGGACATCTTCCGAGGGCTAGATTAACTGCCGATTCCCCTTCCATTCCTTTCTTTGTATGTAACACCGGGGTATGCCTCGAGGCCAATGTAACTCTTTTCGAAAAGAATATAATGCAATTATTCCATGTGTCTCTTGTATGCGTGTGGTGTTGGGCAGTCTCTTCCTTCCTTTTCTCTTTTTCTTTTCTTGCTGTGCGATGGGACGCAAGTCCACATTGACAACTTACCCGAGGAGGACCCGGTGAGGTTCGCAGAGGAGCACAGGAGAGTGCTCGCCCCTTCTAGAGGAGGGATGAGGGGACCACTCCACCGTGTCCATCAAGCGACTCATCCAACTGATGTCACCGGTATGTTTGACCCGACTAGGTTGATCTAACCTTGGAAGGGCGGAGAGAAGAGTTTGTTCATCCGACGACCCAGACGGGAGGTCTTGGTCAAAAGGGGTTGTTCGTCGCCCGAAGGGACGGAGAGAAGAGTTTGTTCATTCAATGACCCTGACGGGAGGTCTTTGTCAAAAGGGGTTGTTCGTCGCCCGAAGGGACGGAGAGAAGAGTTTGTTCGTTCAATGACCCTGATGGGAGGTCTTGGTCAAAAGTGGTTGTTCGTCGCCCGAAGGGACGGAGAGAAGAGTTTGTTCGTTCAGTGACCCTGACGGGAGGTCTTGGTCAAAAGAGGGTTGTTTATCTGTGCCAACAAAGTGCCGATGACAGGTGTGGTTTATTTGTCTCTTGGTGTGTTCGTTGGTACGGGTGGGTGCCAACTCAAGGAGGAGGGTTGATTCCCCGATCCCGGGCGAAAGGTCCGGTTGGGGCATTCTTCGTCAGTGCCGACAAAATGTCAAGGGTTGACAGGGTTGATTCGCTTATTGAAATGTTCGTTGGTACGGGTGAGCGCCAACGCAAGGAGAAGGGTTAATTCCCCAATCTCGGGCGAAAGGTCCGGATGGGGTATTCTTTGCCAGTGCCGACAGAATGTGAAGGGCTGACAGGGTTGATTCATTTATTAAAATATTCGTTGGTACGGGCTGGTGCCAACGCAAGGAGAAGGGTTGATTCCCCAATCTCGAGCAAAAGGTCCGGTTGGGGTATTCTTCGTCAGTGCCGACAGAATGTCAAGGGCTGACAAGGTTGATTCGTTTATTGAAATATTCGTTGGTACGGGTTGGTGCCAATGCAAGGAGAAGGGTTGATTCCCCAATCCCGGGTGAAAGGTCCAGTTGGGGTATTCTTCGTCAGTGCCGACAGAATGTCAAGGGCTGACAGGGTTGATTCGCTTATTGAAATATTCGTTGGTATGGGCTGGTGCCAACGCTAGGAGAAGGGTTGATTCCCCAATCCTGGGCGAGAGGTCCGGCTGGGGAATTCTTCGTCAGTGCCGACAGAATGTCAAGGGCTGACAGGGTTGATTCGTTTATTGAAAGAAGGGCTAAGTCCCCCTCCCCTCTTCCTTTTTTCTTTCTCTTTCCTTTTTTTCTTTTCCTTTTTTTCTTTTTTTGTCTTTCTTTTCTTTCTTTCCCTTTGTTTTTCTTCTCTTTTTTTGTGTTTCCTTTTGTCTTTTCGTTTCTTTTCTCTCTCTTTCATTTCTTCTCTTTTTTGTCTTTCCCTTTGTCTTCATTTCTTTTCTTTTCCTATTCTTTCTCTTTCCCTTTTTCGAAGTGCATGGTGAATAACGACAAACCATCCAAGCGATTGAAATACAAATTCGCCCGCTGTGGGGCGAGAGACTGTATTATTCATTAAAGGGGGGGAATCAGAGCGTGGTACAACCTCAGATGCCTACCATTAAGGGGTGGAAACTGGACCTCCCCCCGATGATCGACTATCACATATGCTCCGCCTTCATAAACTTTTTGGATCACATAGGGCCCCAGCCAATTCTCATTCAGCATGCCCTTGGGGTTGGAAGCCATGACTTCCCTCCTTTTGACCATAACGAGGTCACCCTTCTTGAATTCTCGCTCCTTGACGAGCTTGTCGAAGGCGCGAGCTATGCGGGCCTGATAGACCTGGATGTTCTGCTGGGCTCGGAGCCGCTTCCCCTCCAGGTCAGAGAGCTCTTCGAGCCTTCGCTCGACATTTGTTTGCTCCTCTTGGACTAACCCGTGTTGGATTGTGACCCGGAGGGAGGGTATTTCCAGCTCAATGGGGACGAGTGCCTCTGAGCCATATACTAAAGAGAAGGGCGAACAACCCGTTGGAGTTTTGTATACAGTTCGATACGCCCACAGGGCCTCATATATTTTCTCTTCCCAATCCCTCTTGTTAGAATTAACAATTTTGGAAAGGAGCGTACAAAGAGTTTTGTTGAAAGCTTCAGCCAAACCATTGGCTTGCGGGTTGTAGGGGGTTGACGTCCTCCAGTCGATCTTGTAATTCTCTGCCAGTCGGTAGACTTTCTGGTTATGGAAGTGGCTTCCATTATCTGAGATGATTCGGTTTGGCGTGCCAAACTGGAATATGATATTGCGTCGGACGAATCTGGCGACGATCTCCCCAGTCACTTCTCTCAAAGCAACGGCTTCCGCCCAGCGGGAGAAGTAATCAGTTGCCGCCAAAATGTATTTGCACCCGACGGATGACGCGGGTAGTGGGCCTACGACGTCTGTTCCCCACTGGGCGAACGGCCAGCTGGGCAATGTCGGATGTAGCGGCATAGGCGGCCTCCTGGGTACTGTGGCATGCTCCTGGCATTTCTGGCAAGACTTGGCGTACTTGCAGCAGTCATCAAACATGGTTGGCCAGTAGTAGCCAAGCTTCTTTATTTCGATTTTCATCTTTGGTCCCGCCTGATGTGCACCTGCTGTTCCGGCGTGGACTTCCTTCATGACCCTCCAAGCTTCTTCCGTGGATAGGCATCGCAGGAGCACTTTCCGTTTGGCATCTGCCATGATTCGGAATAGGATCCCGTTCCGGACCTCGTAAGAGTCCTTTGTTCTGATCAGCCTGATCTTTTCTTCTCTCTGCTTGGGCAATTACTGGTATTTAAACCATTGCATGAGGGAATCCCTCCAGTCAGGTAGTCCGACGGCTTCTGCTGCAGCGACCTTCAGTTCTTCTTCTTCTGGTTCTTCTATCATGCTAGGCACCTGGCGCTGATTCACCACCCGGATGTTAAGAGATCCATCAGGCGGGACTGCTAACGAGCTTGCCAGCTTTGCCAGTGCATCGGCTTGTGCATTTTCTCCCCTGGCGACATGGCCTATCTCAATAAGGTAGAATTGTTCCATGAGCCGCTTCGCTTTAGCACGGTAAGGGAGCAACTCAGGTTTTCAGACATCAAACTGCCCCTGGACTTACTTGACGACTAGTAACGAATCTCCAAATACTTGCAGCATTCTAATCTCCATTTGCAATGTGACTTGGAGACCAATAATCAGAGCTTCATACTCTGCCTCATTATTTATGCACGGTTTATTGATAGAGCAAGATGTATGCAACACTTCTCCCTCGGGGGATTTGAGGACGATGCCGGCCCCTGCCCGTATTTTTGTATGTCCGGACGGGGTTGTTTCTGTACTCGAAGCTCCATCAAGGTGCAGCTGCCAAGCGATCTGCTGGACTTGGTCCACCTCCAGTGTTTCATCATCCGGCAACTCTGTGGCCAATGGGGAATTTTCAGGCACAGGATGTGCAGCAAAGAATTCGGCCACGGCTTGACCCTTGACGGCCTTCTGCGTGATGCGACACGCCTAAGGATGATGATGCTCTGATACCACTTGATGTGACACACTAAGGGGAATGCAGCAAACATACAAGGATCCTTGGACCTATTCCACAAACACAATCACAAAATAGCGAGGTTCTAAATAGGGGCCGAATCGCCGTCGCACACACACGAACCCGGGTGACTCGGTGATGCCGAGTGGAGGTGATGGATGAAGACCCTAGCTGGTAGAGTGCCAGCAGGGCTAGGGTTGCCCTCCCGAAGGTACGAGGCCCACACTTTAGGGGCTGGCCGGGTGCCAATTGGGGCATTAGGTCCCTCTCTCTCACAGCCCACGGTGACCGCTCGTAAGTGGAACACACGGGGTCAGGCGCTCTCTCTCTTGCTCAACGGAGCAACTCTGTGGATATTAGATGAACAAGTACTAATAATGAAGCAAAGGTCAGAGCTTACCCCGGTTGGTTTGAAGAAACCAAGCCCGTTCGGAGACGAGGGCGAGCGGGGAAGTGTGGGTTCCCCGCACACTGCGCCGATGAAGCTTGACCCCTGTTAAATAATTACAAGCACTACGCCTCACACAGGAGGGTGGACTTGGGGTGGGGATTTCAGTATTACAAATCAAACACTACCTCCGCACAGGGAGGGGCGTTAAGCCAGCCAAGCGGGGAGGGGAGAGTCACTGAAACCCAAGAGAAGGAGCCGATACCGAGTCTGCCTGCTCGCTGTGATAGGTGACAGACAGTCAGTGTTGAGGCTGTAGATCTCAGTCTGGAATTTTACTGATGACGAGACCAGCGGGGAACTCTTCGTAACTGGAGCCAGAATGCCTCAGAATTTTGTTGAATTCTTCTGATGCCGAGGCTGGTCTTGGTGGAGGCTCGAACAGAGTGATAGAATCTGGGACTGGCAGCTTCAGATCTCCAACAGCAGGTTGCAGAGAGCGCCCCGACAGCTTCCGGACTCCGAATCATGAGCCGCCAGAGTTTCTGGAACCGTGGACGAGTCCTCTTCGCAAAAAAACTGATGGGGAAGCCGAATGATGGGGGACTCTGAATGGTGGTGACAGGTCGATGCAAACTGTGGGGAGCAGATCCGTGTAGCCGAGGGAGAAAAAATGATAACTTTGGCCCACGGATGCCGATCGAAGTTCTGCTTCTTGATTCTGAAAATAGACTGGACGAGGAAGAACTTTGCAGAGGAACTCTTAGCCTGATTCTTCCGTGGTTTGTTGTGGTACAGCTCCTATTCTGGTTCAGGTACTCTGCAGGGGCAGCTCTGCGCAGTCGGGGGAGATCGGACGTCCCGGGCAGCACGGAGCTCGTAAGGGGATGAGATCACCGCCGTTGCGAAGCTGACTGGGAGAGCTTTCCGTTGATGTAGGCCACGCCCCCAGGAGCTCCGGGATGCGGTCGAGGGCGGCACTGCAACAGGAGGTCGTTCTACAGGGCTTCAACTGCACACAAATTTGGAGAGAAAGGGGGTGAAGGGGGGGTTTTCTTTGGTGGAAGGGTGGGGAAAATGGTTGCTTTGGTGGTGGAGAATGGTTGGGGGGAGGCAAGGGGAGGTGAGGGAGGAGGGTGGGGGCGGAGCTAGCAGGGGAGAGGGTGGATGCGCAAGAGGCCTAGGAGGAGGTGGAGGCGCAAATGGTTTGGGGGAGTGGGGTGGGTCTTCCTTTGGTTTGGGTGGAGAGTTAATTGGTGGTGTTAATGGTGGCCTAGGGAGGTGGAGGGGTTGCCTTGGGGAGGGGAAAGGTTACTTGGGAGAGGGGATTCTCTCTTGGGAAAATGAAGGGTTGTATGGGGAAGGTGAAGGGTTGCTTGGGAAGTGGGGGAAATTGAAGTGGAGTTAAGGGCCTTGGGAAGGTGAAGGGGTGGGAGGATGATGTGGCAGATGAGGTGGCAAGGGTGGGAGGTGAGGGGGCAGGTGCGCCCAATTTAGAGAGAGAGAGGAGGAGAGAGAGAGGGGTTCGTCCCCTTTAGAGAGAGAGAGAGAGGTAGAGAGAGAGCTAGAGAGAGAGAGAGAAGACAATGCTAGTGGGTAAATTTACTCAATACTTCATTAGCTTCTCCAAGTGGGGATTGGGGTCCTATTTATAGGAAACCCACAATTTACAAAAAGTCCTCATCTTTTGGAATAATGACAAATGACCAAGGAGGGAAGGGGGCGCCCATGGGCCAAGCCCATTGAAGTGGCCCATTAACTCACTAGGCCACTTGATGATACATAGACTTAGATAGATGACTCACTACTTAGGTACTTGACTCAATAAAAGGGAAAATTACATGGTTAAGACTCAAAGAAAGATATGAAAATTACATAGCTAGACTCAGAAAATCAAGATGAACATAATAGCGAGCATCAGGACCCTTGGAGAAATGGGAAGTGGTAAGCGATGTCCCCATCATACTCCCGGGGTGCAGAGAACTCGACTCTGTCGAGTAAAGATCCATCGTATGCGGAGGAAGCCACGGCGGGGTTGCCCGCAAGTCTACCAAAGGTAGCTGGTCCTTTCACCAAGCGAGGTAGTGCCCATACCCTTTGCTCCAGATGACAGTGACCTGTTCATACAATATCCGCTCCAATTGCTCACGTTGGCCACTCTGGGTTGGTGGAACTTTCTCACGGGTGGTGGCTCTCTCAAAGGGTGGAACAAGCTCGATTTCCTCACTAGGTGTCACCGTGGGACCCCTGTATGGCACCAAGTCAGCCACATTGAATGTGGGACTTACTCCGTACTCCTCGGGGAGGTCCAACACGTAAGCATTTGTGCCTATCCGCCTCAAAACCTGGAAGGGACCTGATCCATGCGACCTCAGTTTGGAGACATTCCCAGGAAAAAGTCTCTCAATTCTCACCATCACAAAGTCACCTACACGAAATTCCTGGTGGCATCGGTGGGAATCGGCCGATTTCTTATACACCTCATCGCTTTTGTTGATGTGTTTGCGGATGGTGCCATGCAGTGTCATGAATGACGATCCCCTAGAGATGAAGGGAAAGCTCGGACAACCAAATGCAGTCATATCAAGTGTTAGATTGGTTTTGACGAACTTAGGAGGACCAGGGCATCCATGAATTGACCTATCATGCTTAGAAGCCGTGTGGACCTTGATGCACTTAGGTGGACCGGGGCAGCCACAAGTGGCTCTATCATGCATGAGATGGATGAAGAGTGGGAAAGGAACAGTTTGTCCAAATGTAAACCTGTCGTGCACTGAACCTAGTGTGTATGTGACACAAATGACGTGACTAGCCTTACCACATGATGCAAGATGTTGTGACACATGCATTCCTATCAAGATGGTCCCATCTTTAGGTGGGGGTTGATTTGGGGGTTTCCACTCATGGGGGTTGAAGGGGTCCAAGAAAGTGGACATCTTGGGATGGGTCAATTCCTCATTTCCTAGGTGGATGTCACCCATGGTCATGGCTCTCATAGTGTGGGCTAAGTTTTGGAATGGGTGGGTTAGGTTCGACATGGTGGGTGAGGGTAGGAGGGAGTGGGTGGTGAGTGATGAGTACTCGGAAGCCCATAGGAAGTGGCCAAAAGGCTCGAGATGGGTTAAGGGGTGGGTGATGTGGAGGTGGGCTTTAATCCAAGTGATCATCCTAGGGTCCCTAGTACACATAGGGAAGTGGGAATCATGAACCTGGTGGGACCTATCGTAATGCTCCTTGCAAAGGGACGAGGGGTAGGGAAAGATGTAGGAGGGCAAGGAGGTGGGTTGGTAAAGAAGAGATAGTGGGAAGGGATCATGTGGATCTAGGAGGACTTGGGTTGAGGGGAATGAGGCTTCTTCCCATCCTAGACCTGGAACACTCCAAAGCATACACTCCCTAGTGTGGGCTAGGCACTCATCCCCTAATGGGGTAAGTACCAAGGCGGATTCCCTAGGTTGAGTGCCCTTTTCTTGTGGTAGGGGGATGGTGTAAAACTCATCGGGTTCGGGTAGAAACAATACGAGCTCACTCATGCAAGGACCCTTGGTGTAAATGGAGATGATGGACCCGATAGAGGGGTGTGAGAAACTAAGGTATCCCGTATCACTCGCTCCTAAGGCCAACATGTTTGTCACCTCTATTTGCCTTAGTATGCCTTTAATCAAGTCCCTCATGACTCCTACAAAGTAGGACGATTGGTAGGTTGTGTGGAATGGTGGGGTGGGCACGATTAGGTAATGATTTTCCATAGGGGGGTGCATGATGTGGAGGAGGAGGTCTTGCTTTAGCCACTCAATGAGGGGTTCCCCAAGAATCACAATTCTCATGGAGGGAGGGGTGGGGGAACTTGGTTGGTCATCATATAACTCATGAGGGAGGATGTACCCAGTTAGGCTCGCTGTGGTCTCTTTGGATAAAGATGAGCCTTCTTGACCCAACCGTTGGCATTGGGCTTCATATTCTTCCTCCCAATCTAGGGGAGCCTCATATTCTTCGGTCACCTCCTTAAGTTCCTTTTGGAAAGGGGTGGGAGGAGGATTTGTGGAGGCTTGTGGGGTGTGGGTTTGATGGAGAACTTTGGGTTGGGGAATGGTGGCTGTCACGGGCCTCGGTGGAGGGGTGGACATGGGGTCCACGTGGGTTTGAATGGTGAGGGTGGAGTGAGACATGATGCTTCTTCCACATGGGATGGGCACTTCTCGGCCTAACCCATGACATTGTGACTCGTATTCTTTTTCACAATCGGGGGAGGCCTCATGTACTTTAATTACAATCTTATCCCTTTGGGGTGTGGGGGTCTTACTCTCTAAGGGAATGGGAAGGTCTTTTGGGGATGGGGTGATGAAGGTTGGGGCATGGTGCACCCGGGGTGGTGAAGTTTGGACCCTAAGGGAGGTCTTGGGTTGACAGGGAGGGAAAGGGGGAGTGGGAGTGCTCCTCGGGTTATGGTTCTCAAGGTAGGAGATCTTCCTAAGCTCGATCTTCATCTCTTCACATGATCCTACGGGTTCTTACCTCCAAATCCTTCTTAATCCCACTATGCGTTCCCACTCCTTCTTGGCTTGTCCCCGAAGCCGCCCTGTGGCCCTGCGGACTCTAGCGTGTCCATAGACCCTAGTCCTATCAAAGTGTTTATCCATGGTAGCCTCCCACTTTAGGTAGGCATTAGGACTAGATCCGTCAAAACTAAGGTCCCCTTCTAGGATGATGTCCATGAGGAGGGGGTCAATCGGGCTCTTGGGGAAGGCCGTGTTGAGGGGACTTAACCAATGTGGAGTGTACATGATGATGCACTGGGTGGCCCGATAAAGACTCTAAATGCGAATGCGCCCTAGGACCAACTTGTAGAGAGACAAGTTGTGAACTTGCTCTGATACCACTCGATGCGACACGCCTAAGGATGATGATGCTCTGATACCACTTGATGTGACACACTAAGGGGAATGCAGCAAACATACAAGGATCCTTGGACCTATTCCACAAACACAATCACAAAATAGTGAGGTTCTAAATAGGGGCCGAATCACCGTCGCACACACAAGAACATGGGTGACTCGGTGATGCCGAGTGGAGGTGATGGATCAAGACCCTAGCTGGTAGAGTGCCAGCAGGGCTAGGGTTGCCCTCCCGAAGGTACGAGGCCCACACTTTAGGGGCTGGCTAGGTGCCAATTGGGGCACTAGGTCCCTCTCTCTCACAGCCCACGATGACCGCTCGTAAGTGGAACACACGGGGTCAGGCGCTCTCTCTCTTGCTCAACGGAGCAACTCCGTGGATATTAGATGAACAAGTACTAATAATGAAGCAAAGGTTAGAGCTTACCCCGGTTGGTTTGAAGAAACCAAGCCCGTTCGGAGACGAGGGCGAGCGGGGAAGTGTGGGTTCCCCGCACACTGCGCCGATGAAGCTTGACCCCTGTTAAATAATTACAAGCACTACGTCTCACACAGGAGGGTGGACTTGGGGTGGGGATTTTAGTATTACAAATCAAACACTACCTCCGCACAGGGAGGGGCGTTAAGCCAGCCAGGCGGGGAGGGGAGAGTCACTGAAACCCAAGAGAAGGAGCCGATACCGAGTCTGCATGCTCGCTGTGATAGGTGATAGAAAGTCAGTGTTGAGACCGTAGATCTCAGTCTGGAATTTTACTGATGACGAGACCAACGGAGAACTCTTCGTAACTGGAGCCAGAATGCCTCAGAATTTTGTTGAATTCTTCTGATGCCGAGGCTGGTCTTGGTGGAGGCTCGAACAGAGTGATAGAATCTGGGACTGGCAGCTTCAGATCTCCAATAGCAGGTTGCAGAGAGCGCCCCGACAGCTTCCGGACTCCGAATCATGAACTGCCAGATTTTCTGGAACCGTGGACGAGTCCTCTTCGCAACAAAACTGACGGGGAAGCCGAATGATGCCGGAGAAGACTGGGGGACTCTGAATGGTGGTGACAGGTCGATGCAGACTGTGGGGAGCAGATCCGTGTAGCCGAGGGAGAAAAATGATAACTTTGGGTCACGGATGCCGATCAAAGTTCTGCTTCTTGATTCTGAAAATAGACGGGATGAGGAATAACTTTACAGAAGAACTCTTAGCCTGATTCTTCCGTGGTTCGTCGTGGTACAGCTCCTATTCTGGTTCAGGTACTCTGCAGGGGCAGCTCTGCGCAATCGGGGGAGATCGGACCTCCCGGGCAGCACGGAGCTCAGAAGGGGATGAGACCACCGCCGTTGCGAACCTGACTGGGAGAGCTTTCCGTCGATGTAGGCCACGCCCCCAGGAGCTCCGGGATACGGTCGAGGGCGGCACTGCAACAGGAGGTCGTTCTGCAGGGCTTCAACTGCACACAAATTTGGAGAGAAAGGGGGTGAAGGGGGGGTTTTCTTTGGTGGAAGGGTGGGGAAAATGGTTGCTTTGGTGGTGGAGAATGGCTGGGAGGAGGCAAGGGGAGGTGAGGGAGGAGGGTGGGGGTGGAGCTAGCAGGGGAGAGGGTGGATGCGCAAGAGGCCTAGGAGGAGGTGGGGGCGCAAATGGTTTGGGGGAGTGGGGTGGGTCTTCCTTTGGTTTGGGTGGAGGGTTAATTGGTGGTGTTAATGGTGGCCTAGGGAGGTGGAGGGGTTGCCTTGGGGAGGGGAAATGTTACTTGGGAGAGGGGATTCTCTCTTGGGAAAATGAAGGGTTGTATGGGGAAGGTGAAGGGTTGCTTGGGAAGTGGGGGAAATTGAAGTGGAGTTAAGGGCCTTGGGAAGGTGAAGGGGTGGGAGGCTGATGTGGCAGATGAGGTGGCAAGGGTGGGAGGTGAGGGGGCAGGTGCGCCCAAGGGAGAGAGAGAGAGGAGGAGAGAGAGAGGGGTTCGCCCCCTTTAGAGAGAGAGAGCTAGAGAGAGAGAGAAGACAATGCTAGTGGGTAAATTTACTCAATACTTCATTAGCTTCTCCAAGTGGGGATTGGGGTCCTATTTATGGGAAACCCACAATTTACAAAAAGTCCTCACCTTTTGGAATAATGACAAATGACCAAGGAGGGAAGGGGGCGCCCATGGGCCAAGCCCATTCACTACAAGAAAAAGTGGCTATAGCGACCGAATTAGCGACCGATTTAATCGGTCGCTAGTCGGTCCCAAATAGAGACCAATTCGGAGACCGAAATAATCGGTCGCATAACCGAGACCGTTTCAGAGACCGCATGGATATCGGTCGCTAATCGGTCGCTATTATTGAGACCGAATTAACTTCGGTCTCCAGTCGGTCGCTGATGCCGTTATACTTCCTACTACGACCCCCGCCCGCCCGAGCCCTCCCGCCCGAGCCCCCCCCCTCCCGCCCGAGCCCCCCCTCCCGAGCCCCCTTCCCCTGCGGCCCCCTCTCCGCCCTAGCCCCCCTCCCCGCTCCCGCCCGAGCCCCCTCCGCCGGAGCCCCCCCTCCGCCCGAGCCCTCCCGCCCGAGCCCCCCTCCTCCGCCGGAGCCCCCCTCCCCGTGCTGCCTCCCGCCCGAGCCCCCCTCCGCCGGAGCCCGTCGCCGCGCCGCTCGTGTCGAGTCGCCGTCGCCGCTCGCCCTGCCGTCGTCGCCCTCCGCAGGTACCTCTCTCTCTCTCTCTCTCTCTCCCTTCCCCCTCCGTCACCGGCCTGCTCCCCTCCCCCGCCGGCCTACTCCCCTGCCCCCTGCGGCCCCGTCGCCGGCTTGCTCCCCTCCCCTCCCCCCTGCGGCCTGCGCCCCCGTCCCCCTCAGATCTCCTTCCCATCCCCATGCCCCTCCCCCTCCGGCCTGACCCCTCTGATCCCCCTCCCCTTCCCGTCCCACTCCGCCTCCCCCTCTGCCTCCGACGGTCTCCTCCCTTCCTCCCCTTCCCGTGTCCCCCTCTGCCTCCCCCTCCCCTTCCCGTCCCCCTCCACCTCTGAACGACTCCCCTTCTTGGTCCTCGTCTAGTTGCTTTGTAAGGTGATGTATTTGCACATGTTCTTGACAAGGATAGATTGGGCCGTGTTAGGAGTTTAGGGACATGCCTGACTCCCTCTTCTTTGTGAGGGATATATCATAATTTGCAAGGTGAGAATAACATATTGAAAAATTGAGTGAATGATTTGAAAGAGAGGGTGGCCAAGGTAGAACAATCTAATGTAAAGGTTGGTACAATTATATTTAAGAATATAATTTTAAATCTTTCCCGATGTTTATAATAACTAGAGAGGAAATGGAGGCATACAACGCATATTAGATTTGGTGGTTTCCTCTTCAGTGGCAATGGTATTCAAGCAGCAACAAATAAGGTAATATTTTTTACTCCAACCTAATATATTGACGAAAACTTTGATACGTGCTTCCCTATTATTTTGGTTGAAAGAGAAAGTTTGTTGGGTGAAAAATTAGTCTTGAATACCCCATCCATCAATGTTTTTCAATGCTAAGTCAAAGGCTAATAAACATGACGTGGGTTCTTCAATCTATCAAAGTTTATGCGCGCTCTTGTAGAAATTTTCTGATCATCTTTTATACCCTTACTAGCTTACCTGTGGCATACCTTGGCAAGTAAAAATAGTGCAAAAAGAGAATTTTGGGGGGTAGTGTGTGTGCAGGTGTGGGTGTGTGGTTTGGTGAACACGACATTGCAAGAGGATTGTTGTTCAAAAAAACCATTGTCAAACGCAAAAACTGTAATCTTAGAATTGAAGCATGGTCACGATCAATTTTCAAATCCTAGAATTGCTTATATGTCTTTTCATTTCACTGAATATGCCCTGGAGATGAAAAAGCCAGCAGGGCTTGATTTTGTATTTGAACGGAAAGGTGGCTTTGTACAAGGCATGCAGTACTTGTACGGAATGTTCTACATTCATCGGGTCCACTGGGATTCTTATGACAAGCTTCTTGTTCATGCATGTCACTTCCATAATATTTTAGTTTTTCTTGCTTTTTTTGAAACTCTTATGAGGGATGACTTACTACAATGCTTTTATTTGCTAAAGGTTACATGAAGCTATACGGCTGATACTTAGGATTATTAATACTGTGTATCCTTTTTCAATAAATCTAGGCTACTGCCCATGTTGCAATCCACAATTCATCTAGCACTTAATGTAATGATGCAACAAATGAGGGGGTTATCATATATACCTACAAGCAATCTATATGAATGGCATGCTTGATCAAATATATGGCAACCCATCTTTTTCCTATGAGATTCATGAACGAAGAAATGAAAGAAGGATGATCCTACTATCATGATTTTATATTATCCTAAAAGTAGTAGATATTTCATATTTTGAATTATTCTCAAAATAATGTCTTGATTTTATGTTGTCCAATAAATGTATCATAGTTATAAGGGAATAGAGCGAAAATGTTAGATTTAGACGGAGAACATGTGGGGATCAGACTTGTGATGAGCACTGATAAAGATAAAGTCATCATGAGGTGACAAATTGAAACAACGTACTGTGAAATTTCTGTTGTCTATACAAACAAGCTCCACTTGTCATAAAAGATCAAAATACGAAGAAAATTAGAAATACCGTAGGGAGTCATATTCTATGACTTGCAGAATATATATGTAAAGTCGCATTCTTACATTTATATGTTAAAATTGTCATGTTTAAGTTTGAAGTGAAATTACTCATAACTATTTATCTATTTTGTAGTTAATCTCTAATGCGCCAAGGAGTCACTCTCCCCCTTTTGGTTTTCTTACTTGGTAATATGTTAGACTCCCCATATTGATGATAAAATATTTACACTAATTTTGATTATATATTATCACAAAATTACATGTACATTTTTTTGTACCTGGGGATGCACACCACGACATAAAATCGGAGATGTTGACATCTCTATTTCGATGATTTTATGTCGCATAAGTAAAATTTTACCTATGCATTTTTTAACGACGACACACATGCGAAGGGGGAGTCGTAGGTAACGGTTATACTTACGATTTCTTGATCTTTACCTATGACATCCGTCGTAGGTATAAGTTGTTATGCATGTAATGTGTCGTTGGTATAAACTCTTCTTGATGTAGTGGATCGAATCAAGTAACTAGATATGCAATTTCTTCCTCAAGTACTAGACGAATTAAAAACATAACGATCTTTTAGTTTTTAGCCTCTATATAAAATCAATATTATGCAAAGGCCCCTCATATTCATCTATTTACTTTAAAGTTTCCTCTAATCCACCTATTTAGTTAAAATTCTCAAAACCTTATCCTTTATATGAAAAAACTATTGTTGTTGATTTTCTCAATAGTATAATCTAAGGACAGTTAAATTTAACCCATAACTCACGTATGAGGATTTCTGACTGCCCCTCCATCCCCTCCAACCCCGCCGCCACCCGCTGATGTAGCCTCATCGTCAACGTCATGAACCTCGACCTGAAGAAGAGTGACCGTCGAGGGCGGAGCCTTGGTAGTGGAGGCGGTGGTGGTGGTGTGTGGAGCTGGGGACGGCACCGGACCTGTTGGAGATGCAAGACTTGAACAGAAGATGTTAAGGAGAAAAACAGAGAGCACACACACTATTCTTGAACATCAAGAGATACAGAGCACCACAATCCTTAAAACTTACACATACAGTAAAAAAAACCTCCTAAAACACCATACATAAGTCTAAATTGAATACTTATGATCCATTCATTTTGGCCGCACAAGCCCAGCAGGTCTATTATACAAAGTATCCATCGTCTAGAAATAAAGAAAGAAATGATTGGTGGGCAGTTTGCAAGGTTAAGACAAGGCTTTTCCCGGATTATGAGTTGGATTTTAATTCAAAAAGATAAAAAGAGTTCTAATTAAAAAAGATAAAAAGTCTAATTTCTCACATGGGTGGAGGGTTACAGCCAACTCTTTATCTCACTTTGACAGAAGAATAGATAAAACGAGGATAATCTCTCCTACATTAGTTTATCCTACCGTCTAGTCTTATTTACTTTGATAAGTTATGAGTTATCCTTTTAGAAACAGTTTTCTTATCAGTGTTCATTAATTGTATGGTAGCGCCTGTGCTCTTATGTGGCATAATTGTTCGTGAATCATGCCCTGGAAGCATTTTCAGCATCCGTGAAAAATTATAATACCCTGCTTTCTTTACTTGGATTCATATTTCCGTATTTAGGTTGATTCAGTAGTGACACGTTGTGAGAACGATAATTCCCCCTCAACCTTATTGGAATTAAGCAGGCGCATCTGCTATGTGCATAATCCATGATCTGTTCTTCGTGGGAATATCTGCTAAGGTGTAAGCATAGCTTTTGTTTTTATGCTTGTACTCGAGGGTTTTTATGCTTGTAAACCTATTGGAACACCATATGTTACTTGAGAAATATGTAAACGTGGTAGGACCTTTTTCTTGCCTATGTTCCCTCAGATTTTTAATTGGTAGAAATTTCTGGCAACAGCCAAGCCATCCTCTGATGTTTCTTTTGACTTCATCCTATGAGAAAATGATATTAATTATCAGTTTGCTTTTTATATTTGTAATCACCTTTTTATGTTGCTTACCTATTGTCAAATGTAAAATTTATCATTAACAATATTTTGTATCTTTTGTCAGTATTTTTGCCAGTTCTTAGAATAGAAAACACGTAATGATCAGCCTAAACAAGAACTAAGATGGTTTGCCGTCTTCTTCTGTGGTGTGCAGAACATTCAATTTAGCTTGAGTTTTCATGATTATTAAAGCAGAAAATACAATGTGATGCTTCCTAAGTTCCAAAAAAATGGTTGGGGGTGAGGGCTGACATGTCCTCTTACAACTTTGTTGACTATGTGAATGAACTCATTGTGTCTTTCTCCTTATTCTTTCTCACACCATTGTCTAATGTTTGTTTTGTTCTAAAGTGATTGAAGATATATGTTTACATTTCCCCCATATTTATGGCAATCACATTATTGGTGGTCCAGAGTAAAAGATGCACTATTGGTGACCTAGAGTAAAATATATGATGTTCTACATTACTTTCCTCTATTAGTCCTTTAAGCAAAAATGTTACCTTAGAAAAAGTATTCTTTTTCTCCTCACACAAGTATTAACTTGTATACAGGCCCACAAGTGCCTATACTATATACGCTTGATGAAGTCTTTCTATAGCTTTTCTATGCTGCAGATTGTTTGTTCTCTTCTTCTAGATTACTTCTTCTGTGTTAGTCTTTAATCAAGGATACTACATTAGCGAGGAAAATTTTCCTCACACAGTTACTAGCTTGCATGAACTGCAAGTGTCAGACTTCATATTCATTTGAGTCTTTGTTTATTGCAGATTGTTTGCTCATTTCTTGTCCGAGATATGGGGATTGATTGGCGAATGGGAGCTGAATGGTTTGAGAAATGTCTTTTGGACTACGATCCATGTTCTAATTATGGAAACTGGACTTATGGGGCAGGTTAAGCTCTTTTGCAGACTTCTCTATTCCATTTTTTAAATTTTCACTTCATGGGCCTTCTGTGAATTTTCATTTTTATGATGAGAGACTCAATCATAAGGTAAGGTTCACCTGAGACTAACACACCTAAGTGATACTTCAGGAATCACGGGAGATAAGCTGAGTGCTTTCACATTTTTCTATGTTCATTAATTTGCTTGGTACTAACCAAATGTATTATTTATGACAGGTGTTGGAAACGACTGGGGTGTATTTTACTGCATCTTGAGGGTTCCACTTGTGAAACTTTGGCTGCTCTTAGTGGAGATGGAATTGCATTCTATGTCTTGTGGCCACATTATCCCCTTTGGATAACTTCTCATGTTGCCGTCTCCAACTGAATGAATTTTATTGCTTTCAGGTATTTTCCATGATTCCTGGTTTTAGCTCGGAGTTGATGCCGAAAGGTCGTGAACAGGAAAGCCAGGCAAAGATCAAGCGATACATGTACGTGATGGGTTCTATGACCAATGA
Organism: Amorphophallus konjac; assembly: GCA_022559845.1. Lineage (NCBI taxonomy): Eukaryota > Viridiplantae > Streptophyta > Magnoliopsida > Alismatales > Araceae > Amorphophallus > Amorphophallus konjac. The sequence continues at coordinate 20,291,396 of CM040125.1, forward strand.
AGGTACTCTCATGGTGTTTTCTTCTTCCATATTGTCCATTATACATGTGAATATCAATATACTCATTCTGCTGTTTATATTTGACATAGCTTTTATTTCAATCTTGGGCGTAAGACTGGATGATGATGATAGTGCTATGGTGTCATGGTGTGTACCCATCATGCATTGTGATCAATGTCCATATAAGTAAACTAGCAGAGTACAGCCCACTTCAAGTGTTTCTGGCAGTACATTATGATTATTCCACCATTTACCTGTGAATATGTATTTGATCCCGGGCGCATGAATTATTTCTCTCCACTGTTTCATGCAAGCTTTGTAAATGGGGAAGGAGATCATGAGCTCATTAACCTGAGGTGGGAATTGCTTTTGGATGAAGTATGATCATTACATCGACCGTAGTCTTGAAGTCGGGAGTGTTTAACCTTTCCAAGTCTCTCATAATCCAACAGTCATTTACCTTTCCACTTATTTGATCCACAATCCCATTAAATTTGAGGAAGTGATCCTTGTTATGACACGACCACTCCGACGGACAGAGTGACCTTTCAAGATCTCGATCCGCACAACAAGTAACATGTAGACATGAATAAAATATGCCAATTTAGGTGAAAAGATCTCCCCAAAGTCTGGTAACTGTCATGGCAGGAAGCCAGGAACAGCACCTCTAAGCAAAGGAAGGGCAGTTCATACAAAGGAGCATAGGTCATAAGTTACCGGTCGGATGGCCGTGCCGGTCATTCCAATACGACCGGGGAGATGAAAGTGACTTGTCAGAACTGACGGAATCCAAATCGGATGCCCGGTTTGAGCTCGGCGCTCAAACTTCATTTTTAAAATACACTTATTTCAAATGAACTGTTAGGACGGGTCCGGGGGTCTAAAATCTGAAATACCGGTCGGATGGCCGTGCCGGTCATTCCAATACGACCGGGGAGATGAAAGTGACTTGTCAGAACTGACGGAATCCAAATCGGATGCCCGGTTTGAGCTCGGCGCTCAAACTTCATTTTTAAAATACACTTAGTTCAAATGAACTGTTAGGACGGGGCATTTGGTTCTAAAATCTGAAATACCGGTCGGATGGCCGTGCCGATCATTCCAATACGACCGGGGAGATGAAAGTGACTTGTCAGAACTGACGGAATCCAAATCGGATGCCCGGTTTGAGCTCGGCGCTCAAACTTCATTTTTAAAATACACTTAGTTCAAATGAACTGTTAGGACGGGTCCGGGGGTCTAAAATTCGAAATACCGGTCGGATGGCCGTGCCGATCATTCCAATACGACCGGGGAGATGAAAGTGACTTGTCAGAACTGACGGAATCCAAATCGGATGCCCGGTTTGAGCTCGGCGCTCAAACTTCATTTTTAAAATACACTTATTTCAAATGAACTGTTAGGACGGGTCCGGGGGTCTAAAATCTGAAATACCGGTCGGATGGCCGTGCCGGTCATTCCAATACGACCGGGGAGATGAAAGTGACTTGTCAGAACTGACGGAATCCAAATCGGATGCCCGGTTTGAGCTCGGCGCTCAAACTTCATTTTTAAAATACACTTAGTTCAAATGAACTGTTAGGACGGGGCATTTGGTTCTAAAATCTGAAATACCGGTCGGATGGCCGTGCCGATCATTCCAATACGACCGGGGAGATGAAAGTGACTTGTCAGAACTGACGGAATCCAAATCGGATGCCCGGTTTGAGCTCGGCGCTCAAACTTCATTTTTAAAATACACTTAGTTCAAATGAACTGTTAGGACGGGGCATTTGGTTCTAAAATCTGAAATACCGGTCGGATGGCCGTGCCGATCATTCCAATACGACCGGGGAGATGAAAGTGACTTGTCAGAACTGACGGAATCCAAATCGGATGCCCGGTTTGAGCTCGGCGCTCAAACTTCATTTTTAAAATACACTTAGTTCAAATGAACTGTTAGGACGGGTCCGGGGGTCTAAAATTCGAAATACCGGTCGGATGGCCGTGCCGATCATTCCAATACGACCGGGGAGATGAAAGTGACTTGTCAGAACTGACGGAATCCAAATCGGATGCCCGGTTTGAGCTCGGCGCTCAAACTTCATTTTTAAAATACAAGATGAAATTTGAACTTATATTGTGTGTGTGTATTTATATATATGAAAATGAGCTGGCTTAAACTATTGGCATACTCTTGTTAATGCTTGATTTCTTTATTAAGTCTTGTTAATGCTTGATTTCTTTATTAAGGATTTGATTATAATTTTTTTAAATGATATACAGGATCATCCGTCGCGAGATGTTGGACGAGACGACGACCAGGATGATGTTGGACGAGACGACGACCAGGATGAGACATATGTGGAGGATTTGTGATTTTATTTTAGTTGTGTATGTTGTCATTTTATTATTATGGATGTATGATTAATTTGTGATTTTATTTTAATTGTGTGTAATTTGAGGTTCGTGGAGATTGTGATCCGTGTAGTTGATTTATTATTGTTTTATGAAATTGTTATTTATCAGGTGTTTGTATGTGATGAATTTGAGATTTGTCGATATTGTTGTCTGTGTAGTTGATTTTATATTTATGTTATGAATTTGTTATTTATCAGGTAATTTATTTATCAGTTTAAATAAATTTTTAAAAAAAAAATAATGCAAAATTAGCGACCGCATGGAGACTGAATTGCGACCGAATAGCGACTATACGTTATATTTCTTTTATTAAATAATTATACTTGGCGACCGACTGGCGACCGAATTGAGACCGAATAAATCCGATAGGTTAATTTTATTTTTAAAAATACAACATAATTAGAGACCGAATAGCGACCGAATTGAGACCGACTTAATTAGCGACCGATCAGGCGACCGATTATAATCGGTCTCTTGTAACGACTGATACTGCGACCGAATTATGTCGGTCGCTATATAGCGACTATTATATAGCGACCGACATATTCGGTCGCTAGATAGTCTCTGTTCGGTCGCAATGCAGATTTGCGACCGATCTACGACTGAATAGCGACCGCTAGGTCGGTCGCTATCCGCGATTTTTCTTGTAGTGATTGAAGTGGCCCATTAACTCACTAGGCCACTTGATGATACATAGACTTAGATAGATGACTCACTAACTTAGGTACTTGACTCAATAAAAGGGAAAATTACATGGTTAAGACTCAAAGAAAGATATGAAAATTACATAGCTAGACTCAGAAAATCAAAATGAACATAATGGCGAGCATCAGGACCCTTGGAGAAATGGGAAGTGGTAAGCGATGTCCCCATCACTGCGGCACGTAGGTGAGATCAAATTCCATTAGCAGCACAGCCCACTTGCCGAGACGCCCCTTCAGGACTAGCTGGGAGAGAATGTGTTTAACTGGGTCGGCCTTGGAGATCAGGCTCACTTCATGGGAGAGCATGTAATGCCTCAGCTTCTTGACTGCGAAGACCAAGGCGAGACATACCTTCTCCATCGGGGTGTATTTTGCTTCTGCCCCCACTAGCCTTCGGCTAAGATAATAGAGAGCCTGCTCTTTTCCCTCGTCATTGTTCTGGGCTAGCATTGCCCCCAGTGAACATTCGGTGGCGGCTATGTATAGAATTAGAGGCCTCCCCTTGACAGGCGCCCCCAGCACAGGCGGGGTTCTTAAGTATTCTTTAAGCTGATCGAAGGCCTTCTGGCATTCCTGGTTCCAGTCAAAAGGTGCATTCTTCATCATCAATTTGTGGAATGGCTGACAGCGCCCTGACAAATTGGAGATAAATCTTCAGATGTAAGCCAGTCGGCCTTGCAGGGATCTCAACTCTCCCAGATCCTTTGGAGGAGGTAACTTCTGAATGGCTCTTATTTTAAAATGGTCGATCTCGACCCCTCTATATCGGACAATGAAGCCGAGGAACTTCCCACTGGAGACGCCGAAGGCACACTTCATCGGGTTCATTTTCAGCTCATACTGTCGGAGTCTTTCAAGGACGACTCTGAGGTCTTGCTGGTGATCTTTTCTTTTTTTTGACTTGACGACCAAATCATCAATGTAGCATTCTACTTTGTTATATAGCAGCTCGTCGAATATTTTGGTCATCACCCGCTGGTAAGTAGCGCCGGCATTCTTGAGGCCGAAGGGCAATCTTTTGTAGTGGAATATCCCTTTGGGTGACCGGAAGGCCGTGTGAATTCGGTCGTGCTCAGCTATCCAGATTTGGTTATAGTCGGACGATCCGTCCATGAAAGACAAGGCTTCGTGGCCAGTAGTTGCATCAATCATGACTTCAGTGATGGGCACCGGGAAATCATCTTTCGGGCAGGCCTTGTTCAGGTCGCGGAAGTCCATGCAAATCCTGATCTGTTCATTTTTCTTCTTTACCGGCACAATGTTGGCCAGCCAAGTGGTGTACTGGGTTTCAGCTACAAAATCGACATCTATGAGCTTGTCGACTTCTTTGCAAATTTGGCTTATCAACTCCGGCCTCATGCGCCGGGGAGGCTGCTTCACCGGTTCCATTTTGGGGTTGATGGCCAGAATATGTTGGGTCACACCGGGGCTTAGGCCGGGCATCTCCTTGTAGTTCCAGGCAAAACAATCCCGGAACTCTTGCAACAATTTGATATATTGTTCTCTTTCTTGTGGAGGAAGAAGGGAGCTTAGGAAGGTCCGCCTGGGGTCACCTTCCGTGCCTAGGTTAATTTCGATAAGTTCATCTACTGTGGCCTGACCGCCATCTTCAATTTCCGGCGGTGTCGACAATAAGTCGACGAAATCCTGACCTTCGCCATCTTCTGCCTCAAGGACTCCGTAAGTGTCGCCTGGCTCCACCCTGTCGGGCAATGAGGCTTTGCTGTTATTCCCCCGTTCCAGGCTCATGGGCTGTGACTTCGGGGGATCCTCCTGCGTGGGGAAGCAAAGAAGCTCTCTGAAGTCTTCTTTGTTGTGCCCCTGTGTGGTTTTGATGATGACTGACACACCATGAGTCACACTGAGGTGTGTGCTAATTAATATAGATGACTGATTGACTGCTTGAATATCTGATTGCTTTATCTGATTGTTTGCTTGAATAGTTAATTCATGAATATGGCTAGATTGGGTTAACGTAGTGGCTAATTGTTTGTTCATGCATTACTCTATTGGTCAAGTGTGTACACTCTTTCACTGTAGCTTCCACATATTCAAGTCTTCACATTGAAAGCCTATACATTGCTGGATGTTCAAGTCTGTACATCCACAGTTAAACTTGAAGTCTGCACACTAGTCTTCAAAACCAAGTCTGCACATTGGTCTTCGATTTCAAGTCCATACATTGGACTGTTCTTCAAAGTCTGTACATTGGCTTCACGTCTTCAAGTCTGTACAGCCGTTTGCTTTGTATTTCAAATCTAGACATTGCACTGTAGCATCCATCGTCTTCGTGTTGTTTTAGTGTCTATGTCTTCGTGTTATTTTTGTTTGATTGTCTTCGTGTTGTTTACTGTAGTAGCTCGATTTGTTTTGATGAACTTCGAGTCGTTTCCCAGTGAACCCCGTGTCGTTTCACCTCGTGCTGTTCTCACTGTCTTCGTGTCATTTTCCTTCTTGTGTCTTCGTGTCATTTTCCTTGTTGTGTCTTCGTGTCATTTTCCTTGTTGTGTCTTCGTGTCGTTTTTGTTCTATTGAGTGCAGGACATCGCAGCACCTCGTGTTGCTTTCTGTGCCACCTCGTGTCGTTCTCTGTGTAGTGTGTGTTTTTGTCACCACTACACTTCGTGTCGTTGTTCTTTACTTCGTGCTGTTTTCACTGTCTTCGTGTTGGTCTTTCTCATTAGACCTCGTGTCTTTCTCGCCTTGACCACACTTCGTGTTGCTTTACGTAGACCTCGTGTCTTGCTTGTTTGCAACCACTTCGTGTCGGTTTCTGTTGTCAGCCCGTGTTTGTCCTCGTGTTGTTTTTGCATTCGTAACCTCGTGTTGGTCTAGTATTTGTGTTTTTGTTGTTTTTATTTTCGTGTCTTCATGTTGCCTTTTCTAGACCTCGTGTCTCTTTTGTTTTATAACCTCACTTCGTGTCGTTCCCTTCGTTGTGTCTGATCTGTTACAGTGTACTCGTGTCGTTCTTAGTTATTATGTCCGCGTGTTGTTTCCTTCTCACTTCGTGCTGTTCTCATCCTACCTCGTGTCGTTCTTGTCGTAGTGCTTGTTTTGTTACAGTGACTTCGTGTCGTTCTCCTTGTAATGTTTGTTTTTGTCACCACTGAATGTCGTGTCTTTCTCAGTGCATCTAGAATTGCTACCACATACCTCATGCAGCTTTAGTTATTGTGGCCCTCAGTGTTAATGGTTTGTATCTCCTTGCAGGTTCGAGGAAGAACATTCCAAATGACTGGGCAGCACGTGATCCGAGGCTGGAATGAAGCCTGCTGAGTGACTGCCACGTGGTCCTAATATTTAGGGCTGGAAATGTGGAGGTCACACGTCGGGGCTGATGATGATGCTGCTGCTATATATATGAGCTTTCTTCCACAGAAGAAGATTGATCGAGTTGGGCGAAAGGTGAAGTCCATACAGAGAGCCACGATCCAGACAGAGGAGAAGAAGAGGAAGAAGAAGAGGAAAAAGAGAGAGAGAAAGAAAAAGAAAGAGAGATTGAGTAAGAGATCGAGATAGCAGAGTGTGAAGAGAAGAAGAGGAAGAAGAATAGAGAAGAAGAGAGAGCTAGAGTGATAAAAGCTTCAACTGAAGATCTGTTCTTGCTGGGCCGTGGATCAAATCCAGGCCAGCCAGCTCCTGCGAGAGCCACATTAGTTTTTATCTTTTCAGCTTTCTGTTGCTGGTTTCGTTTTTATTTTTATTCATTTGCTGTTTTTCCGATTCTCTGTAGAGAGGTCGGGGTCCCTCCTGTTGGTTCAGGAGAAGGGAGATTGCCATCTCCGGTTGCAAGTAGCTGGGTGCTACTTGTGGTTTCCCTCTGGTTAGAGGAAGGGAGGCTCGTCCTCCGGTTCTGGGCTTGTAGGTTTCAAGTCCAAGGGTCCCTCCGGTTGGGAGGAAGAGAGGTCCTAGACCTCTGGTTTGCAGGTGACGTAGTGTCACTTGTGCTTCCCTCTGGTGTTCAGAGGAAGAGAGACTTGGGTCTCTAGGTTCCCCTCCGGTTTGGAGGAAGGGAGGATTGGTCCTCCGGTTCTAGTCTTGTGGGCTGCAAGACTAGGTGTTCCCTCCGATCTGGAGGAAGAGAGACTTGCGTCTCTGGTTTGCTAGTGACTGGTGTCACTAGTGGTTCCCTCCGGTTGGGAGGAAGAGGGGAGGTTGTTCCCCTGGTCAAGCTGTTTGGCAGCATTTGTTGCAGACTGAGTCTGCTGTTTCTAGCGTGAGCTAGTGAAGCCACACTCGGTTGAGTGTGGGGTGGATGTAGGTCTGGAGGACCGAACCACCTAAAACCCCTTGTGCATTGTGGTTTGGTTTATCTGCTTTTGCTTCCGCTAGATGATTGCATAGGGGCGCTCTAAGCGTTTGGCTTCTGGTTGAGCAGAAGTGTTGATTAGTTTTCTTAGAATTTTTTAATCTGTCAAGAGAGCGATATTCCAATTGAGCTTCAGATTGTCGAATCTGTCTTGTTATTATTCTAGTTTTAATTGGGTGAAGTTTTTTAACGGGTTATATTCATTCACCCCCCTCTGAATACTGCTCCGAACCTATCAATTGGTATCAGAGCGGTTCTCTGATTGATCAGATCCAACGATCTGCAGAGGATCCTGTTGTCCCTTGGTGCTTATCTGTTTTACCCTTTGCTGCATTAATCTGTTTGCGGATTTATTCAATGGGTTCTCCACCGGTTTTCAATGGCTCTAACTTTAACTCATGGATTAGCAGTCTTCACAATTATGTGAAAATGATTAATCCGGATCTGTGGAAATTAATTTCACAAGGTCCCCACAGATTGCCAAAGGAAAAGTCCAAATGGACTAAAAGTCACAAGTCAAAATATGGAGAAAATCAGAAAGCCTTTAATCTGATGAGAGCAGCTACTGACAAGGCTCTACATTCTTATTTTTATGACTGCAGGCCCGCTAAGGACATTCTGGATCAGCTGAAGCTAGCTCAGAGGATGAATGAGAACAACTGCATGATGGCTGACGAGAGCAACCATAGCAGTGATCAAGAGGAACTCCAAGATGCTGAAAAGGTAATCATCCCCTTCTCTAGTTTCACTTTAGATGACTGGGAAGATGCCTATGCTGATCTGTTACACTCCCATGAAAAAATGAGTAAGAGGTATTGAAGACTGAAAAAGAAGCTGGAAAAACTAGGAGGTGAAAATCTTGAAACTCTGAAAACTGAAAATGAAATTTTTAGAAGACAACTACAAGACTTTGACTCTATTACTACAGATCTAGATCATTTGAAATCTGAAAAATAAACTCTTATGAAACAAATTGGTCTACACAAAAAGGAGAGTCAAAAGCTTGTTTGTGAAATTGTTAAACTAAAGGAAAGGCTTAGCTTCGTTGATCAGACTCATAACAATGACGTTGTTCAAAATGAAAGATTGGTGAGAGATTTAGAGTGTATCAATTCTGAATTGAAAGAATTAAAATCTGAGAATGAAAAACTCAAAAACCAATCCGAAGAATTTGAACATAAATCAATGAACCTTGAAAAAGAAAATGGTTTGATCTCTGAGAAATTGGAGGCTGAAAGAACAATGAATTCAGAGATTCAGAAAAATCTTGACAAATTTCAATCTGAAAAACAACAAGAAATGTTTTATGAATGTCAGTCTTCAACAGATAAATGGGTGTTTGATGATGAACTCCTAGAGCAGAACAGCAAACTGAAAGAGGAAATCAATGAGTTGAAACACCTAAACACACAGCTGACAGATATGCTAATGACAATTGAAAAAGGCAAGAGTGTAAGTGTGGATAGTTCTGATAGGTTGATGAATGCTGAACAAGAAATTGAGAGCCTAAAAACCATCAACCTAATGTTAAATGGAAATGTCAGTTGCAGTGAACAGAAAATAGCTGGATATGAGCTTACTATCACATCCCTTCAACAAGAAGTTGATGATCTTTACAAGTCCCTATCTGAAGCTGACAAGGAAATAGAATTAAAACAGGAAGTAGAAAAACTCAAAAGCCTGAATGATGCCTTGCATCAACAAGTTATTTCCTGTGAAACAGATTTGTCCACATATGAGGCTAAAATTGCTGATTTGAATTCTGAGATTAAAGATTTGAAAAATTCTCTATCAAAATTTGTCAAAGGTAAGGACAATCTGAATAAGCTTCTTGGAAAGAGTGATAACTTTGAGAGAAAGGGACTGGGCTATAGTCCGACAAATAAAAGGAGTAATGGGAATAAAACATCCACTGTTTTTGTTAAAGCTTCCAATCAGAACACAACCTCTGCTCCTTCTGTCTTCCAATTCACTGCACAAAAATCCACTGTGAAACCCAAAACTGTGGAACAAACTCAAAAACTGAAAAAGAGTGAAATTTCACAGAAGAAGGATAAAGACACTCCTCTTGCAATAAGAAAGGCTACACACAATTCACATGATCTCACACACACTCATATTAAAAAGGGGTCATGTTATTATTGTGGGAAAGGAGGTCACATAATGGAAGACTGCAGATTGATGTTAAAGGATGAGCATGCTAGTGGAACTTTACATTCAAGAAATCTCTCTGATAGAAACCATGCTGCTAGGAAGCCTGATGCTTCATGTTATTATTGTGGGAAGCATGGTCATCACATGAATGAATGTTTTATCATGAAAGAAGACGATAAACTTCCTGCCAAGTCTTCCATGCATTTTCATGATCCATATGGATCTAAACACAATTCTAATCAGCACATTGTGTGCTTCAACTGCCATAAGCCTGGGCACAAAGCTGCTGAGTGCTGGTTTAGATCTACTTGGGGTAAAAATGGCTTTCATAGAAGGAATTCTTTTGCTTGCTCTCACTGTGGGAAGAATGGCCATACAATCAAGAACTGTTGGCATGTTCAGAAGAACAATGTTAACACCTATGGTGTCAAATTCCCTGCAAAACCATTTGCAATATTTTCATGCTATAACTGTGGGAAGCAAGGACACAAATATTCTGAATGTTGGCTGGTTAGGAATAAGAATAATCAAACTATTCATGCATATAACAGAAAACCTTATAATCATGTTTATAAACCTTACACTACTGTTACTATGCATCATAAAAACCAGAAACCAGTCACGTTATGTAGATATTGTGGGAAGTTCGGTCACTCTATGAAAGATTGCTATCTGATGGATCATGGTGACCATATTGCTATGAATTTGCTTAAATCACCTGTCAGGGCTAACGCAGGACCCAAAGCTGCTTGGGTCCCTGCAGGATCAAGATGATCAAATAATTTGCAGGTGTGCCTTGGACTGAGGAATAAAGAGGGGTAAAGTAAACCAAGGCACCCAAGATGATAAAGCCCCATTCAGGTAAATTCTGAAAACTTTGTATTCTGAGTTGTGTGATCTGAATGCACTGCAGATCATGATAATTCTTTTGCGCATTGTCTAACTGAAACTAATTGGAAAAATCTGAAATGCTCATGAAAATGATTGAGTTTACTTCTAAATGCATTTGCACACAAATGCCATGATGAATGATATGCCAAACTCCTTGTATGTTGTATTGCACTATGATGCATGACCACTTTGGTATATCAAATGGTAAGCTACTACAGGGCAGAGGAAATCTGTCTGGAAGTTCTTACTTTGTGTGAGATGGTCTTTCAGACCAAGTTCTCCACCTAGTACCATGGGTCATATCTCCTCATAGGGCAGTCTGAATGAGCATAAACCTTGAAATCATGTTTCAATGCTTTGATTGCATATCAGAGAATGTCCGCATCTTCATGTGACTATTTTTGCTTCATGCCCGTGCATACATGTAGTTAATTGCATTGCATTTCATTACATTGAAAATGCCGAAAAGATACATTGAATGCATACATTTAGGGGGAGCATTATTCATACATCTGAATTCACTCAACTGTCTTGAGATTTACTGCATAGCATGTTAAATCTGTTGTTTGCATAGTCATTCATCACCTACATTGTCTGCATGACATATAGGATGATTCAGTGTTTTTAGTTAGAGGGAATCATTGCATAGCATATCACTTCTTTGAAATAATCAAAAAAAAAGGGGGAAGGGAAATATCACTGCATATAGATAGGGGGAGCTTGCTTAATCCGTTCTTCTCCAGCTATATGATTCATCTTGTCATATCTGAAGTGTCAGTGATTCCATCATTTAAAGTGGTATCAAATGATTTCTTGACTACTCCTGAAGTTGTTCATAATCTGAATGCATACCTTATTGGTATCTGTTTGTCTCTCCTAAATCTGCTGTTTTGAATCTCTTTGCTCAAGAGCAGCTCATTTGCTACAATTCCTCAGAATCATGCTGTTTAGTGAATATTCTCACTTGAATTACTCTGCTGAGATATGAAGTAAACCTTCAGCCTAAATACTACTTCATAAAAGTTAAAATACCTTTAATGAGGAACCTTCCATTATACATGCTTAAGAAAATTTGTTAACTGGAAGTGGTTTAAGTTTTATGTACTCTTGTTTGGTTACAAGAAACTTGAAAATATCTGTTTCAACCTCTTAATAACCTTGAACTGTCTGCTTCATGTAAATTCATGTAAGACTTTCTGAAATCTGAAAAGTTGATATCCATGTCTACGTTGACTGAGATATATAGTGTATGTGGTTGTTCCTAAACAACTAACTTGTTCTGAATTTTTTTGTAAAAGTAGGGACAGAGCAATGACTGTGGCTACTGAGAAACCTGTCCAAAGGATTGTGTCATGAAGTACCATGGTTAACTCTGTTTAAAGAGATGATTGGAAATTATTGTGAAAATATGGCAGAGCAATGGCATAGTTGTATTGAGTAACTGGGGATTCTGGCCTCTGATCAAGGTGTATCCTCATGCCAAAGATACTTTTAATGCTACCTCTGTTCTCTAAAATGGGAGAAACAATACGGTTGTCACACTGAGTAACTGGGGATTCTGACCTCTGATCAAGGTGTCTCTCCACGTCAAAAGGTGCTGATAAACCAAAATTGTTCATTAAAGAAAGATTTGAACAAGTGTAAATCAAATTCTGAAAGAACAAGTAAAATTCAGGAGCATTCACTTGTGTCTCTTTTAAAGTTGTCATGAAAAGTAAACTAATTAAGATAGAAGTTGGTTGAACTAGAATCTTATATGAGTTTGTAGTTCCTTGTTTATTAAGTGTTGGTTCAGATATGAGTACAATTTCTTTTAAAAATTTCAGCTTACATCATTCTTAAACCATATCTGACAATCAAGGTTTCATAAGCTTTTATGATGGAGGAATCCAGAACTTAAGACTTTGATTTTATGAAGTTGGTATCTTGCTGAAAAAGTTCATTATCTCAATTTTCACAAATCGTTGAATCTGCTCATCCTATTGCCCTTTATCACTGTGATTTGATTCAGACTGGTTGTCACATATGAGAGTTATTGTCTCTAGATAACCAGAGTTCATCCTTGTAGATTTCTCTTGCATCAAGGATCATAAGGGTGGAATTCTCTGGTCTGTTTGAGAGTCTACATGCATAAGGGGGCAATGTGCTAGATTGTCTGATCGTGTTATTTGTCTGCATTAGCTCTATATCTTCTGCCATGTCAAAGGGGGAGTATTGTTGCATATGCATGACTGCATAAGTTGTTTGACTAAGGGGGAGAATTGTTTTTAATTGCTTCTGATATTGTGTTGCCATCTTCTGCTGAACTATCATGAGTGTCTCATATGACATCTCTGGTTTATTCGTTTTGCTAAAGTAAAAGGGGCAGCTTAGTCAAAAGGGGGAGGTTTTAATTAACAATTGGTTTTAATTCACTCTTCAACTCATGTCTTTTTGCTGAAGGCAAAGGGGGAGAAGAATCTAATCTGAGATCTGAGTCAGTGCAGTGTAACTCATAGTGTTGCCATCATCAAAAAGGGGGAGATTGTTGTGCCCCTGTGTGGTTTTGATGATGACTGACACACCATGAGTCACACTGAGGTGTGTGCTAATTAATATAGATGACTGATTGACTGCTTGAATATCTGATTGCTTTATCTGATTGTTTGCTTGAATAGTTAATTCATGAATATGGCTAGATTGGGTTAACGTAGTGGCTAATTGTTTGTTCATGCATTACTCTATTGGTCAAGTGTGTACACTCTTTCACTGTAGCTTCCACATATTCAAGTCTTCACATTGAAAGCCTATACATTGCTGGATGTTCAAGTCTGTACATCCACAGTTAAACTTGAAGTCTGCACACTAGTCTTCAAAACCAAGTCTGCACATTGGTCTTCGATTTCAAGTCCATACATTGGACTGTTCTTCAAAGTCTGTACATTGGCTTCACGTCTTCAAGTCTGTACAGCCGTTTGCTTTGTATTTCAAATCTAGACATTGCACTGTAGCATCCATCGTCTTCGTGTTGTTTTAGTGTCTATGTCTTCGTGTTGTTTTTGTTTGATTGTCTTCGTGTTGTTTACTGTAGCAGCTCGATTTGTTCTGATGAACTTCGAGTCGTTTCCCAGTGAACCCCGTGTCGTTTCACCTCGTGCTGTTCTCACTGTCTTCGTGTCATTTTCCTTCTTGTGTCTTCGTGTCATTTTCCTTGTTGTGTCTTCGTGTCATTTTCCTTGTTGTGTCTTCGTGTCGTTTTTGTTCTATTGAGTGCAGGACATCGCAGCACCTCGTGTTGCTTTCTGTGCCACCTCGTGTCGTTCTCTGTGTAGTGTGTGTTTTTGTCACCACTACACTTCGTGTCGTTGTTCTTTACTTCGTGCTGTTTTCACTGTCTTCGTGTTGGTCTTTCTCATTAGACCTCGTGTCTTTCTCGCCTTGACCACACTTCGTGTTGCTTTACGTAGACCTCGTGTCTTGCTTGTTTGCAACCACTTCGTGTCGGTTTCTGTTGTCAGCCCGTGTTTGTCCCCGTGTTGTTTTTGCATTCGTAACCTCGTGTTGGTCTAGTATTTGTGTTTTTGTTGTTTTTATTTTCGTGTCTTCGTGTTGCCTTTTCTAGACCTCGTGTCTCTTTTGTTTTATAACCTCACTTCGTGTCGTTCCCTTCGTTGTGTCTGATCTGTTACAGTGTACTCGTGTCGTTCTTAGTTATTATGTCCGCGTGTTGTTTCCTTCTCACTTCGTGCTGTTCTCATCCTACCTCGTGTCGTTCTTGTCGTAGTGCTTGTTTTGTTACAGTGACTTCGTGTCGTTCTCCTTGTAATGTTTGTTTTTGTCACCACTGAATGTCGTGTCTTTCTCAGTGCATCTAGAACTGCTACCACATACCTCGTGCAGCTTTAGTTATTGTGGCCCTCAGTGTTAATGGTTTGTATCTCCTTGCAGGTTCGAGGAAGAACATTCCCAAATGACTGGGCAGCACGTGATCCGAGGCTGGAATGAAGCCTGCTGAGTGACTGCCACGTGGTCCTAATATTTAGGGCTGGAAATGTGGAGGTCACACGTCGGGGCTGATGATGATGCTGCTGCTATATATATGAGCCTTCTTCCACAGAAGAAGATTGATCGAGTTGGGCGAAAGGTGAAGTCCATACAGAGAGCCACGATCCAGACAGAGGAGAAGAAGAGGAAGAAGAAGAGGAAAAAGAGAGAGAGAAAGAAAAAGAAAGAGAGATTGAGTAAGAGATCGAGATAGCAGAGTGTGAAGAGAAGAAGAGGAAGAAGAATAGAGAAGAAGAGAGAGCTAGAGTGATAAAAGCTTCAACTGAAGATCTGTTCTTGCTGGGCCGTGGATCAAATCCAGGCCAGCCAGCTCCTGCGAGAGCCACATTAGTTTTTATCTTTTCAGCTTTCTGTTGCTGGTTTCGTTTTTGTTTTTATTCATTTGCTGTTTTTCTGATTCTCTGTAGAGAGGTCGGGGTCCCTCCTGTTGGTTCAGGAGAAGGGAGATTGCCATCTCCGGTTGCAAGTAGCTGGGTGCTACTTGTGGTTTCCCTCTGGTTAGAGGAAGGGAGGCTCGTCCTCCGGTTCTGGGCTTGTAGGTTTCAAGTCCAAGGGTCCCTCCGGTTGGGAGGAAGAGAGGTCCTAGACCTCTGGTTTGCAGGTGACGTAGTGTCACTTGTGCTTCCCTCTGGTGTTCAGAGGAAGAGAGACTTGGGTCTCTAGGTTCCCCTCCGGTTTGGAGGAAGGGAGGATTGGTCCTCCGGTTCTAGTCTTGTGGGCTGCAAGACTAGGTGTTCCCTCCGGTCTGGAGGAAGAGAGACTTGCGTCTCTGGTTTGCTAGTGACTGGTGTCACTAGTGGTTCCCTCCGGTTGGGAGGAAGAGGGGAGGTTGTTCCCCTGGTCAAGCTGTTTGGCAGCATTTGTTGCAGACTGAGTCTGCTGTTTCTAGCGTGAGCTAGTGAAGCCACACTCGGTTGAGTGTGGGGTGGATGTAGGTCTGGAGGACCGAACCACCTAAAACCCCTTGTGCATTGTGGTTTGGTTTATCTGCTTTTGCTTCCGCTAGATGATTGCATAGGGGCGCTCTAAGCGTTTGGCTTCTGGTTGAGCAGAAGTGTTGATTAGTTTTCTTAGAATTTTTTAATCTGTCAAGAGAGCGATATTCCAGTTGAGCTTCAGATTGTCGAATCTGTCTTGTTATTATTCTAGTTTTAATTGGGTGAAGTTTTTTAACGGGTTATATTCATTCACCCCCCCTCTGAATACTGCTCCGAACCTATCATTCTTGGTATTTGTCATAGACGGCTTCGACAGGGGCTGGAGTAATTGATTGCCCCACCGGGGGTTGGTTCTCAGCTGCATCTTCAAAATTCTGGTACTGAACCGACACCATGTGGATGCCTCTGTCGTGACTGTCTGTCACGTGGGGGCGCGACGGGGCCACTATATAGTCCCCCATTCTGAGTTCATCCGTCTTAATCAGATCCTGAGCAATATCTTTGAAGACGTAGCAGTCCTCGATGGGGTGGCCCAGTATTTGGTGATAAGGGCAAAACAAAGGGTCACCACTTCTGCGAGCATCTTGCGGCCTCTTGGACCTTGGGAGGGTGACTTTGCTACAATAGCAAGCCCATTCGAAGATCCCTCGGGTTTTATTGCTCGGGAAGGAGTAGGGCCTCGCTTTCTCTCTTGTAATGTAGGATTCCGGTCGGCCGGCCGTTTGACTGGGGAAACAGTTGCACCTCTGGCCTCCTTTCTCTAGTACATAGGGATGTTCGGGGTGGTGCTCGGGGACAGGTGATAACGCGAAAGTTCATCGTTTAAAACACGCGTATAACAATCTTAAAACCGAACTCGCACAAAATGATCAAAAGAGAACGTAGTACTATGGCAAGCACGGTCGAATCCACAAGGAAGAAGAGATTTTTAGAGTTAAAAACCTTAGAGTCCTTTGAAAAACACTTGTGATTTGGATTTGCTTAAAGAAAATAGTGAAATGATGAACAAACCAAACACTTAATTGAACACACCATGACTATGCGCTTATGCTATAGAAAATAATTGCATGAAGTGGAAAGAAGATATAGAAGAAGGGGGAAGAAGAGCAAGAACTAGATCAAGAGAACAACTCCTTTCATTAACTTAAAAGAAAGAGTACATGAAATGTGAAACAAGTTTATACTAATGACACAATGAGATTGCAATGAAGTGAAATATCACAAAAGCAATAACACAAGAAAAGCATGGAGTTTGGAGTTTGGAGATGGTAGCAGCAATGGTGATGATAGCGCCGTCCTCTCTTGGCCTTGGATCACGAACAACCTTGTGGAAGATGTCATCTACGCCGGGAGGAAGTCACCTTCGTCGTTGAAGCAGTCTTTGGAGGGTGAATAACTTTGAACCCAAGAGGAATTAGGGGATGCCCAAGAAGAAGAAGGTGAAGAATGGGAAGAGAGGAAAAACTTTAATGAAGAAATCAGAGAGAAAAGAAGAGAAGAAGAGCTTCAAAATGGAGACATAACAGAAACTAGCACCTCGGATGAACAGTGAAATCACAGGACAACAAGTTGAAAAATGAGAAATATCTTAAAAATCAGAAAGAATTGGAAGATGAGCAAGAAGAAGAAGTTGTAGACCACGTAAAAACCAAGAACTTTTATGAAGATAGCAAGAGCATAAAATGACTAGAAGAGGGAGAAATAAGGGAAAGAACAGAGAACAATACTGGGTCGTAGATGAACAGGATAGTACAGTGAAAAATATGAAATATCTTGAAAACTAGAAGGAATTAGAAGATGAGCAAGAAAAAGAAGTTGTAGAGGACTTAAAAATGAAGAACGTTTATGAAGACAACAAGAGCAGAAAATGACTAGAAGAGGGAGAAATAAGGGAATGAACAGAGAACAATACTGGGTCGCAGATGAACAGGATAGCACAGTGAAAAATACGAAATATCTTGAAAATCAGAAGTAATTAGAAGCTTAGCAAGAAGAAAAAGTTGTAGAGGACTTAAAAATGAAGAACTGTTATGAAGAACACAAAAGGAGAAAACGAACTTACATGGGAGAAACCGGAGGCCTAAGGTTGGGAGAGAAAGAGGGAGAGTGAAAGATTGCCAAAAGAAAAGAACTCCCCTTCTCCTCCTTGCCATGGGCTATTTATAGGGAAAGTTGGATAGATAGAGGGTGGAGATTATATCAAAAGGAGATGGATGTCTGAGATTCAAGTGGAATATGATGCATGGGGAAGAGAAAAAGTAGGTGGGCACCCCCTTTCTTGGACTTTAGGCACCCCATTTCTCAAGGCTCATCATGTCTCTCCTTTATTTCAAACTTTGAATGTCCTTTTCCTCCTTTTCAAACTTAAACTTTGGATTCTTCCTTTTCAAACTTTGAATTCGAAATTTTGAACATTCCTTTCCCTCCAACTAAAATATTTTGAATTCTTTATTTGACTTGGTCAAAATGGTGATGACCCTTTTATCCCCGGCTTCTTTTGTAATTACCTTCGGTGTCCTACATACACACAATTACACTTTAGTCCATAAAAATTACCACAATGTGCACATCAATCTCAAATACTCATAGTTATGCAATGGAGAATTAATGCTCATGGCCCTCAACTTCAAATTATTAGATAAAATTATCAAATTAATCAATTTACGTGAAAGCTTCAATTTAAATACGGAGTTGAGGTTAATTATGAAATATGCATAATTACCTAATTATATGCACATAAAATGGTGTTTATGCGATGTATTATCATAAGAAATGGAGACTTATCACACCCCCCAACTTGAACATTGCTAGTCCCTTAGCAATGTAAACAATTATAAAATTAGGACTAGCAAGAGTTTACAAAATTCATGCTCTCATATCCAGTTATCCCTTCATAGAATCAACCAAAGATTAGGAATCTAGAGTCATTAATGCACACTAGCCTTATGTAGGAACTTAATAGTACATGATTAAGAATTCAAATTAAAGCTCAATAGCACTTGTGCATGTGTAACTACCAAATCTACAGCTTAGACAATTGCATCCCCCATTCGCTATTCCAAGCAAATGTCTTTCAACCCTGCACCTCTTAGATCAGAGCATTAAGTATATTAACTTTTTGTCTGCCTTATTATTTTGTCCCTTTGGGATCTTTTATACCACATATGATGCTGCACTACCCTTCACTGCTCAACGTGAACCTCGACTCTTGCCTTAGGAGAAGCAGGCCCAGTTTCGCAGATCCAGGTTCCCTTTTCCGTTTTACGCGAACCTCAACACGTCTTAGGTGAAGTAGGCCCGGTTACTAAGATTAGGGATATTTTTCATGGTGTTTTTTTTCTTTTTTTTTTCTCTTTTTTTTTCATAGTGCCATTGCACTTATTTGATAGATAATTTGGTAGAAAGCTTTGTATAAAGATCACTTTTCTTAAGAAGTGCAGAATATCAGACAATATACCTAAAATAACAGAGGGCTTGTCTTGCTTGTTTCATTAGTGTGTAATGTAATTTTTTTTTAGTGCACATGAACTTTAAAGGGATTCTTATATCAGTTTTCCATGGCCAGATTGACTAAATTTTCCATCATCCTTCTCCCTAGCCTTTTCTATTCCAAAATTACTTTTAATTTAAGCATAAATCATGAAACTCAAAATGGGGTTTACATCTTTATGCAAGATAGAACTCCTATCAGGTTGTACTATATGCATCATGAAAATTTCTCTCCCCCCCAACTTGAATGACATTGTCCTCAATGGCATATAGAATCGAAAGCAATAGAATAATGTATCAATAAATACTTCTGAGTAGGAAAGAAACAACCTGATATGCGGGACGAAACTTCCATCAATGTCATGGATGGCAACGACTTCTTCGAGCTCCTACACACACAAGTGAAAATGACTCACTAAGTTATTGAAGGGAAAATGGTTGGGTTGCCTCCCAACAAGCGCTAAGTTTAACGTCTTCAGCCAGACGCATGCATAGAAGGTGCAAGCTTCATAACCAACATGTTGACTTGAGAATGAGCCACCACGTTATCTCGTCTTCACTGAAAAACCAAGTATTATACCACAACATGATGAGATTGAGCATGATAGCGTAGGGGCTAGAGTGGTTGTAATCACAATTAGGTTGATCATGCAATGCATGGGTTAACAACCTTACTTTTAACGGGGTGGCCTGAGATAAATACCATGATGGATCAATTAGGACAAAAGGATCCCCCTGATTAATGATCACAAAATTTTCTTCCCACTGGTGGTCTTTGTAAGTGTTGAAAATATTAATGAAGACCTTGTTATCAAGCAAAATTTTCTGTTCTCTCTCACTTTTAGAGATTTCATAAACATCAGTGAGGTGAGAATGGATCAAAGGGAGAGGAGTTTCAAGTAAAGGATCAGTATCAAGGAGGTTAGGAGAATCAATAGTGAAAGAAGTATACTCCTCAACATCATGAAACTTGGAAGGTTCAATGGAATCAGACAAATCGGCTAACATGAAAGTGTCCAACATAAAGTGAGAGTTGTCGATGTCAGGAATAGAAAGCAAATCAATATCCTCCCCTTAATTTAGAGATGCCCAATTGAGATTATGAAAGGTACACGCCTCCTCCTTTACCCAAGAGAGATCATTAATAACCTTACTCAATTCATTCTCTACTCGCACATCCTCTTCATTCTTCCCTTGGAACAAGGTCTCCTCAAATTCAAGAAGGGAAGCAAATGAGATTTGATCATGGACTAGCACATTACTTTCTTCTTCTTCACCCCCCAACTTGAGATCGTCAACTTCTTTAGAACCCTTCTCATAGTGGCAATTAAGCTCATTCTCCTTGAACTCATCTTTTCGATCATCATCATGACTATAGCTAACTTCCTCAAAAATTTCCTTATAAGACTCCTCCATATTTTCCACATGATCTAAATTAAGAGTGATTTGAGTATTATGTTCATGGGAAACCATGGGTAGATCATGAAAGCTTTCAGTATTGTCAAATTATGGAAGTTGGTAATGAGAATTGATATTGGAGTAACTAGGCAATTGATTCAATTCCATGCCCTTGATGTTCTCAGCAAGTCGATCTAGTCGGGATTGCATAGATTGATTTTGAGCCATGATGAATTGACAAAATTGATCAAAGCTCTCCTCCTTTTTGAGAGTTGGGCATGGAGGAGATAGATTTGTAAGTTGAGAACTAGAGTTCAAAGGATAAGAAGTTGAATAATGATTAGATTGATAGTGAGGTAGGGGAGAGGATGTGGGTTGTCCTCCATAGTGGACTTGATCATGAAAGCCATTTAAAGATGAACCCCAATTTTGAAAGAATTGATCTGGAGGATTTTGGGCCGGGCCTTGATAAGAATCCAAAGAATTATTATATTGTCCTCCCCCATAAGAATCATAAGAAGGTATGGAGGGTCCTTGAACAATTTGGGCTTGTTCTTGGGGGCGAAATGAATTATAGGGTCCATGAGTGGATTGGATATGATCTTGGTTAAAGGAATGAAGTTGGGCCCCCATGAGTGATAGGCTTTCATTGTGAGCCGACCAAGAGTATGGGCTTTTGTGATGGGTCGGGCCATTGTGGGTGAATGATAACTGTTGAATTGGACTATTGCTAAGATAATGGGCCGACTTAGCCCACATGTCATTATGATCATGATAATAAGGTGGAATGAAAGAATTTAAATTCATAGGCCAAAGAATAGATCAAGAAACATGGGCTAACAAGTCCACCTCATCGAATTTACTAGCCCACTCAAAGATTGAAATTTTCTCACCCATTTTTTTGAAATTCACTTTTTTATTATTTTTTATTTTTTTAAATGATGCAATTGCAATGAATTAGTCACTATATGAATGAAAAATGATGATTTTTTTTTGTTTTGACACAAACTAAGACAAAGAGAGAGAAGAGGAGATTTTTTTGATTTTTTTAATTTTTTTGTTTTGATTTTTATTTTTTTTTATGCAAACACAAACAAGTTGTCATACAAATTACTTAATGCCCTAGATGTGACCTAAACTTACAAATTGGGTTTCACAAAATGGCTAACGTGTAACTTAAGTTCACCCTCAATATTTCCACCAGCCAGGTAAGGGGTGGGGTAGTGGGAGGTTCCACCTACTTTCGTAGGGACCTAATTATGCCAAACCACTAGCCCGCTTAAGGCGTTTGCCGTCCGACCGTCTTGCCTTAGGCACCGGTTTTCATAAGAGGGTAAGCTCAAAGAACACAAGAACCACAGTGTGAACTTAGGGCCAATATCTACTGAATTTTATTTGAGGTCTAGGTGATGCAAAGATGCAAGAGAATTATGATTTGTGGGTTAAGGAAGGGTGATGAAATCTCCACCTTATCTTGCTTATGGGTGTTGCCCTTAAGATATTTTGAAATGATATGCAACAAAGCAAGTTCAAATAAGGGGTTCTATGCAAGCATGAAAATGCATGAGCATGCTTTTGGAAAAGTTAGAGTACTCACCTTGCCTCCCGAAATCTTCAACAATGTAGTTAACAACAATTAGACAATAAAGAAAAAGAGCTTCTATCTTAAATGATGCATGACTTAGAACATGAAAGTGTGATTTCTACTCTTGCAATGAAGATTTTTATTGAAGTTCAAGTGATGCTTTTTTTATGTTTTTATTTAGTGAACCTATCTAACCACAAGATATAAAATTTAGAGAAATGAAATTAAAATGAAGGAGGAAAAGTTTGGATACTTACTTGAAAAGCGTTCCCCCGTTCTTTTTTTTTTTTTCAAAATCAATGACAAAAAGACTAAGGAAAAGGTGGAGACTTACCTCTGAATTTTTTTTTGAATTTTCAAGTTGCTTCTCTTTTTTCTTTTTTTTTTCCTGTAAAAATAAGAAAAGAGAACTTTATTAGTACACTATATACAAAAGGAAAACAAAGTTCTTAAGTCAAAAATCACCATTCCTCCCCGGCAGCGACGCCAAAAATTGATAACGCGAAAGTTCATCGTTTAAAACACGCGTATAACAATCTTAAAACAGAACTCGCACAAAATGATCAAAAGAGAACGTAGTACTATGGCAAGCACGGGTCGAATCCACAGGGAAGAAGAGATTTTTAGAGTTAAAAACCTTAGAGTCCTTTGAAAAACACTTGTGATTTAGATTTGCTTAAAGAAAATAGTGAAATGATGAACAAACCAAACACTTAATTGAACACACCATGACTATGTGCTTATGCTATAGAAAATAATTGCATGAAGTGGAAAGAAGATATAAAAGAAAGAGATAGAGGGGGAAGAAGAGCAAGAACTAGATCAAGAGAACAACTCCTTTCATTAACTTAAAAGAAAGAGTACATGAAATGTGAAACAAGTTTATACTAATGACACAATGAGATTGCAATGAAGTGAAATATCACAAAAGTAATAACACAAGAAAAGCATGGAGTTTGGAGTTTGGAGATGGTAGCAGCAATGGTGATGATAGCGCCGTCCTCTCTTGGCCTTGGATCACGAACAACCTTGTGGAAGATGTCGTCTACGCCGGGAGGAAGTCACCTTCGTCGTTGAAGCAGTCTTTGGAGGGTGAATAACTTTGAACCCAAGAGGAATTAGGGGATGCCCAAGAAGAAGAAGGTGAAGAATGGGAAGAGAGGAAAAACTTTAATGAAGAAATCAGAGAGAAAAGAAGAGAAGAAGAGCTTCAAAATGGAGACATAACAGAAACTAGCACCTCGGATGAACAGTGAAATCACAGGACAACAAGTTGAAAAATGAGAAATATCTTAAAAACCAGAAAGAATTGGAAGATGAGTAAGAAGAAGAAGTTGTAGACCACGTAAAAACCAAGAACTTTTATGAAGATAGCAAGAGCATAAAATGACTAGAAGAGGGAGAAATAAGGGAAAGAACAGAGAACAATACTGGGTCGTAGATGAACAGGATAGTATAGTGAAAAATACGAAATATCTTGAAAACTAGAAGGAATTAGAAGATGAGCAAGAAAAAGAAGTTGTAGAGGACTTAAAAATGAAGAACGTTTATGAAGACAACAAGAGTAGAAAATGACTAGAAGAGGGAGAAATAAGGGAAAGAACAGAGAACAATACTGGGTCGCAGATGAACAGGATAGCACAGTGAAAAATACGAAATATCTTGAAAATCAGAAGTAATTAGAAGCTTAGCAAGAAGAAAAAGTTGTAGAGGACTTAAAAATGAAGAACTATTATGAAGAACACAAAAGGAGAAAACGAACTTACATGGGAGAAACCGGAGGCCTAAGGTTGGGAGAGAAAGAGGGAGAGTGAAAGATTGCCAAAAGAAAAGAACTCCCCTTCTCCTCCTTGCCATGGGCTATTTATAGGGAAAGTTGGATAGATAGAGGGTGGAGATTATATCAAAAGGAGATGGATGGCTGAGATTCAAGTGGAATATGATGCATGGGGAAGAGAAAAAGTAGGTGGGCACCCCCTTTCTTGGACTTTAGGCACCCCATTTCTCAAGGCTCATCATGTCTCTCCTTTATTTCAAACTTTGAATGTCCTTTTCCTCCTTTTCAAACTTAAACTTTGGATTCTTCCTTTTCAAACTTTGAATTCGAAATTTTGAACATTCCTTTCCCTCCAACTAAAATATTTTGAATTCTTTATTTGACTTGGTCAAAATGTTGATGACCCTTTTGTCCCCGGCTTCTTTTGTAATTACCTTCGATGTCCTACATACACACAATTACACTTTAGTCCATAAAAATTACCACAATGTGCACATCAATCTCAAATACTCATAGTTATGCAATGGAGAATTAATGCTCATGGCCCTCAACTTCAAATTATTAGATAAAATTATCAAATTAATCAATTTACGTGAAAGCTCCAATTTAAATGCGGAGTTGAGGTTAATTATGAAATATGCATAATTACCTAATTATATGCACATAAAATGGTGTTTATGCGATGTATTATCATAAGAAATGGAGACTTATCAACAGGTGCGTGCCGACATTCTGCTGGCGGAAGATGCCCCAGATCAAGTCGACACGAGTGCGGTCACTTCGGCCAGCCGAGCCTTCAGTGTTTCGATTTCTCGCTACTGTTGATAGCACATGGCAAACAGGGCAGAGTTGCACCGAGGGAGGCCCGGGGTCCGGCTTGCTTCTTCATCGTTTGCATCAGTATCAGACAAAGGTAGCGGCGATCCTCTGCTGTGATCATCCGGGGCCAGTCCCTCAGAGGAGGACGGGGTCTTTTCCCTGTTCCTGCAGGGAGGTGGATTCCATAGGAATACCTCTTCATCCTGCTCTTCATTAGCTGAAGGCTTAAGGTATTGGCGGCCTTTGACCTCTTGCGGGCCTGCGGCACCTGCGGGGCTGTTGCCGTTCGGAGCCGAGACCGATATAATGTCGGCTTCGTAGGAATCTTCTAATGAGAAACCTAATCCCGGGTGCCGGGTGATTTGCAACAATCTCCGGTCCAGGTTTGGTGGGTTCCACATCTTTTTGAACATGTCCTTCCGACTGGAGAGCTGGCAAAAGGGGATCCCTTATTTTCTGGTCATTTTGGCTACACGGCCGGTTATGTCAGGCAGCCCCGTGATCGGGACGAGTGGGTCATGCAGTTCGTCGGGGAGTTTACAATCATCATCCCCTCTGACCGGGTGCTCATTAGCCACATAGAAAATAGTAGACCGTCCCTCGGGGTTAGGCACCTCAAAGGTCTTCAATGGTTCAACCACCTGGCAGTCAATTTCTACGAGAGGCTTGATGACCCCGAGTGGGTCCCTGATGTCCTCTAGCTAGTCTTCGAGGTGCGGCATCCCTGGTGCAGGGTAGGTGGGAAGAGAGGTGGTTTTGAATACTCCGTCCGCTCCAGAAACAAATGACACTTGGCGGGGAGCCACATAGCTTGGCGGCGGTGGAGGGAACCAACTGTCAGGCTCCGCCTTCTTCTTTCCCTTGTCCAAGGTGACGTGGGGAGCTTGCTTCGGCTTCTCTAGATACAAATTGGCATATGAGAGATGGCATTCGAACACCTCAAAAGGGTGGAGGTCAACAAAGATCCTCTCCTCCCTCCCATTGCCGGGGTACTTGATGTATTGATGCAGGGTAGACGGCACTACCCTGTTCTGGTGCAGCCAAGGTCGGCCGAGCAATGCTTTGTAGGAGGTACTAGAGTTAATCACATGAAACTGGACCTTAGTCATGAAATCGCCGAGGGAGAGGTTAAACTCGGCAATCCCCATGGGGACCTCGCACTTCTAGTTGAAGCCAGCAATCTTAACATTCTTGACCTCGACCAAGTGTACATCAAAGTAATGTTTCTGGTATATCCGGTAGGGGAGTATGTTCACTGTCGCCCCAGGGTCAATCAATACTATGTTGATGGGATGCCCATTCAGCTGCCCCCTCATATAGAGTGGCCTGTTGTGACTGCAGGTAGGCAGGAGCATGTCTTCTTCTGTGAAAGCCACGGCTACCTCGGGTGACATTTCTGCAAGGCATGCTTCCACATATGCTGGTGTCTGGAGCGCTGCGATGACGGCCTGCCGTGTCTCTTCATCCAGGGACAAGATCTCCCAGACGGTGAACCTGGCTGGGATCTTCTTCAGGTGCTTGACTATTCTGTTGCTAGCTCGGACCTCGAGCAACTTCATCTCTTCGGCTCTATTGCGCCTGCCCCCAGTCTGGGCTTGGGGAGCCGGCTCAGCGGGTGCTTCCTTCACCGGGTCAGGTATCACTTGAGCTAGCGGGACCTGTTGGGTCACTTCCTTCTCTTGCATGAACTCGGCAAGGTTCGGGGTGTTGTCAGGTTCTTCCCTTGACCGAGAAGGAACTACTGCCGGCGGGGCCGAGAGACTACATGTTTCTCTGGTCCGCTGAGACTCGCGGGGGCATGACTGCCTTCCCCCTTGAGTCGTAAGGAACTCAATAAATGAAGGGATATTCTGGCCTACTGGCTCTCCTGGGTAGAGACCAGAGGGAGGGGGAATCTCCATGCCTTGGACCCTAGGTCCAGGGATATGATATGGATGTTCTCCCCTGAGCAGGATGTTATGGTTGGCCTGAGGAGGGCGTCCCCATTTTCTTCCCGACCTAGTGGCATGCTGGGAGGTGGATGCTTCGGCCTGATTTACTTCTGACGACTCAATGGGCGTCTCCTATTCTTCCTCCCCCAGGGAGAGGGCAGTGTCGAACAATGCTGAGAGGGTGTTGCAAGAAAGGACGACCCCGCTCTTCTTCTTGTTTCTGGGCCTTCTCTACCTCCTTTTCTTCTTTTCTTCAGTGGCAGGCAACTGGCCTTCGGGGGGTTCACCCCATAAGAGAGGCTCTTCCTTTGCGTCAGCTTCTGCCCCCGGAGCTAGCTCGAGTGACTCGAACTCCTTCCAAGGGACATATTCCTTCAGCTCCACAGGCTGGATTTCGGGCTGTTCATAATCTTCGAGCCCGTCAATAATAGCTTGGAGTCTCTCCACCGTGGGGCTGGTCTCCTTGTGCACCTGGATATGTTTCTTTTTGTTGCTAGTGAAGCGCCTTACGACTAGCCGGGGGGCTGTGTCATGCCAAACAGGCGTCACTGGTGGCGGAGCTGGTCGAGGTGTGACACCCCTTATGTGGACCTCCGGCGTGGGCCGGGGGGCTTGCCTTCTTCTTCTATTCATTGTCGGCGCAGCCTGCCAACCTCCTTGGTCTTGAGCTGGTGCCGTAACGAAGGCTTCATATGTTGCAGTTGTGCTGGCCTCTGCCCATTCTTCAGGCAGCTGCTGGTAAAGAGTGGTCATATTAACAGAGGTACCGAGGTTTGGCATTTCATTCGGCTGCGGAGGATACACTTTGTGCTCCCCCATGTCCAGTTCTCCCTTCTTAATCAAGGACTCAATGACATCCTTAAAGATATAGCACTCCTCGATAGTATGCCCCAGCATCTGGTGGTATGGGCAGAAACGAGGATCATCCTTCCTTTTTATGTCGCCAGGCCTCTTTGGTTCTGGCAATGTGATTTTATTGTACCTGGTGGCCCATTCAAACAAGATCCAGGACTTATCTCGAGGAAAAGAATACAACTTATACCTCATTTTCTCTCGCAGGGAAGGACCTTCCCGCCGTTCAGTAACCCTGGTTGGAGGAGGATTGGGCGTCTCCTTGGATTTCTCTGTCTGTCTCTCAAAAGCTTGAAAGTCCAATTTGTGGACTTCTGGTGCTATCGGCTTCTTCTCGGCCTGCCTAGCCCTTTGACTTGATACAGTTGGAGCGGAAGAGTACCGAGCAAGGAATGCCTCGATCTCTGCCACTATATTGTTTAAACGGTCGAATGACCTTACTTCGGCACCAATCATTCTCTCAAGGATTTCTTTCTTCAGGTTCTGTTTACAGATTTGCATCGCGTCCTCCTGATGTGGGGATGCCTGCATCTCATGCTAAGGTTCCTCCACCTCTTTATGTAGTCAAGGACCGACTCATCATTTCTTTACCTCGTGGCGTAGAGTTCTGCCACGGTGACCTCCCATTCAGCTATGTAGAACCTTTCTTTAAATTTCTTCTGCATGTCGGGCCAGTTTGCAACGGACCCGGCGGGCAGGCTCGAGTACCATTCGAAAGCAAGCCCGGTAAGTGTTGAGCCAAAGAATTTGAGGAGGTAGGCTTCATCTGCGGCTAGATCTCCCATAACATTCACATGTTGTGCCCCTTGTGATTTGATGATAGGGAGTTGTTGTTTGGTTGTTTTGATGATAGCAACTCATTGAGTCTCCACATAAGAATGATGATGAAATGATGTTTTGAATGGATTATTCTGTTTGAATGTTCTGGTATATAGATTGCATTCTTGTTTTCTTTCTCTCACTGCATCGGTTCAATTTCTGTCATATGCATACTATGCATCAGTGCATTAACAGAGTCTATACATCGTCAGGTTGCTTGATCAGTGCATTAACAGAGTCTATACATTCGTTAGAGCTCAGCTCGTGACTTAGTCTGTTCATCCATGTTCATTTTTCATGTGTGCATCCCTCAGCAAAGTCTGTACACTCTACGGTTGGTTTATGCATATTCAATGTCTGCACGCTATAAAGTCTGTATAGAGTTTTTGCCTAGATTGCATCAGACAAGTCTGTACATTCTTCAGCAGCAAGTCTATACATTCCTATCTTTACCTACGTTGCACGAACATCAAGTCTATATATTGTGCATCGTTCAAAGCATAGTCTACATATTACCTGCTGTTGTGTTCGTGCATCATTTGAGTGAGTCTGCACATTGCTACATGCTGAGTCTACACATTCGTTTGGCATGTCAGGGCACTCATCTTCAATGTACATACTTTGAAATATGCATACTGCATTACACACCAGCAAGTCTGTACATCGATGCCGCATGCATGCATTCTAAGTCTGCACATTGTTTATACATTGCACGCAGAGTCTGCACACTCTTTGTCAACAAGTCTGTACATTGATGTAGCACGCATGCAGAGTCTATACACTCATAACCTTAGCCAGTGCATTCTGTGCTTCAAGCATACACAAAGTCTATACAACCTCCATTGGTTCACTCGACCAAGTCTGTACAGCCATGCACTGTCTTGCTTGCATGAATGAAGTCTGTACAAAGTTTTAAAGTTTTAAACTGATAATTCTCTTCGACTGACTGACAGGTATATCCTTCGAGAAGAAAAAAAATGATATGATTGGGCACGTGATCCGAGGTTGGCACCTGGCACGTGATCTGAGATTATCTCTGGACAAAGAGGGCACAAGCCCTGCACACGCCATAGCTGCTGCTGCTATAAATATGGAGCTTCTTCCTTAGAAGAAGACTGATCGTGACTGAAGTAGAAGAGAGCCACTGAGAGCCTGCACGATCCGGTGTGGAGAAGAAGAAGAAAAGAGTAGACAGTGAGAGGAAAAAGAAAAGAGAAGCAGAGAGGAGAAGAAAGAAGTCGCAGAAGAAAAGGAGAAAGAGAGAGAGCTCGTGAAGATCGAGAGAAAAAGAGAGAGAAGAGTAGAGAACTAAAGCCTTCTTTGAAGATTTGTTCTTCTGGTATTTGGATCAAATCCATGCCAGATTGCTCCTTGGCGAGCTACACTTTGTGGATTTCATTTCCAGCTTTCTGATTGCTGTATTTTCATTTCTTATTTTTTTTTTATCTGTTCACCGTTGTTCTTCCGATTCTCTGGTTTGAGGTCGGGTTCCTCCTGTGGACTCAGGAGAAGGGAGATTTTAATCTCCGGTTGCAAGTGACGGTGTGTCACTTGTAGGTTCCCTCTGGTCTTAGAGGAAGGGAGTCTCTGACTCCGGGTTTGCAGGTAGTGGTTGCTACCTGTGGGTTCCCTCCTGGTCTGGATGAAGAGAGACTTCGGTCTCTGGTTGCTAGTGATGGGTAGTCACTAGTGGTTTCCCTCCGGTCTGGAGGAAGAGGGGAGGTTGTTCCCCTGGTCAAGCTGTTAGGTAGCATTTGTTTGCAGACTGAGTCTGCGGTTCTAGCTGTTGCTAGTGGAAGCCTCACTCCGGTTTGGAGTGAGGGGTGGACGTAGGTTTGTGGACCGAACCACCTAAAAACTCTTCTTGCATCGTGGTTTGAGTGTCTATTCTGATCCGCTAGATGTATGCTTAGGTTCGATCTGAATCGTTTGTCTAGCGAAGAATTTATTTCATATTTTTTATTTGAGATTGGTTCTGAGAGTGTCAAATTCACTCAAGTCATCTGAGCATCTAAGTTCCATTCGTTCACTTGATTGAGTTCAGTTAATAATGCAAGTTTGCTTAGAAGTCTGCACTCTTGCAGCTCAACTGTTTGTTCAAGACAATCATTGTCCTTCTTATCTTGTATAGCTTAACTAGTCTAGATTCCACTGTCGTATCTGGTTATAGTTTTTAATTGGGAAAATTTATAAAGGGGAGATTCATTCACCCCCCTCTGAATCCATCGCACCGGTCCCAACAATTGGTATTAGAGCGGGTCTCGGACTGATCAGATCCAACGATCTGCAGAGGGTCCTATCATCTTTGGTGCATTTTTGAACTTACCCTCTGGTGCATTGATCTGTTTGCCGATTTATTCCATGGGTTCTCCACCGGTTTTCAATGGCTCTGATTTTAACTCGTGGGTTAGCAGTCTCCATAACTATGTGAAACTGATTGATCCGGATCTATGGAAGTTAATCTCACACGGTCCTCACAGACTACCAAAGAAAGAATCCAAATGGACTGACAGTCACAGATCAAGGCATGGAGAGAATCAGAGAGTTTTGAATCTAATGAAAGAAGCTACTGACAAGGCCCTACATTCTTGTTTTCATGACTGCAGGTCCGCTAAGGACATTCTGGATAACCTGAAGCTAGCTCAGAGGAGAAATGAGGACAGATGCATGATGGCTAACAGAAGAAATCAAAGTGGCAGCCAAAATGAAGAAGAGGATGATGATGAGGTAAACCTCTTCGAGAATTATACTTTAGATGATTGGCAGGGTGCATATGGTGAGTTACTTGAGTCACATGAGATGTTAAGAAAATAATATAAAAAATTGAAAAAGAAAATTGATCTGAATAGTTCAGAGTCCTCATGTGAAAATTGCTTAAAACGAAAACAGTCCTATGATGCATGCTTGTCTGAAGTCCAAGTGCTTAAGAAACAAGTTGGCTTATTCAAAGAAGAAAATCAAGAACTTGTATGTGAAATTTCTGAACTAAAAGAAAAACTTAGCTCGATTGATGATGATCATGTTCATTTTAATAATTTAGTTCAGAATGAAAAACTGTTGAAAGAATTTGAATGTGTTAGCTCTGAATTGGATATTCTAAAATCTGAAAATGAATGTCTTAGGAAATAATGTGAAAAACTCCAGGCTCAAACAATATGTTCTGGTAAATCTGCATGCAATGAGTGTCCATTTCTCAACGAAATAAATGAAAATCTTCACTCAAATTTAGAATGGCAGAAGGAGTTAATTGTTTCCCTAAAGGAAGAAAACAGAGATCTATTAAACAAGACTCTGGAGCTTGAACAGATAGAGGAAGAGCTGAATGATAAAATGAGCTCAATGAAAATTGATAAAGGCTCTGTTGAAGAAACTGAAAATCTGAAATCAAAAAATGACAAATTAACTAAAGAGGTTGAAGGATTGAAGCAGTTGAACACTGCTATGTCAGAGAAACTTACTTTCTTAGAAAAAGGAAAATCTGTTTACATTGAAGAATCTGAAAAATTGAGAAATCTGGAACAAGAAGTTGAGAAATATAAAACTGCAAACAAGGTGCTAAACGAATGTGTAAATCGCAATGAACAAGAGATTGCCAGTTATGAAATACATATCGTTTCTCTGGAAAATGAAATTAAGGATTTGAATAATTCCTTGTCAAAATTTGTGGACGGAAAAGATAATCTGGACAAGATTCTAGGAACAAAGGCTAATTGTCAGAAGGAAGGGTTGGGCTATAACCCTTCAAACAAGAAGAGTTTTAAAAACAAAGTTCAAACTTCCTTTGTTTCCAGCTCAACTTCTCACAGCCCTCAGAACCTTCCTGGTTCTCAGTTATCTGCTCAAAAGAAAACAACAGAAAAACAAAAAGAAAAGAACCAACATGTTTCTGTCCCCACTTTACATGTTCTACCCACACACTCACATGCATCTAAAAAGAAAATGATCTGTCATTACTGTCACAAGTTCGGTCATCTGATGCATGAGTGTAATTTGATGGAAAAGGATGACTTAACTGCTGAACAAAATAATCAGGTTAGAAAGCATGTCTCTAGGGAAAAGAAAATTCATTGCTATAATTGTGGAAAAATGGGACATGTTGCTGTTCAGTGCTGGTCAGCTGAAGGCAAGAGAAAATTCTATCCTCATGTTAATCATGTCCATCAGAATGTTATCAATAAGAATAAATATGCTGTCATAAATCAGCGTGGTAGGTGCTTCAATTGTGGGAAGCCAGGCCATAGGGCAAAAGATTGTTGGCATGTTCAGGGAAAGAAATTTAATTCTGAAATTGCCAAATTCCCTGCAAACAGAAATGATTTTGGTAGAAATAAATCTGCTTTCAAAGAAAAGATTCTTGTATGTTTTGAATGTGGAAAACTTGGCCACCGAGCTTCAGAATGCTGGTGGGAAGGTTATGGTAAACCAAAATTTCATGTAAGTAACAGAAATTTCCATGTTTATCCACATAGATTCCATGATTATAATCATGTTCACAAAAAGAACTCAAAGGCTGTTACATCATGTCATTATTGTGGACAGGTTGGGCATTCTATGTATAATTGTCATATCATGTGTTTTGATGATAAACAAGCTATAAACTTGTTGAGAAAACCTGCTAGGAGTGTCACGGCTAATACAGGACCCAAGACTGCTTGGGTTCCTGCAGGATCAAAATGATTAATGTGCTGCAGGTGTGCCTTGGAGCTGATGAATAAAGGGGTTAATAATCCAAGGCACTCACAAGTGAAACCCCCCCAGGAGTGAACTATTCAGGTTAGTTCTGAAAACTCAGTTTAAATTCTATCTTCTGAATTTGTGTGCTCCGGATGCTTGCATATCATGACAACTCCTTTGATGAATGCATTATACATTCTTGCTATGATACATATTTGTCAACTTCCCTGTATAATGATATTGCATATGTTGCATTAAGAAACCTCACTTATTGCATATAGTTAGGGGGAGTTTGGTTATCCGTGCATAATGTTCATGACATTCATGTTCAGGAAATATCTGAAGGAGAGTCATTGCATAAGCATGCATGTAGAGCAGTGTATTGCAGATCATCAATTTTGAAAAATCTAAAAAGAAATGATTCTCACTGCATATCATTCAGCCATGACTATGTCTAAGCTCTCTCTCCTCTAATTCTTCCCATTCATTTGCAAAATCACATGCATATAGACAGGGGGAGTGTTGTATGTAATTCAGAGAGGTCATCAACTTCATTGAAACTCAAATTCTTTTCTCTCTTGAATTCATTAAAGCCCTTGACCCTGATGAGTTGAGTCTGACAATATGGCAATCTGTTAGTCAGTTCTAATTCTTAAGCAATAGAAAACAGACTTCTTCCTTTATAAGAATTTTAATTGCTTAAAGACTGACTTAATGGTTTAAATTTTATAAACTTTAGAGTTTAAAGATTACAATCAGTAAATAAGAGTGTTGATAATTGATAATAACTCTCAACCCTTATTTCATTACATGTCAGACAAAGTTAATTGTGTCTGAAATCTGAAAACTCACCTGAAATCCTGTTAGAGAAGGCTAAGTATGTGTATTGTCCTTAAACAAGTCATTCTGAAACAAATAAAGGACAGCTAAGAAAAATATTGAAAAATCTTGAAAAATATTTGAAAAATAACATTGGCAGAGCAATGACTGGTAAAGCACTGAGAAACTGAGTGATCCATCAAAGAAATGGACAACACGTATGTCATGATGTGTATCAGTTATCTCTGTATAAAAGATCAAAATAGTAGGGTGGTTTCACTGAGTACCTGGGGGTACCTACGTCTCATAAACGTGTACCTTCACACAAAAAGGTGCAAATCATTCCTGTTGAATTTGATTATAGGCAGAATGGTCCATCATGTTGAGTATCTAGGGGTACTGGTGTCTGATAAACGTGTACCCTTACGCAAAAAGACAAATGGCACCTGAATGCCCTTGATGAAATCAAATTGAAAATGCTGATCCTTCTAAGAGAAAATTCAGGTATGTCAAATTGTTTAATTTCAATACATGACCTGATATCTCTAGCAAATTTTACTGAGTCTAAGAAAGTAAGATGCTTTGAAACTGAATCTCTCATGCTCAAATGTGATTCTGGTTTATTGCTATTATCATGCATAGCAAACTCATTCAATGATTGTAGTGCATGAACTCTAACTTTTATAACCTTCAAACCAGAATTCTATCTCTAAGCAGTTTCTAAATTCATATGACTGAAGACTCTGTGCTTTAGAATGCTTAATTCCTGAACTACTTGCTCAGAATGCCAGTCAGATGTCCTTCTTCCCTTATTTTTTTTACCTCCTCTTTGTTGATGGCAAAGGGGGAGAATAATTGTCTGTTTGATAGCATCCCAGGGGGAGAACATGTACTATGCAAAGGGGGAGAGTTGTCAAACTTTCATGTTGATAGGGGGAGTTCTTATATTCAGTACTCTCTTTGCATGTTTCTATGGGGGAGAATTGGTATCAGACTTCATACATGTCTTTCATTCCACTCACAAACCTTTTTGATTGTGTCAAAGGGGGAGAATTGTTTGCTGAGTCTGTGTAACTCATTGTGTTGACATCATCAAAAAGGGGGAGATTGTTGTGCCCCTTGTGATTTGATGAAAGGGAGTTATTGTTTGGTTGTTTTGATGATAGCAACTTAATGAGTCTCCACATAAGAATGATGATGAAATGATGTTTTGAATGCATTATTATGTTTGAATGTTCTGGTATATAGATTGCATTCTTGTTTTCTTTCTCTCACTGCATCGGTTCAATTTCTGTCATATGCATACTATGCATCAGTGCATTAACAGAGTCTATACATCGTCAGGTTGCTTGATCAGTGCATTAACAGAGTCTATACATTCGTTATAGCTCAGCTCGTGGCTTAGTCTATTCATCCATGTTCATTTTGCATGTGTGCATCCCTCAGCAAAGTCTGTACACTCTACGGTTGGTTTATGCATATTCAATGTCTGCACGCTATAAAGTCTATATAGAGTTTTTGCCTAGATTGCATCGGACAAGTCTGTACATTCTTCAGCAGCAAGTCTGTACATCGTCTTGGTGTAGGCGTGGCAAAGTCTGTACATTACATCGCATGCTCACACACTCGCAGGTCTATACATTGGCTGCTACACTCGCAAGTCTATACATTAGCTGCTGCATGCTCACACAACCATTAAGTCTATACATCGTGCATCCTCAAGTTAGTGCTTGTTAAGATCCGTCTCACTTAGCGTCTCACTTAGCGTCTTACAAGTCTGTACATTGTTTTAGCATGATCCGTCTCACTTAGCGTCTCACTTAGCGTCTTTGTCCATGCATCATTCAAAGTCTGTACAGCCTGTGTTCACAAGATCAAGTCTGGACATTGTCTTAGCATGCATTCATTACAGCAGAGTCTATACATTCTCTGCTGATATATTTGTGCATAGTTCGTGCATTGATTTGTCTCGCACACATATTCAAAGTCTGTACAGCCTGTGTTCGCAACACTAAGTCTGTACATTGGCTGGCTGCTACAACACTAAGTCTGTACATTGGCTAGTTTCTGCAACACTAAGTCTGTACATTGGCTGGCTGCTGCAACACAAAGTCTGTACATTGGCTGGCTGCGGCATTGCACGCGCTCAAAGTCTATACACTGCTTGCACGCGTTCAAGTCTATACATTCCTATCTTTACCTACGTTGCACGAACATCAAGTCTATATATTGTGCATCGTTCAAAGCATAGTCTACACATTACCTGTTGTTGTGTTCGTGCATCATTTGAGTGAGTCTGCACATTGCTGCATGCTGAGTCTACACATTCGTTTGGCATGTCAGGGCACTCATCTTCAATGTACATACTTTGAAATATGCATACTGCATTACACACCAGCAAGTCTGTACATCGATGCCGCATGCATGCATTCTAAGTCTGCACATTGTTTATACATTGCACGCAGAGTCTGCACACTCTTTGTCAGCAAGTCTGTACATTGATGTAGCACGCATGCAGAGTCTATACACTCATAACCTTAGCCAGTGCATTCTGTGCTTCAAGCATACACAAAGTCTATACAACCTCCATTGGTTCACTCGACCAAGTCTGTACAACCATGCACTGTCTTGCTTGCATGAATGAAGTCTGTACAAAGTTTTACAGTCTTAAACTGATAATTCTCTTCGACTGACTGACAGGTATATCCTTCGAGAAGAAAAAAATGATATGATTGGGCACGTGATCCGAGGTTGGCACCTGGCACGTGATCTGAGGTTATCCCTAGACAAAGAGGGCACAAGCCCTGCACACGCCCTAGCTGCTGCTGCTATAAATATGGAGCTTCTTCCTCAGAAGAAGACTGATCGTGACTGAAGTAGAAGAGAGCCACTGAGAGCCTGCACGATTCGGTGTGGAGAAGAAGAAGAAGAAGAGTAGACAGTGAGAGGAAAAAGAAAAGAGAAGCAGAGAGGAGAAGAAAGAAGTCGCAGAAGAAAAGGAGAAAGAGAGAGAGCTCGTGAAGATCGAGAGAAAAAGAGAGAGAAGAGTAGAGAACTAAAGCCTTCTTTGAAGATTTGTTCTTCTGGTATTTGGATCAAATCCATGCCAGATTGCTCCTTGGCGAGCTACACTTTGTGGATTTCATTTCCAGCTTTCTGATTGCTGTATTTTCATTTCTTGTTTTTTTTTATCTGTTCACCGTTGTTCTTCCGATTCTCTGGTTTGAGGTCGGGTTCCTCTTGTGGACTCAGGAGAAGGGAGATTTTAATCTCCGGTTGCAAGTGACGGTGTGTCACTTGTAGGTTCCCTCTGGTCTCAGAGGAAGGGAGTCTCTGACTCCGGGTTTGCAGGTAGTGGTTGCTACCTGTGGGTTCCCTCCTGGTCTGGAGGAGGAGAGACTTCGGTCTCTGGTTGCTAGTGACGGGTAGTCACTAGTGGTTTCCCTCCGGTCTGGAGGAAGAGGGGAGGTTGTTCCCCTGGTCAAGCTGTTAGGCAACATTTGTTTGCAGACTGAGTCTGCGATTCTAGCTGTTGCTAGTGGAAGCCTCACTCCGGTTTGGAGTGAGGGGTGGACGTAGGTCTGTGGACCGAACCACCTAAAAACTCTTCTTGCATCGTGGTTTGAGTGTCTATTCTGATCCGCTAGATGTATGCTTAGGTTCGATCTGAATCGTTTGTCTAGCGAAGAATTTATTTCATATTGTTTATTTGAGATTGGTTCTGGAGAGTGTCAAATTCACTCAAGTCATCTGAGCATCTAAGTTCCATTCGTTCACTTGATTGAGTTCAGTTAATAACGCAAGTTTGCTTAGAAGTCTGCACTCTTGCAGCTCAACTGTTTGTTCAAGATAATCATTGTCCTTCTTATCTTGTATAGCTTAACTAGTCTGGATTCCACTGTCGTATCTGGTTATAGTTTTTAATTGGGCAAATTTCTAAAGGGGAGATTCATTCACCCCCCTCTGAATCCATCGCACCGGTCCCAACATCACATAGTAGGCAATGTGCTCCCTAGGAGACCCTTGCCCGTTAAACTTTTCAAATTTCGGCGGCTTGGTGATACCGGCCGGGAGTCTTTTGGCAACATAGTGTGCCGGGTAGGGTACCCGATACACATCGAAGGGCCTGCGGTCACCATCGCCCCTTTCTTCTAGCTTCATGTCTATCATCTGTTCAAGCATCAGTCTATTCACCGTCGCCGGGTCCACCGGGTTGGGGTAGAAATGAGCAGGTTGCGCCAGTGGCGTTGTTAACACTGTCGCCTGAGGTGCAATGGTGGATCCCTGGAATGGTAGGTTCGGCGGCAGGGCCGGAGTTGCATGCTGTGACTGGTGCAGGGGGATGCCCCCGGTGTAGCTGGGGATCGGTGGAGACACCGTCGCCTGTGGAGAAGCTTCCGAGGCTTGACCGTTACCCCCAGGGGTCTCTGGTAATGCTTCGGTCTGCCCGGATGTCGAGGGTTGAGCAGCTCTGTCGGTCAACTGCTTCCTTAGCAACTCGATCTCTCTTTGATATTGCTGCATCATAAGTAATACAGCGGGGTCACTCATTGAGAGGCTAGGGGTGCCCCCTCTCTCTTTAGCTGGCGCCTCTTCGAACGAAGTGGATGGTCCTCCCGTGGTGCCTTCAGTAATGACATTGGCGGCCAGGGCCATCGACGATTCCCCATGGTCAGTCCCTTCGGTGTAAGCTTGTGTCTTTTCAGTTGCTGCTTTCCCTCTTCTGGTGAGAGGTCCCTGGCCTTGCCACAAGTCTGGCCATTTCTTCGGGCTCGGTCGGTAAGGCGCCGTACCGGCCGAATACTCCTGCCATATTGCAAGTGTAGACCCTTAGGTCTCTGCCTCTCCTTGATGCTCTTCTCGATGGCCTACCTGGGAAGACTAATCTGTCAAAGACCGACCCCCGCGGCTTCACCTCTTCCCTCAGCGGGGACTGATAGCGCTCCTCAGAGTAGTTCCTAGACTCGGCACTAGGCACGGGTCGGATTTCTTCTTCTTCAAATGCGGAGGTCACTGCCCCCAGCAGTCTTTGGCGACCCAAGGGAGTGCTCCCTGGGCCCCGCAGGTAGTTTCTCATGGCTTGCTCCACTCCTTCCCAGTCTTGATCAGGAGGAGAGGCGGGTGGTGTTGCCCTGTTGACAGCAACGGGCATGTGGATCGCAGGCTCCACACGGGCAGCCTGATAGTGACGTCAGTGGTGTCGACGGTGGGTGTTCTCCGGTGGGGCCAGTGTGGCCGATGCCGGCTGATAGACGGGGGCCGATGTCTTGACCCGGTCTGCTTGTTGAGCCCTTGCCGGGTGAAATGTGCTGGGCCTTTCTTGGGTTGGTGAAGTAACCCGGGCTGCCTTGGGAACCCATGCCTGCTTGCCCTTGGTCGGCCTAGGGGCCGGTTGGTGATGTGGAACTGTGGCTGGAGATGCGGGCGTCATACTGCCCTTCATCTTCCCCAGTGACTGGAAGGAGTTGCGCACCGGTACGGCAGGTATGATGCGATCCGGGATCACTTCGGTGCGTTGCCCCGGAAAGATGCACCCGGAACGTTCCGATGACAGTAGACTTGCCGGTGCTGGAGACCCGGCCTCGGGGTGATGCAGTGGCATGGCTCCTCTGGAGCCTTCTCTGGTGGGAAGCCGATCCTGTGCATGACGGGTTGGCATTCTGGTGCACATGGTGCACATTGCAGCCCAGCATCTTCACGGGGGCAGTCTTGGGGGATTCGGCCATTGGTCGGCCGGCAGCAGCTTTGGTGGCCCCCTGGATGGAGGTGTTGCTCTTGATCCCGTCAGACGCTTCCACGTCCAACAGGTTCGTGAAGGCCACTCCCAAAAAGTTGGGGAAGCCAACCGAGGGAGGGAAGCTCCCGAAAGTGAGGGGGACGGCCAAGTAGCCGTTCCGTACGTGACTCTCGACGGGTTGCTGACCGAAAGTGAGGGCCATCTTGACGTTTGGAATGCAACCTGCATTTGCAAATTGAGGAATTAGTATTACAAGAAGGGGGCCGTGGAGCCCTTAATTCTGGCAAAGAGATGAAGGGTGATCGGGTCCCACCGGGCGTGCCAAACTTGTGGACGCACTTTTTATTAAATAGTTGGTTTATTCATTTATTGTGCTGCTTTGTCGGTTTATTAAGTGCGTGGGCGTGCCAGTCACGGAGTGACAATTTATTCGGGCTCCGAAGAGCCCATGGTCCGCACGATCTGACTCGGTCAGACGATTGTGTGGTTCGGGTCGGGACTGAGACCCGTTGTGCCATAAATGTCACAACGTCATTTACATCCCCTCGGAGAGGGGAATACCCTTGATTAATTG
The DNA here is from genome assembly GCA_022559845.1 of Amorphophallus konjac. NCBI lineage: Eukaryota > Viridiplantae > Streptophyta > Magnoliopsida > Alismatales > Araceae > Amorphophallus > Amorphophallus konjac. The sequence continues at coordinate 20,331,313 of CM040125.1, forward strand.
CCAGAAATAAGGGCTCCACGACCGAAAGAAATACTAATCAAAGCAGGAAGGAAAAGGTAGACGGGCTACGCGGCGAGCCCGACGTGAGGGCATGAATACTCGGATTATGTCGGTCACCGACAGACCATTCCATATTTGGACAAAAGTTCATACGGAAAACAAGACGATAACGGGGGACGAATCTGAGCGAATGTCTGCCGAGGGACGGCAGTTTTAATGTAGGGATGAAAGTTGGATCCCGGTGAGGGAGAGGACCCTGATGAGATATTGGCCCGAGGTAAGGCTGAGCGGTCACCATGACGAGAGGGAGGACTCCCGAGGGTGAAGTTCGGCTTACAAGAGCATCATCAATATTCCCAGATTCGGAATTCAAAAAGGGGAGACGAAGACCATGTCGTTATGTCTGTGATTTGTTTCGCATGGCGTTTATTATTAGGGCCCATTTACTAGAATCACTCCCTCTATATTTTACCACCATCACTATTATTGTTACTCCTTTTTATTACGAGATTTTATCCCACGTGTATGTTTGTTAAAGGAATGATGGAGTGTACCGTTGGGGAATTCAGGAGCGTGCTGCTGGAGGTTGAAGGTAAGCGTGCCGCCGAAGGGTGTACCGCTGAAGGGTGACGAAGCGTACCGCTAGGGGTTGAAGGCAGGCGTACCGCTGAAGGGAGCTGGGATGCTAATGAAGAGTTAAGAGAGGTGGACGGTGCCGCTGGTGAAGGGGGGAGAGCGTACCGCTGGAGGGTGAAAGAGGTGCACTGCTCAGGAAGCAAAGGAGAGCGTACCGCTGGGAGATATAGAAGTGTGCCGCTGAGGGCAAGGGGGGAAACTGAGGCGTACCGCTGGAGCCTGGAGGCTAGGGTGTACCGCTAAGGAGTCGGCTGGGGCGCGAAGAATCAGAGTAGTCAGGCTGTGGCTTAACAGGGTGGCGTAGAATTTGAGAGGGAGAGGGCCCCTTACTTATGCAATTCTGACGGGGAGTCTCAAGGGATCCGGCTGTCAGTCTTTCATCAGGTGATTGAGTCCCGAGTCACGTTTGGTAGTGTAGTTCTTGGGGTCTTATTCGGTTCAATTCCTTGAATTTTGTATAGTCCTTTTTTGTTGACTAAAATGTCTAATTGTTGTTTAGTCCGTCTGTTTGCTGCTTCTTTTCATCTTTTAATTTTTTATTGTTATTCCTGACGAAAATTCGGCAGCATCTCCCCTTGACACGGGAGGTAAGGGAATACAAGGGACATGTCCACAGGGAGTGACATGAACCAACAACTTAGGTGGGTGCCTGGGCAGCCACCTTTGGAGAAACTTCGAAAAACTCGGGGAAAACGCCAAACGAGAGACCAGTAGGCTGAGACAAGCTACGAGTACTCCGGAGAAAAGAGGGCCAAGGGGTGCTGGGCTGACAGTCCAAGGGTGTGCCGCTGGGCAGGCCAATAGAGGAGGTGTGCCGCTGGACAGCCAAAGGGGGGGGTTACCGCCATGCGAGAGAATGGGAGGTTGTACCGTTGGACAAACCCATGGAAGGGCGTACCGCTGGGCAAACTCAATGGTGTACCGCTGGGGGTGGGATTAGGCACGCTGTTAGAGGACTTGAATGGTATGGTGACTGAGGGGTTCGAATGGCAACGAGTACCATGAGGTTTGAAGGGAGGACTCCTTCCCGATTAGTAGACAAATCCCTTCGAGCTGAACCAAGCTGACTGACGGTATGGGGGGAAAGCCACAACGAAGGTAGAAGACCCCGGGGGGGAGGAGATGCAAACCACCGATTAAGGACGGGGAGAAGACAACAAATGCAACAACAGAAGGCAAAGCCAAAAGGGTATTTCATTCATGACAGATTCGAGATGACAAAGATCGTGGCCTGGAGGCCAACTACAATATACTGCAGAACAAAACAAAAGAAACTGTGACAAGAGAAGAGGAAAACTGAGAAATAAAGAAAGAAGAGGAACAAAGGAAAAAATGGTGCCGGGGGAGAGTTGGAACGAGGAAGGGTGCCTCCTTCACCCCATTCCTCCTCTCCCCATACAGGTGGCTCACTCCCTCTCAATCTCTCCACGCTTCTATACCTTCTTCTCCTTCTCTTCTTCTTCTCTTCTTCTTCTTCTCTTCTTCTTCTCTGGTGCTCTCTTCGAACGGGTCCTTTTTTTCTCTTTCCTGTGTGTCTCTCTTTCTCTCTTCCGTGAGAGCCCCTTTTATAAGTGGACCGTTGACGGGGAAGCCTCATGATGGCACTGCCATCCGAGGTTGACTTCGGTATCTTCCTCGTCAGGTGAAGATCTCCTTCATCCAACCGGAAGGTGACACCGAAGCGGGTGCTAGCTGGCTTTGAAGTGGCAGAACTGTGCGCCAATGGGTCTACCTACTGACCGTTATATCTTCTGCCGGTGCTTGCCGTTCAAGGGAATTCAACGATGTGCCACTGAGGGCTGAGGGGCCGTGCCGCTGAGGGCTTGGAGGCTGTGTCGCTGGAGGCTTCCAAGGGGCGTGCCGCTGAGGGTCGCCGAGAAGGCGTGCCGCTGGGAGTACTCCCGTAGAACTTGCCGCTGGGGAAGCTGGCAGCGTGCCGCTGGGGCACTTCAGGGGGCGTGCCGCTGGGGCACCTCAGGGCGTGCCGGTGGGGCACTTCAGGGTGCGTGCCGCTGGGGCACTTCAGGGTGTGCCGTCGAGGCCGTTTGGAGCGTGCCGTTGAAAGGGGCACCAGCTCTTGATTTAGGAACTTAAGTTGTGCATTCTTGGGGGTATTTCTTCACCGTTAGGGACCCGAGGGGGGGGGGTCCATAGCAGTGTATCAATTCAGGAGGGCATCCTGTGTTTTCTTAGTCTCTTGATGCGCCCGTGCAAATATGGGGATTTGCCGGACGGTAGTATTCCTCCGGGGCCCTGGGGGGCCAGTCTCCCGGAGTCTTCTCCCTTTGACTTTGTCGTTAATGCGGGGCTCAGTGGGACATATGAACGTACAATTTTATACGTCCACAGTGGTCCATGCGACTGTAGCTCAGGAGATGGATATTTTAAGGACTCGAGAATCGAGAATGGATTGGTGTTAGCAAGGACATATTCAAGAGAATGATGTCCAGTGGCTAGATGTGTAGCAGCCTTCGAGCCTGGCATCTTTTGTGGTTTCTTTGCTCTTCGGTAAGTGTTTTGGCGTGTTAATGGTTCCGAGATCGAGGTAGGCAGAGGTGGGGAGCGTGTAGCAGCGGCTAGCTCAACCGCTGTGGGAGAGTGTGGCTGGCGATCAGCAGAGTCAATGCTTGAGGCGTGGTGAGTTGCAATTCGGGGAATTGCAGTGCTGAACCCGAAGTCCCGTCGTTGGGCGAAACAAGAGAAGAATACATCTATGAAGCCCTCGAAGCTGAAGAAGATGACGAAGGCTTCATCGACTTATAGCCGGCTCCCCAGGAAATAGAAGATGGCAGCCAAGCCACTGTTGATGAATTGGTTGAAATAAACCTCGGCACGAGAGATGATCCCAGGCCGACCTTTCTTAGTGCCCTCTTACTACCCAAAGAGAGGGGGCAATACATGAAGCTACTCCAAGAATTCTGAGACTGTTTGGCTTGGAATTATAAAGAAATGCTAGGCCTTAGCCCTGTAGTCGCTCAGCATATACTGGCCATTGACCCTAAAGCCGAGTCGGTGAAGTAGTCACCTCGGTGAATTAGACCAGAATTAATAAGCCAGGTTTGCAAAGAGGTTGACAAGCTCATAGTTGTCGACTTCGTGGTGGAAAATCAATACACTACATGGTTGGCCAACATTGTGCCTGTTAAGAAGAAGAACAGCCAGATCAGGATTTGTGTGGATTTCTGAGATCTGAATAAAGCTTGTCCGAAGGATGATTTTTCGGTGTCCATCACTGAAGTTATGATCGATGCCACCACTGGCCATGAGGCTTTGTCATTTATGGACGGATCGTCCGGCTACAATCAAATTTGGATAGCCAAACATGAAAGAATTCACACAGCTTTCCAGCCGCCTAAAGGGATATTCCATTATAAAAGAATGCACTTCGTCCTCAAAAATGCTGGCACCACTTATCAAAGGGCGATGACAAAAATATTCGATGATTTGCTCTACTACAAAGTCGAATGCTATATTGATGACTTAGTCGTCAAAACAAAGAAGAGGGAGGATCACTTGGCAGACCTCAAAATTATATTTGAAAGGCTGCGACAGCATGAGCTGAAGATGAACCCGATGAAGTGCGCTTTTGGCGTCTCTAGTGGAAAGTTCCTGGGCTTAGTCGTCAGATATAGGGGGATTGAAATAGACTCCGCCAAGATCAAAGCTATTCGGGAGCTACCTCCTCTTAGAAACCTAATAGAACTACGGTCATTGCAAGGCCGGCTATCCTACATACGCAAGTTCATCTCCAACCTGTTCGGACAGTGTCAGCCATTCCACAAGCTAATGATGAAGAATGTGCCTTTCCGCTGGGGCGAAGAATGTCAGAAAGCTTTCGACCAGTTGAAAGAATACCTGAAGACTCCGCTAGTGCTGGGGACGCCTGTCAAAGGGTGGCCACTAATCTTGTACATAGCTGTCACCGAATGCTCTCTGGGGGTAATGCTGGCCCAAAATAATGATGAAGGAAAAGAACAAGCTCTCTACTACCTCAGTCGGAGATTGGTCGGGGTTGAAGGAAACTACACGCCTATTGAAAAAGTCTGCCTCACATTGGTCTTTGCAGCCAAGAAAATGAGGCATTACGTGCTATCACATGAAGTTCAACTAATATCCAAGGTTGACCCAGTCAAACATATACTTTCTCAGCCAGTTCCAAAAGGGCGACTGGGTAAATGAGCTATCATCCTCATGGAGTTTGACATTACCTATGTGCTGCAAAAGGCTATCAAAGGCCAGGCCATTGTAGACTTCTTTGTAGTGCACCTAGTACCTGAAAATTCCCCATTGATTATGGAGCTCCCTGTAGATGAAACCCTCAAAGTGGACCAAGTCCAGCAGGCCACCTAGCATCTATACTTCGATGGGGCTTCAAGAACAGAAACATCCCCATTAGGACAAACAAGAATAAGAGCGGGGGTAGGCGTCATCCTCAAATCCTCCGAAGGAGAGGTGCTGCATACCTCTTGCTCAATCAACAAAGCCTACACAAATAATGAAGCAGAATACGAGGCTCTAATTGTCGATCTCCAGGTTGCTCTCTCCATGGAGATCCGAATGTTACAAGTGTTTTGGGATTTGATGTTAATCATCAAACAAACCCAGGGACAGTTTGAATTTTGAAAACCTGAATTACTCCCCTACCACGCTAAGGCAAAGCAACTCATGGGGTAGTTCTACTTTATTGAAACAAACCATGTTGGCCGAGGTCAAAATGCACAGGTCGATGCATTAGCAAAGCTGGCAAGCTCACTGGCAATCCCGCCGAATGAGTCACTCAACATACAGGTGATAAATCGACGGCAAGTCCCCAGCATGATAGAAGAAGAGCTAGGTGAAGAAGAACCTGAAATAGCAATCGTAGAAGTGGTCGGCTCACCCGACTGGCGAGAGCCCCTCATGCATTGGTTTAAACACCAGTAGCTACCCAAGCAAAGTGAAGAAAAGATTAGACTGATCCAAATGAAAGACTCTTACAAAGTCAGAAATGGAATTCTATTCCGAATTGTGGCAGACGCCAGAAAGAAAATACTGCTCTGATGCCTCTCTATGGAAGAGGCCTGGAGAGTCATGAAGGAAATTCATGCCGGGTCAGGTAGAGCACACTAGGCAGGGCCGAAGATGAAGATCAAAATTAAAAAGCTGGGCTATTATTGGCTGACAATGTTCGACGACTACTGCAAGTATGCTAAATCATGTCAAAAGTGGCAAGAGCACGCAACGGCCCCCGGGAGACCTCCAACACAGCTACATCCGACATCACCCAGTTGACGTTTTGCTCCATGGGGAACAGATGTCATGGGCCCATTCCCCCCATCCTCTTCGGGATGTAAATATATCCTGGTAGTGACAGATTATTTCTCCTGCTGGGCAGAGGCTATAGCCCTGAAAGAAGTAACATGAGAGATTGTAGCCCGATTTACCCAACGAAACATAATATTATGATTCGGCATCCCCAACCGGATCGTCTCAGACAATGAAAGCCACTTCCGGAATCAGAAGGTTTACAGACTGGCCAAAAAATACAAGATAGACTAGAGGACAACCACTCCGTACAACCCGCAGGCAAACGGGTTGGCCGAGGCATTCAATAAACCCTCTGCACCCTCCTGGCTAAGACTGTCAGTTCTAGCAAGAAGGACTGGGAAGATAATATATACAAGGCATTGTGGGCGTACCATATTGTCTATAAAACTCCAACAGGCTGTTCGCCCTTCTCTTTGGTGTACGGCTCGGGAGCAGTCATCCCCATTGAACTAGAGGTACCTACACTTCGGGTCGTAATCCAACATGAATCGGTCGAAGATGGCCGAACTAACGCAGAACGAAGGCTAGAAGAGCTCTACGACCTAGAAGGGAAGCGACTCCAGGCTCAGCAAAACATACAGGTCTATCAAGCCCGCATAGTCCGCGCCTTCGACAAGCTTGTCAAAGGGCGTGAATTCAAGAAAGGTGACCTTGTAATGGTCAAAAGAAAGGAAGTAATGGCTGCCAATCCTAAGGGTAAGCTGAATGAAAACTGGCTTGGGCCCTATGTGGTTCAAAAGGTCTATGAAGGAGATGCGTATGTAGTTGTCAACCATAGGGGGAAAACTCAATTCTCGCCCCTTAATGGAAAGCACTTGAAACTATATTATGTACCGCTTCCCCAATTCGATGAACAATTAAACCCCACACCTCACGTAGAGCAAGCATGTTTCTTAGATCTCCCATGAGACTATGCAATATCCACTCAAAAAAAGAGAGAGAAGAAAAGAAAGGAGAAGAAGGAGAAGAAAGAGAAAAAGAAAGACAAGAAGAAAAAAGGAAAGAAAAATAAGAAGAAAGAATAAAAAAAATAAAAAAAATGTCGTCAAAGTCACCGGGGGATGTTGATTCATCAAGTCCCACCGGAATTTAAAATTTCTCCTCTGGCCCAGACCATTCATCTTGGCCGAATGACCAAACAACTGCACTCCATGCAGTAGCAAAAGCCTCAAATATAGCTCGACACTACGACATCTTGTTCCACCGGTGCATAAACCTTTGACTTGGACCTTCCATCCAAGCCGGGAAACAAAAGACCCTTGCTTTAACTCAGACCTTCCGTCCAAGTCAATGAATAAAAGGACTTCTTTCCTTCGGTCCAGATCATCCATCTGGATTTGATGAACAAAAAGACCCCTTGCTTTGACACTAATCCCGTGTCAAATAATAAACCACATCTGCCTCCGGCACCCTGTTGGCACTGACGAATAAACCTGTGGCCCAGATCTTCCTTCTGAAGCCATGAACGAAAAAACCATTGCTTTGACACTAACCCCGTGTCAATGAATAAATCACGTCAGCTCCTGGCACCCTGTCGGCACTGACGAATAAACCTTTGACTCAGACCTTCTGTCTCAGTCAATGAACAAAAAGACCTCATTCCTTCGGCCTAGGCCATCCGTCTGGATTCGACGAATAAAAAGACTCCTTTGCTTTGGCACATACCCCGTGTCAATGAATAAACCACATCAGCCTCCGGCACCCTGTCGGCATTGACGAATAAACCTGCAGCCCAGACCTTCCATCTGAAGCCATGAATGAAAAGGCCCTTGCTTTGACACTAACTCCGTGTCAATAAACCACGTCAGCTCCCGACACCATGTCGGCACTGACGAATAAACCTTTGACTTAGACCTTCTGTCTCAGTCAATGAACAAAAAGACCTCCTTCCTTCGGCCCAGGCCCTCCGTCTGGATTCGACGAATAAAAGGACCCATTTGCTTTGGTACATACCCTGTGTCAATGAATAAATTACGTCAACCTCCGGCACCCTATCGGCACTAACGAATAAACATGTGGCCCAAACCTTCCATATGAAGCCATGAATGAAAAGACACGTGCTTTGACACTAAACCCGTGTTAATGAATAAACCACGTCAGCTCCCGGCACCCTGTTTGCACTGACAAATAAACCTTTGACTCAGACCTTCCGTCTCAATCAATGAACAAAAAGACCTCCTTCCTTCGGCCCAGGTCCTCCGTTTGGATTCGACGAATAAAAAGACCCCTTTGCTTTGGCGCGCACATACCCTGTGTCAATGAATAAACCACGTCAGCCTCCGTCACCCTGTCGGCATTGACGAATAAACATGTAGCCCAGACCTACCGTCTGAAGCCATGAATGAAAAGACCCTTACTTTGACACTAACCATGTGTCAATGAATAAATCACGTTAGCTCCCGGCACCCTGTCGACACTGACGAATAAACCTTTGACTCAGACCTTCCATCTCAGTCAATGAACAAAAAGATCTCATTCCTTCGGCCCAGGCCCTCCATCTAGATTCGATGAATAAAAAGACCCCTTTACTTTGGCACACACCATGTGTCAATGAATAAACCACGTCAGCCTCCGACACCCTGTCGGCACTGACGAATAAACCCGTGGCCTAGACCTTCTGTCTAAAGCCATGAACGAAAAGACCCTTACTTTGACACTAACCCCGTGTCAATGAATAAACCACGTCAGCTCCCAACACCCTATCGGCACTGACGAATAAACCTTTGACTCAGACCTTCCGTCTCAGTCAATGAGCAAAAAGACCTCCTTCCTTCGGCCTAGGCCCTCCATCTGGATTCGACGAATAAAAAGACCCCTTTACTTTGGCACATACCCCGTGTCAATGAATAAATCACATCAGCCTCTGGCACCCTGTGGGCACTGATGAATAAACATGTGGCCCATACCTTCCGTCTGAAGCCACAAACGAAAAGACCCCTGCTTTGACACTAACCACGTGTCAATGAATAAACCATATCAGCTCTCGGTACCATGTCGGCACTGACGAATAAACCTTTGACTCAGACCTTCCATCTCAGTCAATGAACAAAAAGACATCCTTCCTTCGGCCCAGTCCCTCCATCTGGATTTGACGAATAAAAAGACCCATTTGCTTTGGCACATACCCCGTGTTAATGAATAAACCACGTCAGCCTTCGGCACCCTGTCGGCATTGACGAATAAACATGTGGCCCAGACCTTCCATCTAAAGCCATGAACGAAAAGACCCTTACTTTGACACTAACCATGTGTCAATGAATAAATCAAGTTAGCTCCTGGCACCCTATCGGCACTGACGAATAAACCTTTGACTCAGACCTTACATCTCAGTCAATGATCAAAAAGATCTCATTCCTTCGGCCCAGGCCCTCCATCTAGATTCGATGAATAAAAAGACCCCTTTACTTTGGCACACACCACGTGTCAATGAATAATCCACGTCAGCCTCCGGCACCCAGTCGGCACTAACGAATAAACCTGTGGCCGAGACCTTCCGTCTGAAGCCATGAACGAAAAGACCCTTACATTGACACTAACCCCGTGTCAATGAATAAACCACGTCAGCTCTCAACACCCTGTTGGCACTGACGAATAAATCTTTGACTCAGACCTTCCGTCTCAGTCAATGAACAAAAAGACCTCCTTCCTTCGGCCTGGGCCCTTTGTCTGGATTCGACGAATAAAAAGACCCCTTTACTTTGGCACATACCCTGTGTCAATGAATAAATTACATCAGCCTCCGACACCCTGTGGGCACTAATGAATAAACCTGTGGCCCAGACCTTCCGTCTGAAGCCATGAACGAAAAGACCCCTACTTTGACACTAACCACGTGTCAATGAATAAACCACGTCAGCTCTCGGTACCCTGTCGGCACTAACGAATAAACCTTTGACTTAGACCTTCTGTCTCAGTCAATGAACAAAAAGACCTCCTTCCTTCGGCCCAGTCCCTCCGTCTGGATTTGACGAATAAAAAGACCCCTTTGCTTTGGCACATACCCCGTGTTAATGAATAAACCACGTCAGCCTTCGGCACCCTGTCGGCGCTGACGAATAAACTTGTGGCTCAGACCTTCTGTCTGAAGCCATCAACAAAAAGACCCTTACTTTGACACTAATTTCGTGTCAATGAATAAACCACGTTAGCTCCCGGCACCCTGTCAGCACCGACGAATAAACCTTTGACTTAGACCTTCCGTCTCAGTCAATGAACAAAAAGACCTCCTTCCTTCAGCCCATGCCCTCCGTCTGGATTCGACGAATAAAAAGACCCCTTTGCTTTGGCACATACCCCGTGTCAATGAATAAATCACGTCAGCCTCTGACACCATGTCGGCACTGATGAATAAACCTGTGGCCCAGACATTTCGTTTGAAGCCATGAACGTAAAGACCCTTGCTTTGACACCAACCACGTGTCAATGAATAAACCACGTCAGCTCCCGGTACCCTATAGGCACTGACGAATAAACCTTTGACTCAGACCTTCCATCTCAGTCAATGAACAAAAAGACCTCCTTCCTTCAGCCCAGGCCCTCTGTCTGGATTCGACGAATAAAAAGACCCCTTTGCTTTGGCACATACCATGTGTCAATGAATAAACCATGTTAGCCTCCGGCACCCTGTCGGCATTGACGAATAAAGCTGTGGCCCAGACCTTCTGTCTGAAGCCATGAACGAAAAGACCCTTGCTTTGACACTAACCCGGTTGTTGATGTTTTTTCCTTTTCTTGTGTGGTGTGATGATGATGATGTGTGAATATAGTAGTATGAAAGATGTGAGTGATAGTGAGCAAGTGATAACCTAACTCAAACAATCACCAAAATCAGAAGCATGGGCATGTCATCAATGTTCATATGAAAGAAAATAAAAACACACGCCGGGGTGTGGAGCAAAGGAGTAAAACAAAAACACACACCGTAGGTGTAGGGCAAGTAAACAAAGAAGAGAAGCAAGCAAGAATGATGACAATGATGAACAATACCCAACTAAAGAAATGTGATCGCCACCAAGGTAATTAAAATAGCAAAGCTAGGCTAAATACCTTGGAAAGAGGAGGATGCAACACCCGCCCATGGAGATGAAAACCAGAACTCTGCGAACAGAAACAGTCCAATATCAGGCCGCCACAGTTCAAGAAGGCCTTACGATAAACCGCCACAATTCCTCAAACGGTCCAACGTAGAGCCGCCAGAGAGCACAGAAAAGTAGATTGGGACTTGAATCTCCACCTCTCCCGGCCGGCCAGAAGAGTTGGGCCTCGTGCTAGGAACCATGTAGACCTGCAAAAGAACGTAGAAGCACAGAAAAATAACCCAAATTAGCCATATGACAAGTGTAGTAACTATAATGCAAAGAAGCTAAGGTGCATGCAAAAGGAAGGGTGGATACCTGGGAGATTGGTTTTTTAACCCCTGTGGGGCGTGAAAAAGATGGGAAGATGTTTAAAAATGATGATTAAGATGCAGAGAACGTGGAAGAAGAGGGAGGGAATATGCTTATGAATGCTATGAAGAGGGGAATGAACTAAGGAAGAAAACAACACAATTAACCCTTGGAACTCAATACTCTCTGGACTTTGAAGGCTAAGGGACGTAGAAAACACTTCTCCTTGATGGGTACTCGCTCTAGAACGCAGCAGCACCTCGACGTAAACTCCAAAAGTCTCCTCCTCAACCCATGAACTCAAGGGTTCTATTTATAGGCCCTCAAAGTCTACATTCGAGTTGGAGAGATTTCGGCGAAAAAGTATGATGAAACTTAGCAAACTCTTGAAGATAAAATTCCTAAGAGTCCATAGGAACAAATGGGAGCTTCTAAGGATCACTATCGAGAGAGAAATCACCAAACTAAAACTCCACTTCGACCATGGCGTAGCAGAGAAAAGACAATAAATCAGGACTCTCTGTCACTTGAAACGGTTCTACGATAAACCGCCACTTGGAATTAACGGTCCAAGGATAGACCGCCACCCTCAGAATATAAGGCCAACGGGCGAAAACTTCGTGAACAGGACTCTTGTGCCAAGAAACGGTCTTAGGTAGGACCGCCATAACGCCTCTAACGGCCTTACGATAAACCGCCAGAGCTCAACGGATACCAAAAGGATAAGGCTGAAAAGAAAGACGTTGGCTCTGGACTCTGGCATCAGTAAACGGTCTTAGCATAGACCTCCAAATATCATCAAACGCCCATATGATAGACCGCTAGAGACAATGGAGTGGCAAAACAAATGAACCACTAAGCTTCAACCCTCGGAAAACAAATAAGGAGCGAGACCCAATCAAGAGAATGACCCATGAAATAAGCCTCAAAACTGACCAAGATGGCTCAATAAACAGCATATAACTCGGAGCATCATAAAGATAAATAAGGAGATGACCCAACTCATTGGTCATAAAACGGGTGTCAACAGATGCCCCTCCTTAACGTCCTCTTTGCAGGGGAACGAGCGGAGGTGAAGCGAAAGCGACATGGAGCATGGAGGTGAAGCGAAAATGAAGCGGAGTGGACTGAAAAGCGGGCGTTAAGGTAAACCGACACCCATCCTCAACCAACGAGCGATAGGAATCTTTCGAAAACCTCGAACCAATCACAAGGAACAATAAACCGAACGGCGCATGTCTGGAGGAACTAACAACTAAGGGAAAGAAAAACACGACCAACCTCCTCACTGGAACACATAGCTGATAGGCGGTCGGAGCAAACGAAAAAGTAAAGAGATGAGTAACTAACTCCAGACATGAATCCTCAGTTAACCAAACCGAGCAAATAGACCGAAGGAAACCTTCCAACTCAGAGCGGAATAATTCTCCTTACTCAAGACCATGAACACATAATCATTCACCATTACTGAAACACTCAGACAGATGAGGGCACATGAATGCTCAAAGATGCATATGATGCATGCTGGGCTAAAATAAAGAAATCATCAAAACGAATGCCAAGAAAAGATAAAATAGCAAGATACTCGAGAATAGTATTGCTAGACTGGACAAATCAGGGTCAAGACACTATCTGCAACCACGTCGTGTAAGATAGAACCATCGTCCCCCAACTCTTCCAACCTAACGACCTATCCAACGATTAAACATGTGTACCTAGATCATCATCATTTTTGTTAGAGGGGAACATCAGATCCCGGAACACATGAATGACCAGCCGGTTCTTAAGGAAATATAACATAATTACCATATAGTAATGCATAAAGGGACTAGGGATCGGGATACTTACTTGACTTACCTGCCTGGCGAGCGGTTGATAACGTGCGATGGCGCTCATGATTTTGCAAATAAAAAGGTTAGCCATCAACAGATATATCCATAAAATAAGCGTGGAGCATAACATATATAACTCTGAAGCATGAAACATAACAAATGTATCTTTGCAATTCATCACATCATTCAGCCTAAAACGGTCTAAGATAAAACCGCTAAAGGAGCCTTAACGGTCTAAAATTTGTCCGCCAGAGTGCGTCGGTTCACATCCTTCGAGGAAGCAAGCTCTGATGACAAACGGTCGAAGGAAGGACCACCAGAAGGACTGTGACGGTCTAATGATAGACCGCCAAATTTCCTGAGTGTTCAAAAAAAATAAACCGATCGTCGCTCCCCCCATTCCGCTCATTCGTTCAAACGCCCAAACAACCCAAACCGAAACCCCATCTACTCTGGCGACTCTGGCAACCCACACCACCGACGGCCACCGCGATGATGCATAGAAGAAGAAGGCAATAAAATGCCTTCAACGGCGGTTAGAGAGAGAGAGAACGCTGCCGGCGGCAGCGGCGGAGGTACCGGCGAGCGATGAGGGGCCGTCGGCCCAAATGGAGGGAAACGTCGCCCCCTCGGCCGAGGAGGATCCCAGGGAAGCTCTGGAGGAGGAGGAAGAGGTCCAGATGGCCGGAGAAGCACCATCGGCGGCGGTCGGTCACCGTTCAATGGAGGTAGGCCGACGGCCCCAAAATCTCATTTTTGATTTTTTTTTTCAATTTTTTATGCATGCATGTGTATGAATGGACAAGGGAATGGGTCTGGGGACCCATTGGAATAATTTGTAGGCCACTTTGGCCATTTCCACAACATGGGGGAACAAAGAAAATAATGCCTATTCACGGGTCAGGTAGCGGTCGTTCCAGTGACCGCTACAGCCTTAGACGGCCCACTCTTTGGTCACTAGAGAACTCAGACGGTCCAAGATATGGCCGCCAGAGAACCAGAGACAGGAATGTCGATTTTTTTTATGTTTTGTCTTATTTGATTTTTTGTTTTTTTTTGTTTATATGAAATGCAATGATAATGCAATGCAAGTGACTGACCTATGTTCTAAATGTGTGCAGGGGAAGAGCCGAACTCGAATTTCATGGCTGCAAGTCCGAGCCGCATACCAGGCTCTGCCAAATTTTTAGAGAGAGAGACTAGCCGCCATGGGCTTTGGGGAGCTGCTAAGCATAGAGGTGACACGGATTGACACAACCTTGCTATATGCTCTGCACGAGAGGTGGGATCCAGTTAGCCGAGCCTTCATCTTCCCGTGGAGCCACATGATCCCCACATTGGAAGACATAGCGAGGATCATTGGACTGCGGGTCCATGGAGCACCAGTGACGGGATGGACTTACGGGGATTATCGAGAGATGATGCAGGAGCTACTGGGATTGGATTTACTGAGGCCAGGACATCAGTCGTCCATGCTAGGACGATCGACACTCCAGGAGAGCCTGGGGCTGAGGGGAGCTACTATCTCAGTAGGAGAGCTGCCAGGGGAGTACATCGGGAGAGTGATAGACCAGGTCCGAGACAGAGTGGCAGCAGAGCCGGGACCTGAGGGAGACATCACATTGCGACGCTTCCTGATTTTGATGTTCGGGAAGCTCCTTTTCGCGACCAGAGCCGATGGAGTGAGCGTCAGGCTCCTCCCTTTACTAAGGGATCTAGATGGATTTGGAGGATACACCTGGGGAGCAGCAGTCCTGGTGTTCTTGTTCGACTCGTTGAGCACGACCGACCGGCAGACCATGCTGGGCGGCTTCTCACCATTCTTACAGGTAAAATGCTCTAAACTCTAAACTTTAAATGCTTTTCTATATGCTTGCTATTATTATATGCTGACGTTGACTTATGTAGGTTTGGAGCTATCTATACCTTCCTAGCATCGGGCGAGGGAAGGAGCTATACCCCGAGCATATCCCTATCGCGAGACGGTGGGTGGTAGCACGGGACATGGGATCGATCCTGCGCTTAGATCGGGCGATGCAGGACGACATCGACACATTCCCCTATGCATCGGTAAATTCTAAACTCAAACTCTTCTGTATGCTTTTAAAATGCTTCTAAATGCTCATAAATGCTTATCTAAATGCTGACATGGACTCGATTACCTTTTCAGGTGCGATGGACACCTTATCGTGACGATGGTCACGAGGGGCAGCCTTGGGTGGAGGCAGCCCTGGCATACGCCGGATGATAGATCTGGCTACACTGCATCAACATCGTCGAGCCTCTCCATCACCGACAGATCATGAGGATGAGGGGAGTATATCAGCTAGAGGTGGAGTTCCCCGAGCGAGATGAGGAGCGCTTTGGGAGATCGGCCAAGGGACTCAGCGGCGACATCGACTGGGTCACTCGGGTGGTCGACCAGGTGTGGGATTGGACGCGGAGGGGTCGGAAGGTGAGGGCCCGAGCTGACAGTGACGAGGCCTACCTGAAGGCCTTCGCTCGGAGGTACGGCGATCGAGTATTCCGCGGCGTCCGACGATCGGTATGACTTCTAAACTTATGCTCTTCAGTTAAATTGTTTATTCCTATATGCATTGACACTTTGGTTATCCTATATGTAGCTAGACCCCCAGGGACGCATAGCGGAGCTCCAGGGCCTCCTCCATGCTACGGTGCAGCAGAGGGATGAGCTCCAGCACGCGCTGGACCTTCTGGTAAACTTCCTAAACCTTGGACTTAATTATGAATGTGATTATGATGAATGCGATTGACTTTGACTTCTAAAATGTAGCGAGCTGAGGGGCCACAACGGCGTGGACCGGATGCTCCGTCCTCTTCGTCACAGCCTGCGGGAGGCGGGGCTGAGCGAGATGTAGACTTTGCTCGGGCGGTAGCTCGGGCCGAGGAGGCCGAGGCTTCTCTCATGGAGAGGGTAAGGAAAACCAACCGAGTTCCTTAGACTTTAAATGCTTATGATGCAAATGCCTAATTGTGATGAATGCTAATGCAGGCGAGAGAGCTGAGCACAGCGCTGGCCGAGGTGGAGCGTGCTCGAGCAGAGGCAGAGCGATGGCGAGTAGAGGCGACGGAGGTGACCTGTCTCCGTGAGGAGGTGGCACGACTGAGCGCAGGAGGAGCTTGACATCATGCTAACGAGGAGGAGATAGAGCGCCTCAGAGCAGAGGCCACCCGGCTGAGGAGCGAGCGAGACCAGTCTCGAGTGCAGGCCATCGAAATGAGAGGAGTGGTATCGGGCCTGAAGGATGCCCTCCAGCTTCTGGGAAAGAAGTCAGAGTCTAGCTGGAGCCAGAGCGTTGCACCGAGCAACGCATACCGAGACTACTTCACCGGTTCTTCCGGCCATCGGAGGAATGAGGAAGAGGAGCGACGGCACCATGAGAGGAGGCGAGCAGTGCCTTGGAGCCGCCAGCGAAGCGGCATGAGGGTACGGGTGATAGTGATGGCCCGGGAGGGGGACCGACCGAGTGACTTGTACTCTTCTTTTTCTTTTTAAATGCACACTTGTACATGAGTTTTGATAGTGGAATGAAATCTTTTTGTTTTTATTTAAGATGCAAGAATGTGTATGAATGTGAATGCTTGACTGACTGACAGAGGGTACGAGTGAGAAGGACAGAGCGAGAACAGGACTGATGACTGAGGGGGGACGAATTTAACAACATCTGAAAAACCTGACAAATGGTCTAATTGAACACCGCCAGAGTCTTTAAAACGGTCAAACCAAGGACCGTCAGAGGGACAGAGGAAGGCGGTGGATGAAGGAATGAAAACGGTCCAATATTGAACCGCATGAGGACTGTAGCGGTCTCACGATAGACCGCTAGTGCAGAAACTGTGAAAATCCGAGCGGGACTCTTCCGTGAGAGTCCGAACTCATGGGAAAGAGACCTTAATCTGCACTAGAACCTAATCTATCTTAGGATAAGGCTACCCAACCTCAATCCTAATGCCCAAACCTAAAAAATAAACCTTTACAAATAGGGACAAGCCCAGAATTCGCAGCTCACATCAATTTTCTACTACAAGCCCCAAAATTTCATCAAAAAATTCCCAAAAACCCCATGAAGAGGACCTTTGAAGCTAGTGCCATGGGGGAGGGGGTCTACACCAGACCTAAGGCAGCTAAGAAGGAGCATGGGGAGCTACAGCGGCTGACTTCCATCCCTAAGCACTTGAGCTCAAGTTCTTCAAGAGAAGTAAGTTGCAATTTGATTCAAAACTTCATAAATTTCTGAACTTTCATTCTTCTCATGATCTCCCTCTCTTCTTCCTATTTCATTCCCATTTCTTTTAGCTTCTTCCTGGCCCAAGATGCTATTCCAACTTAAAGTGGGTGGCTCCCATGATCAAGGCACTCCCTTCAGAGGTCCTCTCAATCCTAAGGGCATGGCACCTTCAACTCTTAGTGGTTCTAGCTAAGAATTTTCAGTAAATTTCCTTGGATTGGTCAAGCATTTCGGCCCTTGTAGAGTTATGGCATCCACAAACACACACTTTCCTCTTCCCAAGCTTTGAAGCCACTGTCCTATTAGAGGAGGTAGAGACCTACCTAGCCCTCCCTAAGATTAAGATTGGGGATGAAGACCTAGTGTGTCATACGGTTGAGCCTATAGACCCATCACTCATTCTAGGGGATTTCATACACAATCTAAAAGATGTTAGGACCATGATCAGCTCACGCCATATCCATTTGATACCCATGGCTCAATGGATCACCGTTTATTGTAAGAACAAGAGCAAAAGATTTGAAGCCATAGCCAAAGCCACCTCGGTTTGCTTGTGCGGGGTCTTCCTTTTCACCACCACCGACCACCTCTTGGACATCCAAAACCTTAGCATTATTAGTGGGCTGTGGCGGGGTTTATCTATCTCCCAAGCGGTTCTTTCATACCTTTATGAAGGCCTTAGTTCAGCTTGTCTAGGAGGGCCTCTCTTCGGATCAATGATCATCCTTGAGTGTTGGATAGGAGTGAGACTTAAATTTCTACCCAAGGAGGACTTGCCTTCAGCTAGCCGGATATTCAGGAGCCACCCTCTATTCTTCATAGGAGGCGCATCTGGTTTTTCTTCACATGTTGAGTGCCAGGTGGCGGACAAGAAGACACGAGATGAGTGGCGCCTTTACCTCAGCACTTTGCCTACAGAAAAGTTCGTGATGCGGCCAAGAATTCTTCGAAGCACTACCCTTAGAGTTCCTCGGTGACTGGGCCTAGACCTACAGCTAGTGGGAGACACTACCTTGGCGATCTACAACCCGCACCGGTGCTATCTCCAAGTTGGGCTACCCCGTACTACGGTTCCTGCACTATCACACTTCCCTCCCCTTCAAGCTAGGAAGATGGGGACCGAGGAGGACGAGCGAACAGTCCGGAATGCGCTAATCATGTGGGAAATCAGCCAGGTGCGCGCTTGGCAAGCAGAAGTGGCGAAAGACGAAGAGGGATACCATGCTTATGTGAAGGAATTGCACAAGATCCGGCCTCATGCGGACAAAAGAATGAATGTAATTTGAGCTTCTCTTCTTGATGTACTTGAAAATAAATGAAATAGTGTTCTAATGAACTTGATTGAATGAATGAGAGATTTGTGTTGAGATATGCGCAATGGATTGCTTGATTGACCTTGAATGAATGAACAAATCAGCTTAGAACATAGTTCTATGTCTGACAAACGGTCCATTATAGGGCCGCTAACCACACCTAACGGTCCAAAGAGAGACCGCCAGAGACAGCGCTCAGGAAAAACTGAGTGGTTTTCAACCCTCGGGAGAATAAAGCGGTTCAATCATGGGCCGCCATAAGGCTGTGACGGTCTATCGTAAGATCGCTAAATATAGTTTTACTAAGAGTTGATTTTTTCTAGCCTTCGAGAAGGGAAACAGTCCAATTATGAACCGCCAGAGGTGGTTAGCGGTCTACTGGTAGACCGTTAGAGAGCCAAAGATAGAAGACTCGTGAGCTTTGAATCTTGGCCGCTTGAACCTGCGCCTGCACACACTTAGACAAGAAAATAAGTTAGATATGTTCTTAGACTCAACCCCTTGTCTGAAGCAAGTTAGAAAACGACTAGTTCTTGATATTCGGTCAAGGGGTGGAGCCTTATTAAATAGGCGGAAATATAATAAGAAAATGCAATGCATGCAATGCGACATGATAGTATTTTTGGAGTTTTGAAAAATATTTAATTTTTGTGAGGTTTTTAAAATATCTGATTTTTTTGTGGGTTTTGAAATATATGATTTTTGTGGGTTTTGAAATATATGATTTTCTTATTTTGTAATATATGATTTTTTTATTTTGAAATATATGATTTTTTTGGATTTTAAAATATATGAATTTTTTTATTTTACAATATATGAATTTTTTTGGATTTTAAAATATATGATTTTTTTTATTTTGAAAAGCCAATTTTGTCCCGGCAATAAGAACCCTACTTGTCCCACTCGGATTCTCCCGAGATCGGCGTCCTTTTGAAATGACAATCCCTGGCCAGGGCCAATTTACATGATGATTCTACCGAGGCCATACCCAGGGTACTGTCTAGTCCTAAAAGAAAAAATATAATATGGGGCAAAGCTTAGGCCAGGGATAGAGGTTTTTTCAGAGTTTGAGTCCTTCTCACGACGACCCATTCAGAGATTCGGCCTGTTGCGCCGGGGCTTTGTGTCCGTCATCGAACCTTCATCCATCCTAGGCACGCGTACGACCGGGCTCATAACATCCCGCGGGGAAACTGTACTGCCACTCTTGCCATGCCTAGTCTTATTTTCACGGAGCTATAGACTTTAAGATACTGACTTTTTGAGATAGATCTCTATTTTTTTTGTTGCAATTATTGCTCATTCTTTTCTTTCCTTTGATGAATTACTTTTTCACGTGGAATCATGTCATAACGGACTGCCCCTATTTGAGACCTCTCTCATCAGGGTGTCTAGATTAGTCATCGCCCCCTTTATTTACCTCTTGCCCCTAGATTCGGCCGAGAAGAGAAACGGACAGGGACCTTGACTTCCTCCGGGCATGGCCAAGGAGAAACGGTGTTTACATAATTGGGGAACCCGACCAGGGACACCGTGAAGTGTGTGATTTGCTAAGCTCTGGATCCTCCTTCGTGTTCGAGGAAGGGACACCTTGCTACCGGGCATTCATTAGCCTGACTCTAAGGATAAAAGCGCTTAAGATACAACCCGTTCCAAGCGTGAGATAGCTCCTCACCTTCTGCGTTGACTAACCGGTACGCGTTCCCTGGATAAGCCTTTCTAACGACAAACGGACCTTCCCAGTTGGGTTGCAATTTGGACCTAGGATCTCGGACCTGATGAATTTGCATTTCAAAACCATATCACCTATTTGAAACTTGCGTTCGATTACCTTCTTTTAAAAATAACATCAAACTCTCTTTTGATAAACAGGCACATGATCGGCCGCATTCATCCTTTTCTTATCCAAGAGTTCTAACTGGACGAGCAACGCCTCTCGACGTTCATCGTGATTAAGTTCCTTATCGAGCTGCACCCTTAGGGAAGGGACCGAGATCTCATATGGGAGCACCGCCTCCATCCCGTAGGTAAGAGCATAGGGGGTTTGCCCCGTAGGAGTACGGACGGAGGTGCGGTAAGCCCATAGAGCCTCCACTAACCGTTCAGGCCAATCAGAAAATTTGTGAGATTCTCACGTTTTCTTTATAATTTTAAGAAGGGTTTTGTTAGTGGCCTCGGCTTGACCATTGTCTTGAGAGTAATATGGAGATGAATGATGCAATGCAATATTGAACTTCTTACAAAGGTCCTTGAGCTCTTGAGAGATGAACTGGGATCCATTATCGGTAACGATGTTACTTGGCACTCCGAACCGCGAGATGATATTCCTCATGATGAAGTGACACACCGTTGTCGCTTTGATCTCCGCGTACGCCTCCGCTTCGGCCCACTTGGTGAAGTACTCAGTGACAGTAAGGATAAAGGATTTTTGCTTGGTTTCAGAGCTAGGATCACCGACCGGGCCAACAACGTCGAAAGCCCACATGGAGAATGGCCAAGGAGCAGAAAGAGGATGAAGAGATAAAGCTGGAGCATGAATTTTATCAGTGTGGAGTTGGCATTTAAGACACCTCCGGACATAGAGGGAGCAATCTTCCTCTAGAGTGGGCCAATAATAACCCCGCCTAAGGATCTTCTTTGCTAGAGCCTGACCATTAACATGACCTCCACACTCACTAGAATGGGATGCTTTGGCCACCTTCCAAGCTTCATCATCATCTAAGCATCTCATGAGCATTCCGTTGAGAGCGCGTATGTACAGTTCTTCAGCAATGATAGTGTATCTTGAGGCGGCCCTTCTAATAGCCTTACGTTGCTCAGAATTTGCCCCTTCAGGGAACGATCCATCTTTGCAATACAGCTCTATTTCATGGTACCATGGCAATTCTTCTTCTTCCAAGATCTCCTCTAATTCTGTTAAAGATACTTCCTTCAAATCTTCCTTCTCAGCCCTAGCCTCTATAGCCTTCCTAAGGTTGTGATACCAAGGATCCTGAAGAGAGGGAGCATCTAACCTCTGAATGACGATAGTCTCAGTGCTTCGACTGAGAGGGAAAGATAAAGAGGAAATGAGTGATGCCAGCGCATCAGCGAGAATGTTCTGAGATCGAGGAGTATGGATGTATATCAACTTGCGGAATTGCCGAGCCAAGAGAGTGACCAAATCTTGATATGGCTTGAGCTTTGGGTCACGAGTGTGGTAAGTGGACAGAACCTGCCATAGAACGAGTTGAGAGTCTCCTATGATGTTTAGGTAGCACGCGCCTAAGAGGTAGGCATGCTTCAATCCGGCCAGGAGAGCCTCATACTCGGCGATATTGTTGGTAGCAGGAAATCGGAGCTGGTAAGCAAAGGGAATCGTCACCCCTTCCGGAGTGAGGAGAACAACACCTATCCCTCGGCCTTGAGAATTGAGTGCACCATCAAAGTGCAGAGACCAGAAGGGGTGATGGGTTAGGATAGAGAGATGCTCATCAGGAAATCATCCTGAATAGAGTCTGTGCAGGGGATAGGAAGATGGGCAAGGTGTTCAGCGATGGCATATCCTTTGATTACCTTCTGAACAATGAATGTGATATCAAACTGAGAGAGGAAGCTCTGCCAGCGAGCTAACCTACTAGAAAGGACATGCTTTTCTAAGAGATAACGGATCGGGTCCATTCTAGAGATCAACCTAACTGGGTGGGCTAGAAAGTAGTGCTTCAGTTTCTGAGCTACCCACACTAAGGCGGCACAAGTCTTTTCCATAGCGGTGTATTTGGCCTCCACCGGGTGAAATAACCTGGAGAGATAATAAGATGCCTGCTCTTTTCCTTCATCATCTACTTGTGCTAAAACCGCCCCTAGGGAGTCATCGATGACAGAAATATATAGGATTAGGGGTTTCCCAGGGACAGGAGGTTGCAAAATCGAGGGATTTGTAAAATATTCCTTTAGGTCCTTATAGGCCTTTTAACAATCTTGATTCCATTCAAATTTAACCCCCACCTTTAGCAATTCATAAAACGGGCGGCACCTCTGAGAATGTTGGGATATGAATCTTCTAATGAATTGCAGTCTACTAATCAATCCTCGGAGTTCTGTGATATTCTTAGGCGGAGGCATCTCCATGACGGCCTTTGCTTTATTAGGATCAATCTGAATCCCCCATTTGCTAACTATGAATCCTAGCAACTTCCCTAAAGAGACTCCAAAAACACATTTCTTTGGATTCATCTTTAACTGGTACTCCCTAGCTCTCTGGAGCACCTTAGCCAGAATGGAGGGGTGTTCTTCTTTGGTCCTTGACTTCACCAAAATGTCATCCACGTAAGCTTCCATATAGACATGCATCATGTCGTGGAATATAGCCATCATCACCGTTTGATAGGTGGCGCCGGCGTTCTTTAAACCAAACGGTATAATCACGTAGCAATACGTGCCCCAGGGCATGGTGAAGGAAGTTTTCTCTTGATCCTCAGGAGTGAGACGGATCTGGTTATATCCAAAATAACCATCCATGAATGATAATGCTTCATACCCGGCGGTGTTGTCCACCAACACATCTATGTGAGGCAGCGGAAAATCATCCTTGTGACATGCTTTGTTAAGATCCCTGAAATCGATGCAAATGCACACATTTCCATCTTTCTTGATAACAGGGACTATGTTCGTCACCCACTGAGGATATAAGACAACTCTGATAAACCTGGCCTTGTATAATTTGTCGACTTCTTCCTTAATCCTTAAGGCCATATGGGGGTGAAATCTTCTCGACCTTTGTTTTACGGGTGTTGCCCCTGGTTTAAGCACGAGTCGATGTTCCACTAATGAGGGGTCAAGACCCGACATGTCCTCATAAGACCAGGCAAAAGAATCGATGTACTCCCTTAGAACCTTGATCAAATCTTCTTCTACTTCTGGAGGGAGATTAGCGGCAATAATAATGGGCCTGGGGTCTTCTTTGGTTCCCATATTTATTTCCTTTGTAGGTTTATCCACCGTCGACGATGGCTCATCGAATCTCTTTAATCCTTGCGCATACAGATCAACGGTGTCATCTACGTTGTTATCCTCATCATCGATCGGGTCTTTTTCATCCAGGATTTCATAAACACCTAGTCCGTCGTCGCTCCACACCCCTTCTTGCTCCTCATCTTCTTCAATCACAATCGATGTAGCTATGAACTGTGGGCACTTCAGAAGAGCATGACATGGCTGAACTAGATCCTGTAAGAACTCATCAGGAACGGATTTGGAATAGCGCGTAAGCGGGCGCGGCTCAAGCGAGGAAAGATTGGATGACCTAGAACAAGACCCTACTTCTCTAGACCTAACAGACTCTTCTTCCCTAGACTCGACAGGCCCTACACCTAACCTAGGAGAAAGCAAATCTAATGGGAAGGAGGCAGCAGGGACCTCATGCCCCTGGGAGGAGGATGGAGACAAGATAGCGCAATCTTCCACCGAAATCTCCATTTCTGATGTGACACCGACTTTGTGAATGCAACAGCTAGACCGAGGGTCCTTGGACTTACCAAGCAAGCACAACGCACAAGAGTAGAGAATTACGCAAGTTGCCAAACCACCGTTGCACACGATTCCCGGGTGACTCGACGATGCCGAGTGGAGGTAGTGGAACAAAGCCCTTGCTGGTAGAGGACCAGCAAAGCTATGGTCGCCTTCCCGAGGGTACGGTGCCCTCAATCAAAGGGCTGGCTAGGTGCCGAAAGGGCACCGGGTCACTCTCTCACAATCCCACGATGACCACTCGTAAACGGGGAGCTTCGGGGTCGGGCACTCTCTCACCGTCAACAGTGCAATTCCACGGATATTATATGAACAAACTACTGATATGAGAGCAAGGGATAGAGCTTACCCGGTTGGTTTGAAGAAACCAACCCCGTTCGGAGACGAGGCCGAGCGGGGAAGTGTGGGTTCCCCGCACACTGCGTCGATGAAGCTTGATCCCTGCTAATTATTTACATGCACTACGCCCCACGCAGGAGGGTGGATCTCGGGGTGGGGAAATGGGCTTACACCAAACACTACCTCCACACAGGGAGGGGCGCTAAGCTGGCCAGGCGGGGAGGGGAGGTTAACTAAGCTAGCGCCGAACGATCTGCCCGTTCTGGAGTAACCAGATAGGAAGTCGATGTAGATGACACCACGCACTCCACCGAACTCAGAATTTAACGAAACTGGCTCTGAAACGTCTCTGACAGACCCAAGAATTCTTGTGAATTTTTATGGGTGGTCCCGAAGTCGTCACCGGCTGGGGCGAGCTCTGGAACATGATCCCGGCGCTCTAGTTCGGACTGGTCCCAGGGTGCAGCAGTAGGTGGAAGTAGTCACCACGCCCGCTCCCGAAGTTGAAACGCAGCAGGACCAAGACGAGTATGACCGTGGACGAGTCTTCTTTGAGCAGCAACCAGGAGGGACTCCAGACGATGTCAGGGCAGAGAGGGGGAGCCCGTTGAGTGACGAGGGGTCTGGACAGGTCCTGAGTGGCCTGTTCAGCGCACCTGGGGGAGAAAATTCGGAACGGGCAGTCCCGGACTCCGAACGAGGTCCCGCTTGCTGTGTTGGACAGAGGACTGGTGGATCTTCGACCCGGCCAAGCAGCGTGCCTTGGAATGGAAGGATGAGACCGTGGAAGCTTCTGCACTGCAGCTCTGGTCCTGGTTCAGGTCCCGGTTGCGCAGTCGAATGAGAATGAACCTTCCGGACAGCAGAGATGTCAGATGCCAGCAATACCACCTCGGCTGTGAAGCTATCTTGACGACCTTTCCGTCGATGTATGGTACGCCTCCAGACGACGCCGAATGACCTCGGGGCAGGTTCTGCAAGTCGGGCTCCAACTGCTGCCTGCGAACTGAGATGGATAGGGTGATGGAAGGTGATGGGAGACGGAGTAGATGGGGTGGGAAATGGGGTGGATGGGTGTGGGGGTGACACCTGACTATGTGGGGGTCTGTTAGGGGGTGATACAAGGTGTGGGAGGGGTAGAAAGGGGGCTGGGAGGTGGTCTAGCAAGTGGAGGAAGGGGGAGCTGCGAATTTGGGTTGGGAAGGAGAGAGGGGGGAGAGAACTCTCCTTTGGTTTGAATGTGGAGTTAATGGAGGGGTTAATGAGAGCCTAGGGAATGGGAAGGGTTGCCTTGGGTAGGGGAAGGGGTGCTTGGGAGAAGGGATTCTCCCTTGGTAAAATGAAAGGTTGTATGGGGAAGGGGAAAGGTTGCTTGGGAGGAGGGAGAGGTGCCTAGGAGAAGGGGATTCCACCTAGGGGTTGGAGGGGAATTAAATGGGAGGTATGGGGAAGGAGGAGGGGTCTTAATGAGAGGTGAATGGGGAGGAGAGAGAGTGAATTTCGAAATTTGGGGTGGGGAGGAGAGAGAATGGGGTTCGCCCCCCTTTAGAGAGAGAGAGAGAGAGAGAGAAATAGAGAGAGAGCTAGAGAGAGGGAGAGAGGGGAAACTCACAAATTTTATGGAAACTCAACTCAATATCATTCATTCATTAGCTTCAAATGGTGGGATTGGTGTCCTATTTATAGGAATCTCACAATTTAACATAAGACCCTGAGTTTTAGACTAGTGACAATAAACTAAGGGAGAAGGGGGTGCCCATGGGCCTAGCCCACTTAATTGGGCCCAACTGACTCATTAACCACTCTAATGCCAATTAACCTAGGTAGATGACACCTTAACCTAGGGACTTGACTCAAATAAAAGGAAAATTACATAATAAGAAAATGAAAAATACATCATATGACTCGGAATAAAGTGGCGAACAAGATGTAGCACTGCTGGCGAGCATCAGATCCTCAAACAAATGAGATCGCCGGTGATGTCCCCATCAATTTCAAATTTGACGTTTTTTTTTTGGAGAGAGTCAGTGGAGATCACGTAACAAGAAGGAGAGGACATAGGAGGAGGAGGGAGTTGAAGAGGGAAGAGGAAGAGGGACGGGAATAAGATATCGAAGAATGGATTGAAAGAAGAGAACCACATATCTGAGAGATTGGATGAGGGGGTCCACATTGTGGAGAGATCAATGGGTGGGCATCGCCCACATGCACACGGTATAATTAGCACCTCAGTTAGCAGTTCCATCAAGAACGGATCAATCATGATCGGAGGTGAACGGGGTATAGATGTCAGTTGTTGGAAGAGAGACATGAGATGAGAGGGAGACCAAGTAAAGACAACGGGCGAGCTCCCCTTTTCCCGTGGACGGTAAGCTAGCTTCTCCGGCTCAAACTGCACAAGCCGTACCTCTTGACTTTCTTCTTCATGAAATAGCCTTTCAAAAGCCTGGCTATAATCGATCATGTTATCAAATGGCCCTTTTGGAAGTAATGGCGGGCTGGCAAATACCTGAGCTGTATCTTATTCTTTCTTGTGCTGACTCGGCTGTGTTTTCAAGGTGCCGGGCTGGAGGGGACCTTTAATAAAATGTTGGCGGTACTCCCAGGTCAAGGGCCCAGAATCGCCCAGAATTGATAATGTAGACTCTCGATAGCCGAGGCCACTTCTATTCATCTTTCTTCCTTTGGGCACCGGTTTGGTTCTCCCCTGTAATTGTGCGCCGAGGCCTCTCCCAGGCTGATAGCCTAGTTTCAATATAATGTCTCAGCCTTTGGAATCTCGGATCTGGGGCTTCACTTTGATATTCACTACTGCAGAGATGGGCTTGCGTGGTGCGTAAGACCATGGGAAGTCCAGATCTAGCACTGAAATCACCGGCCGCGTGCTGGGCCATAATGTGGGCAAAATTTTCTATGATACGGCCTTCATAGACTGGGCCGTAGACATGCTTTTCACCTTAACCACCCTCCCTTGAAAAGGGAATTTTAGACATTGGTGGGCAGTGGATGGTACGACATTCAGGTTGTTGATCCACAGATGACCCAAGATAGCCTTGAACATAGGGTCGATATCCAGCACATAGAATTCAACCGGCATAGTGAGAGGCCCAAGCTCGGCCAGAATAGTGACCACCCCATGACATGCCCTTCGAGAATTGTCATATGCTGCTATGGTTGTCGGGGTCGGCCTTAACAGATCTTCTGATAAATTGAGGGCTCTTAATGTGCTGAAATGACAGACATTGATAGATGCCCCTGTATCTACCAGCGCCGCGTCTATGTTGACTTTGTTTAGAGTTATGAAAATATAGAGCGGCATTTGTCGATTCTCTAGGGGCGCAAGTTCTGTCTCAGAAAATGTGATTGACGGCCCCTTTGAGAATGTAGCCAGGGCCGTCGGTAGGCTATCCACTGCCATGTCTTCATTAACAATTACCTTCTGTAGAACATTCCTGAGTGCATCCTGATGAAGGGTAGATCTCTTTATTAGCTCGAGTACGGAGATCTTGGCAGGCACCCTGTCCAGATGGTGCAATAAATCATATTGTGTTCCCGGCAGCGGATATGCCTCCTCCTGATCAACGGCCGGCTGAGAAGACTGGGGATTAGGTGCAGGTGCACCAGTGGAAGGATAGTTTCTGTGGAACAATCGTCCGCTCCGGAGGGTGAGGTTTTGGGCCTGCACGGCCTGGGGTGGGCTTAAAATAAGTGGCTTAACTGGCCCGATGGGGTGAATGAGTGGTGCGTGGGAAGGTGTAATGGGGGTGATAGGCGAGGGGTTTGATGGAGGTGGAGTAATGATTGGTGCAGGCATTGGTGACGGGGTAAAGGTAGTTGGAAGGCGGATGATGGGTGAATGGTTGGTGAGTGGTGTGGTGGTCGTGAAGGTAGACGGCGGTGGAGTGGGGGTAGATGGGTTTATAGGGAATGCGGATGGTAGGATGAGAGGTTTGGTGGATGCGGAGGATGGCGGGGTTGGTTGGTTAAGCGGGAGAATGGCGGAGGGAGCAGGGCTACGGTGGTTGTGGTGGAGGGCCATGAGCTGTTGCACTGAGGCATCATCATCATAAGACCACCCCGCGTCAGGAGCCGGTGGCTAAACGAGATTAACTTGAGCCGGTGCCTGTGGTTGTGGCTCTGGAGCGGGAGGGTGGTTGGGCATGGGGTTCTGATGGATCCCCAAGTCTTGAGCAGGCTATTGTTGTTGCTGTGGCTGCTGCTGATGTGGCGGTGGTGCTTGTTGCTACTGCACTTGCTGCCTCTGCGGCTGCCTTCTTTTCTCTTTAATTTCAACAATGTCCTTGTGCATCTCGGCTCAATCTATGCGCTGCCCTTCATGCAAGTCGTATACCAGATCTCTGAACAGAAAATAGCTTTCAATTGTATGACCAAGCTGCCTGTGGAACATGCAATATTTCATCTGATCAACGGCCGGGTTCCAATTAGGCCGTTCCGGAGGAAGTTGAATGGCATTGATAGACATGAGAGCCGAAAAGATGTCCGTGAGGGACTCGGGCAAAGGAGGATATTGGGCTCTCTTCGGGCCCGGGCGCTTACTGTTATTGGTGTAGCCGTTGGGTGGAGGGACATTATGGTATTGGGGAGGTTACGGAGGCTGTTGTGGAGCGGGGAATGTGTTTTATGGAGCGGCAAAGGTAGGGTGAGGATTTTGTGGTGCGGAGAAAGTGGGTTGGGTATTTTGTGGCGTGAGAATTGGGGATTGCGGGGGTTTTGTGGAAAACGGAATGGCGCGGATTGGAAGCGAAATGCAACGGCTTGCACCTACTCATTCGTTTGGACTCCCTCGGTGACAGGCCCTTGAGGTTTCTTGTGATATTTAGACTTTTGGGCTTCAAAGAGTGAGTGTATGGGGGAGTCCTTAAATTAGGTTTGAATAAAGCGCGCTCGGCTATATATTTGATGCATGTTTGATATGTCATTCATAGTAAAAATGTTGTGGAAAGTCGGGGTAGTATTTGAAATGAGCAGCTTAACCTTCTCTTCCTCCGGAAGGTGACCCTGCACGCGGGCGGCCATCTATCTCCACCTGTCAGCATATGTAGCAAATTCTTCATCTGGCTTCATCTTCTCAGCCACTAAATCTGTAAAAGAATATTCCGGGCCAACCCGGTCTTGAAACCTTTGAATAAATTTTTCCTTCACTACCTTGAATCTCTCGACATCCTCAAGTGGTAAAGCATAGAACCACTCCAAAGCAACTCCATCTAGGGATCGGCGAAATAAATACGCCATGAGGCGATCATCATATCGGAACTGTGTCGATTCATACATAAAGTCCCTCACATGAATAAAGGGATTGGTATTCTCGTCATATTTACGGTATGTAGGTAGCTCGGACTGTGGAGGGACCTGGATGTTGTGAAAGCTAGGAACTGGAACATCCGCTAAAGATTGTGGGCAAACCTGCTTTTGGAGAAAGTCAGGTTGTTGTTGCATGGCGGCCCATTTATTAAGAAGCTCTTGTTCCCTTGATGGTGCAGGTAAAGCAAGAGGAGTGGGCTCAAAGCGGGGAGCCGAAGGATAGATAGCTGGGAGAGGAGGAGGCCCATAAGAAGAATATTGGGCCGAAAGATGACACACATTGGCTTGGGCCGCCCCTGCTGAGGGCGCACGAAATCAGATGGACCGACAAGAATTTACGGTACTGAAGGAATAGCCCGATAAGAATCTGCCTAGATAGAAGAAGGGAGGATGGTCTTCCCTTTGTCAAGAGCTTGTTGGGCCGAACCAGAGGATTGGCCCGTTTCCAAACTAGAGAATCGAATGGTCCTACGCCGGACCGGAGTGAGATCAATCGGAATGGGCTAAACAGCGGGCCCGTCAATCCTAGGCTGAGCAATAGAGGCATTAAACACATCTTGAACGAGCGTGGGAGATGGGGCATTGGACCCATGCAAAGCATGATAGACAGTCTGAAGTTGGGTCGGATCCAACTCGGCCATCATTTAAAGGACATGATTGGCGGAATTAGGCGAAGAGAAGGGGTTGGTGGGCTGCACGCCCTCTATAGGGGTGGAAGATGGAGGAAGGGCGGTCCCTTCTCCGGATTGGAAAGAGATGACCCGAGAGGGGTCTTCTAGAAGCCCTTGAGGAAGAGACTCCTCCTGGGATCGGGGAAGTTCAAAGGAAGACATGTTTGACTCAAACAAGGGATTGAAATAGAGGACAGAAAAGGAATTGCCCCTAGGTGATGATTCTAGAGATCGGAAGCAACTCCACATGCAACGAAAGACCTTGACAAAATGCAAACAAACACAAACAACACACAATGAGTGTTTAAAACAAAGACTCCAAACTTTGTAAAAAGAAAGAGAGAGATGAGAGACACTCAAAATCAACCAAGTTGGAATGCTGCACCAATTTTATTGTTTCCTCCTTTAGAACCTTAATAATTTGAATTTTGATATTCTCTCCAACAAGGTTCCCAATAGGAAGGGTATAATGGGCTTGGCTAACTCTAAGTGTAAACTCTCCCTCACTTATGTAACCTGGACACGGTGCGGTGAAGGTACAACCGGCCCGACGTCCGTGTGGGAATCCACGGCTCGCGGGGACTTATGGAGGTCCTCGATGTGATCTCCTGGTCGGCCCCAAGGAATATGGAAACGATAGGTTCACACACCAAGGTAGGAAAATGCAACTAAAGTATGAATATGAATGATCATATGTGCACCAGAGTGCATGCAAATTCTAGCCTAAAAACTAACAATCAAATATGCAAACAATAATGTGAATATGTATAACAAACAAGGAGGAGATCAGATAGCACCCAAACATGAAAATCACAGCAAAAATTGTAGAAATGATAACAACTTTGGGATGCGTACCTGCAACTGGAGAAACGGTCTAATCGGAGACCGCCAGAGAGATAAGACGGCCTATTTCTAGGCTGCTTTTAAGCCAGAAACGGCCGAACAGTAGACTGCCAAGATGACCAGAGAGTAAAAAATAGCAGAAAAATAAATGAAAAATCCGAGGGAAACACAAGGGCAACCGGGTCAAATCAACAGCAGCAGGTCAAATAGAGGCTCAACACGATTGGCACTAGATGTCCCACCGTGATCGCCAAAAAATGGGGTTGTTGATGTTTTTTCCCTTTCTTGTGTGGTGTGATGATGATGATGTGTGAATATAGTAGTATGAAAGATGTGAGTGATAGTGAGCAAGTGATAACCTAACTCAAACAATCACCAAAATCAGAAGTATGGGCATATCATCAATGTTCATGTGAAAGAAAATAAAAACACACGCCGGGGTGTGGAGCA
Source organism: Amorphophallus konjac (assembly GCA_022559845.1). Lineage (NCBI taxonomy): Eukaryota > Viridiplantae > Streptophyta > Magnoliopsida > Alismatales > Araceae > Amorphophallus > Amorphophallus konjac. The sequence goes on from CM040125.1 coordinate 20,363,171, forward strand.
AAGAAGTAAAACAAAAACACACACCGTAGGTGTGGGGCAAGTAAACAAAGAAGAGAAGCAAGCAAGAATGATGACAATGATGAACAATACCCAACTAAAGAAATGTGATCGCCACCAAGGTAATTAAAATAGCAAAGCTAGGCTAAGTACCTTGGAAAGAGGAGGATGCAACACCCGCCCACGGGAGATGAAAACCAGAACTCTGCGAACAGAAACAGTCCAATATCAGGCCGCCACATTTCAAGAAATGGCCTTACGATAAGTCGCCACAGTTCTCCAAACGGTCCAACGTAGAGCCGCTAGAGAGCACAGAACAGCCGATTGGGACTTGGATCTCCACCTCTCCCGGCCAGCCAGAAGAGTTGGGCCTCATGCTAGGAACCCTGTAGACCTGCAAAAGAACGTAGAAGCACTGAAAAATAACCCAAATTAGCCCTATGACAAGTGTAGTAACTATAATGCAAAGAAGCTAAGGTGCATGCAAAAGGAAGGGTGGATACCTGGGAGGTTGGTTTTTTAACCCATGTTGGGCATGAAAAAGATGGGAAGATGTTTAAAAATGATGATTGAGATGCATAGAACGTGGAAGAAGAGGGAGGGAATATGCTTATGAATACTAAGAAGAGAGGAATGAACTAAGGAAGAAAACAACACAATTAACCCTTAGAACTCAATACTCCTGGACTTTGAAGGCTAAAGGATGTAGAAAGCACTTCTCCTTGATGGGTACTCTCTCTAGAACGCAGCAGCACCTCGACGTAAACTCCAGAAATCCCCTCCTCAACCCATGAACTCAAGGGTTCTATTTATAGGCCCTCAAAGTCTAGATTCGAGTTGGAGAGATTTCGGAGAAAAAGTAGGATGAAACTTAGCAAACTCTTGAAGATAAAATTTCTAAGAGTCCATAGAAATAAACGGGAGCTTCTAGGGATCACTATCGAGAGAGAAATCACCAAACCAAAACTCCACTTCGACCACGACGTGTGTAATATCTCAGACCTTTCGGATCCTTCTTCATGGGTCCCGGATGTGCTTTTTTGGAGTGTCCAGCTCCGTTGTGTCCAAAATTTCATTTCGGACATCTTTCATGTTCGGATCGGCGCGATCCGGAGTTGTTTCGGAGGCCCGGAGAGCGTCTGCGGCTTTTTCGCGCGTGTTTTCCGATTTCTGGTGTGTGTTTCGGCAATTCCTTCGGAATCTCGTTGCGGGTGAACCGGGTCGTTCACCTAGGCAAGAGTGGTACCGTTACCATCGGTGCGTTCCGAGGATCTCGGAAATGTATATTTTAATTTTTTGGTATTTTCTAGATTTTTCGGATTTTCTATAAATACATCTCATTTTTCTCTCTCTCCCCACCCTTCTCTTTCTTCTTCTTCTTCTTCCTCCCACCGTGAGCTCCCCCCTCTTCCTCTCTCTCTCCCATTTCGGCGCGGCGGGCCTCTCTCCGACTGCAGACGGCAATGGGGCGACGGCGCGGCGACGTGGGCGGCGGCGAGGCGAGCTCGTGGGCGTGCGATGTCCGTGGGAAGCGTGAAGGAGCAGGGTTTCTAAAAGCGTTCTTCGTGGTTTGAGCTCGATTCGGCGGAGCTTTCGCTCCATTAAGGTAGGGGGATAAATCCCTATGCTCATCCCGTCATCCCCCGCGATTTGTAGGCCGAATGGGAGCTGAGAGGGGAGTTTTTGAGCGGGTTAGGGCAAAATCATGCTTTGGGGAGAGTTCGCCCGATCTATGAATTGGAGCCGCGATTTGACGTTTTGATGGCTTAGAAACATGCTAGGGGTCCCCAGGGGTCTTCCCCTTTGATTCCCCCCTCTCCTACGGAGGCATGAGGGCGTGGTTGGAGTTTTTGGGCGTTTCACGCCATTTTGCCGTCGGACCGGTGTGACGGTCCTTCCAGTGACCATCACACTGTGTGACGCCCCAGGATGGGTGCGTCACAGTCCTTTTGTTAGCCAGTTGGGGTCTGTGGGCTGTGACGGTCCCACGATAGACCGCCACGGTGCTGTGACGTGCTTGGGTTGGACCGTCACGGACAATCTGATCGGTGGCTTTCGACTGTTGGTTTTGACCGTTGGGGGTCAAGGCCTGTGACACACCAGGCATGGCGCGTCACAGCCTTGTAACGCCCCTGTGTGGGTGCGTAAGAGGGTATGCGTTCCCACCCTGTAACGCACCAGAGTTGGTCCGTTACAGCCTGTGACGCACCAAGTGGCACGCGTCACAGTTTGTTCCTCCGTGCCTTGTGACGCACCAGGTTGGGTGCGTCAGGGCCTGTGACGCACCAGGGTAGGCGCGTCACAATCATTTTTGCACCGAGGGTCTGACGCCCCTGTGTTGGGCCGTCAGATGGCTGTGACGGTCCAGCCTTAGACCATCAGAGCCTGTGGCGCGTCTAGGGTAGACTGCCAGACTCAGGATTGCTCCGGATGGTTTGCAGTCCCGTTTCTTTTCCGACCATGGTCGCCGTGCGACAGTGCTGGTACGTGGGACGGTCCCTGTACGTCATCGGATGCGGACGTTATTTTTCGTTGACTTGAGAGTGTACTCCTTCAGTGACCCTCCGCTAGTCGTAGCCTGCCTGCACGTGAGTGGACCCACCAGGGAGTGGTGGAGAGTCTACCCTGAGGACGATTTTTAGACTGGTTTCCGTCGGGCCCCTCGTCTTTAGCCAGAGTCTGGCTTAAGGGGAAAACCAGTTAGAGGCCAGACTTGGGACGCATTGTCTGTGTGTGCACACGTGGTTGGGGGCAGTGGACACGCGCTGGCGAGCGTGACCCCAGCTAGTCACTTGTTTGTGGTTACTTGTACGGTGTCTCAGTTCCCGCTGGGCCGGAGGGAGACACCTGAGGCACGGACTAAAACGTCAGTGGACGCATTCAGCCTTGCTTCTAGTGGGAGGTACTCCTGTCGAGTCGAGAGTGACAGATTGTCAGTCTTGTGACTTCGACCTTCGGGTTTCATCGTGTTGATCGTTATGTTCTGGTCGTTTCACCGTGGCACGTGTGTCGATTTTCGTGCCGTGAGATCGGTGTCTGGTAGGTTGCAGGGCTTTCACCTGCGAGGTACTCGCTTGCTGCTAGGGTAGCGGTTTTCTGTTGTGCGAGGTAGGGTTCGGGTGATCCCTACTGAATCTTGTCCTGAGACTCATTCCCTGTGTGTTTTCACCGTGTTTCAGGTGAGGCGCGGCTTCAGGGGAGCGCGTCTGAGGTTCAGCGTGGTTCAGGTGCCCAGCGTTAGTGCTAGAGGTCAGAGCCGGGGTATGTCCTGTGTAGCTGTACTTTTCTTTCTTGTCTCTGTACTAGTTGTGGACTATTGTTGTTATTTTATTGTTATCTTGTGGACCATGTATCATGTAAAATGTTAATTTATTTCCTGCTTAATTATATAATTGTTTAATTTCTGTAATTATTTGTGATACTTGTGTAGTCTCCACACCATTCTTCTAACCCTTCCCAGTCTTCGGGATCGTGGGTGGCGGTGCGAGTCTCGGGTTATCGGACCTTCCTGGTAATCCGATTCTCGGGTCGTTATAGCTGGTATCAGAGTAGCGGTTGTGGGATTATACGAGAATCATAAGTAATTGTGGTGGTCCACTAGTCCACAGCGATGATGTGCAGGTGACGCTAGCATTGGGCATCGTGTGTTTTTCTTGACCTTGCCGTTTCCGCATTTTCTGTCTTTTGCTTCAGGTGTGAGTATGGCGTCGAGGAGGGTGACTCGCTCTCAGCAAGGGTAGTTGGCGGAGGTTCAGGAGATCCAGCAGGAGCAGGAGGAGCAGAGTAGAGTGCCACCAACGGCCACCGAGGTAGTGGATGCTGCAAGGTTTCCGGGGGCCGAGGATTTCTTCCGTGGCATGTACCAGCTTATGTCGCAGCAGTTCGGTGGAGAGGCTGGTGAGGGCTCGTCGATCAGGGGTGGTCCATGCCGAATAGTGAGGGATTTCATGCAGTTCCATCCACCTTTCTATGGCGGTCAGCCAGACCCTGATTTGGCTCGAGATTGGCTCGATGACATGGAGCGGGTGTTCAGTTCTGCGCGGTGTGCTGCAGAGGATAGAGTGATGTTGGCCTACAACTAGTTGCAGGGTACGGCTCGAGCGTGGTGGTCTTATGAGTGGAAGACATCTTTTTAGCTTCATCCACTTGAGCAGATTATGTGGAACGACTTTGTCAACGCTTTTGAGCGTACGTACTATCCAGAGTATATTGCTACGCAGCAGATGCGTGAGTTTTTGGAGCTGGTCCAGGGTGACATGTCCGTGTTGCAGTACATGGCCCGATTTGTTGAGCTGGGTCATTATGCACCTCATATCATGGAGCATGAGAGGGTGAAGACCGCACAGTTCGTTCAGGGCTTGAGGCAGGAGCTGAGGCACCATTTGATTACGAACGCTGCCACTGATTTGGAGATGGCTTCTCGTGTTGTGGCATCCTTAGAGATGGATATGCAGAGGACTCGGGGACCCATTTGCCAGGGGCAGTCCATGTCAGGCCGTAGCCAGCAGATGACTACTCAGCAGCAGAGCACGTTCCAGCTTTCCACTGGTAGCTCGGGAGCTTCGGCTTCGGCGGCATCAGCGGCAGGATCTGCATCTTTTGGCGCCAAGATGAAGAAGTTCTTCGGGAAGAGTTTCCGGAAGAAGAAGAAGGGAGGCCGAGAGCAGCAGTCATCATCGGGCAGTGTGCAGCAGCCGGTCCCTTTTTAGCGTCAGGGATTAGTGGGCGGATCGCGAGGACCGTGTCCACGGTGTAGCGAGTTCCATCCAGGCAGGCAGTGCACGGCGTCGATCGTTTGTTTTTGGTGTGACCAGCCAGGGCATATGGCGCGTGACTGTCCTCAGAGGCAGCAGCAGCAGTAGTTTCCTCAGCCGCAGCAGTTTCCCCAGTAGCAGAGGCCACAGCAGCCGCAGCAGTTTCCCCAGCAGTAGAGGTCACAGCAGCCGCAGCAGCAGTAAGGACAGTATCCGCCGCTACCCAGGTCAGCGAGTGTGGGAGGCAGACAGAGAGCTCGAGGCTAGATTGCACACATGACCAGGCCAGAGGCAGTGGCGTCGCAGCTCATGGAAGGTACCGTTCAGATTTTGGGTTGTGCGGCTCGGGTTTTGTTTGATTCTGGCGCATCTCATTCGTTTATCTTGGAGGATTTCGCGCTGAATATTGAGGAGCTGGTGACCCAGTTGTCATGTGATTTGACAGTAGAGTTGCCTTCCGGTGATTTTATGATCACTCTGTATTGTTTCGATGAGGTTCCTGTGTGGGTGGAAGGGCGGAGTTTGCCGGCTAGGCTCTATGTGTTGCCGCTTCAGGACTTTGATGTGATTTTGGACATGGATTGGCTCGAGGCACATCATGCTTTGGTGGATTGTGGCTCGAAGAGGGTTTATTTTTGGCGACTTCGTGGACCCACCTTCTATTTCCAAGGTATCAGGTCTTCCTCTTCCCGCTTTCTTATTTCGGCTATTAGGGCTCGTCGTTTGCTTGATGCGGGTTGTGAGGTTTTCTCGCTTCTGCGGTCTTGGTAGACCAGCCGTGTCCGGATGTCGGGGACATTCTGATGGTGTGCGAGTTTCCCGATATTTTTCCGGAGGACTTACTTGGATTGCCTCCCCAGTGGGAGATCGATTTTGTTATCGAGGTTGTGCCGGGTACGGGACCTTTGGCGAAGGCTCCCTACCGTATGGCCCCCGCTGAGTTGAGGGAGTTGCGGGCGTAGTTGCAAGAGTTGCTGGCCAAGGGGTACATTCGTCCTAGCTTTTCCCCTTGGGGTGCGCCCGTATTGTTCGTGAAGAAGAAGGACGGTAGCTTACGGTTGTACATTGACTATCGGCAGCTGAATGGAGTGACCATTAAGAACAAGTATCCGTTGCCACGGATTGATGATTTGTTCGACCAGCTTCAGTCTGCTCGAGTGTTCTCGCGCATTGATTTACGATCCAGTTACTATCAGTTGAGGATTCGCGAGTCCGATGTGGAGAAGATTGCATTCAGCTCGAGGTATGGGCATTATGAGTTCTTGGTGATGCCGTTTGGGCTCACCAATGCCCCCGCAGCGTTTATGGATCTGATGCAGAGGGTGTTCCGTCCGTACTTAGACCAGTTTGTGGTCGTGTTTGTGGACGACATCCTTGTTTATTCGTGGTCTGCCGAGGCACACGCGTACCATTTGGGTGTGGTGCTGCAGACGTTGCGAGATCACCATTTGTATGCAAAGCTCAGTAAGTGCGAGGTATGGCTTCGTGAGGTGCACTTTTTGGGGCACGTGATCTCTGGTGATGGTATTTCCGTGGATCCTGCCAAGGTCGAGGCAGTAATGCAGTGGCCGAGGCTGAGGTCTGTGACGGACATCGGAGTTTCTTGGGGCTTGCGGGCTATTCTCATCGGTTTATCCAGGATTTTTCTCGCATTGCGGCCCCGATGACCAGGCTTACGCGGAAGGATGTACCCTTCGTCTGGTCCGATGAGTGTGAGCAATGTTTCAGGGAGCTGAAGAGATTGCTCACCTCGGCTCAGGTGTTGGTTTTACCTTCTGGATCGGGAGGTTTTGTGGTGTGTACAGATGCTTTCAGGGTCGGACTGGGTGCTGTGTTGATGCAGCATTGTAGAGTGGTGGCCTATGCATCTCGGCAGCTGAAGCCCCACGAGGAGAACTACCCTACCCATGACATGGAGTTGGCGGCTGTGATCTTCACGCTGAAGATTTAGAGGCATTATCTGTATGATGAGAAGTTCGAGGTGTTCACTGACCATCAGAGTTTGAGGTATGTGTTCACACAGAGGGACCTTAACCTCAGGCAGAGGCGTTGGATGGAGTTTATGAAGGATTATGACTTCACCCTATCTTATCAGCTAGGCAGGATGAATGTCATCGCCAATGCTTTGAGTCGAAAGGTCACGGTCAGTGCCTTGATGTTGAGGAAGTGGAGGCTCTGGGAACAAGTGCCCGAAGTGTCATTCAGGCTCAAGATTTTCCAAGAGCCAGGGTTAGCGGTGCTTGCGAGTCTGACTGTCATGCCTGCTATCCGCCGTCAGGTGACAGAGGCTCAGCATGCGGACCCTGAGTTGCCCCGGATTTTGGCTATGGTTGATGTGGAGCTCGATGAGGACGGAGCCGTGAGATTCCGTGGTAGGCTGTTCGTCCCAGCCGAGGAGTAGGTTTGTCGTGCGGTGTTGCACGAAGCTCATGGGAGTAGGTACACTGTACACCCGGGTGCGATGAAGATGTATCAGAACTTGCGGAGACAGTTCTGGTGGCCTGGCATGAAGAGAGATGTGGCCGAGTTTGTGGCCAGGTGCCTGACCTGTCAACAGGTGAAGGTGGAGCATCAGCGACCAGGAGGTACTCTCCAGCCTTTGGATGTTCCCGCATGGAAATGGGACCACGTGACCACGGATTTCGTGGTGGGATTGCCGAGGAATCCGAGTGGGCAGGACAGTATTTGGTTGTTGGTGGATAGGCTGACGAAGGTGACTCAGTTGTTACCGGTCAAAGTCAGCTGGAGTGTGCCCAAGCTGGCTCGTCTTTACGTGGAGCGGATCGTTCCGTTGCATGGAATTTCCATTTCCATTGTGTCAGACCGGGATCCGTGTTTCACTTCTGGATTCTGGAGGAGTTTCCAGCGAGCCCTTGGCATGGAGTTGGCATTTCCCTCGGCGTACCATCCTCAGTCCGATGGTCAGTCAGAGAGGACCATTCAGACTTTGGAGGATATGCTGAGGTCCTACTGCCTGGAGTGGTAGGGGAGTTGGTTTCACCACCTACCGTTGGTGGAGTTTGCCTACAACAACAGCTATCATTCGAGCATCGGTATTGCTCCTTATGAGGCGTTGTATGGGCGTCCGTGTCGGACTCCACTTGATTGGTTCGAGGTTAGTGAGCGTGTTTTGATGGGACCGGAGTTGGTGCAACAGTGTGTGAATGTCGTGCACTTGGTTCGTCAGAAATTGTTGGCGGCCCAAAGTTGGCAGAAGAGCTATGTTGACCGGAGGAGGCAGCCTCTCACTTTCGTCGTTGGCGATCGTGTGTTCTTGAGAGTTTCTCCGATGAAGGGGGTGATGCGCTTTGGACGGCGTGGGAAGCTGAGTCCCCGCTATGTTGGTCCTTTCCTCATTGTGGAGCGCATTGGTGAGGTAGCCTATCGGCTGCAGTTACCCTCTGAGTTGGCGTCGGTGCATGACGTGTTCCACGTCTCGATGTTGCGGAAGTATATGCCCGATGACTCTCATGTGCTTGAGGATTCTGTTTGGCCCGAGGTGACTCCAGATCTTTCTCTCCCAGACTTTTCCGTCCGCGTTGAGGATAGGCGAGAGCAGCGCCTGCGGAACAAGGTCATCCCCTTGGTCAGGGTTGTGTGGCAACGGCACTCTGGTGGTGAGGCTTCTTGTGAGCGTGAGGACGAGATGCATCAGCAGTTCCCTTACTTGTTCGAGTGAGTCTCCCTCTTCTTTCCCCTTGGGTTGTTCTCAATTTCGAGGATGAAATTCCTTTAAGGGGGGAGGGCTGTAATATCCCGGACCTTTTAGATCTTATTCGTGGGTCTCGGATCTGCTTTTTCAGAGTGTCCAGCTCCGTTGTGTCTGAACTTTTGTTTCGGACATCTTTCGTGTTCGGATCGACGCGATCCGGAGTTGTTTCGGAGGCCCGGAGTGCGTCCGCGGCTTTTCGTGCGTGTTTTCCAATTTCCGGTGTGTGTTTCAGCAATTCCTTCGGAACCTCGTTGCGGGTGAACCGGGTCATTCACCTAGGCGAGAGTGCTACCGTTGCGATCGGCGCGTTCCGAGGATCCCGGAAATGAAATTTTTAATTTTTCGGTATTTTCTAAATTTTTTGGATTTTCTATAAATACATCTCATTTTTCTCTCTCTCCCCACCCTTCTCTTTCTTCTTCTTCTTCTTCCTCCCACCGTGAGCTCCCCCCTCTTCCTCTCTCTCTCCCATTTCGGTGCGGCGGGCCTCTCTCCGACTGCAGACGGCGGCGGGGCGACGGCGCGGCGACATGGGCGGCGGCGAGGCGAGCTCGTGGGCGTACGGTGTCCGTGGGAAGCGTGAAGGAGCGGGGTTTCTAAAAGCGTTCTTCGTGGTTTGAGCTCGATTCGGCGGAGCTTTCACTCCATTAAGGTAGGGGGACGAATCCCCATGCTCATCCCGTCATCCCCCGTGATTTGTAGTCCGAATGGGAGCCGAGAGGGGAGTTTTTGAGCGGGTTAAGACAAAATCATGCTTTGGGGAGAGTTCGCCCGATCTATGGATTGGAGCCACGATTCGGCGTTTTGATGGCTTAGAAGCATGCTAGGGGTCCCCAGGGGTCTTCCCCTTTGATTTCCCCCTCTCCTACGGAGGCATGGGGGCGTGGTTGGAGTTTTTGGGCATTTCACGCCATTTCACCGTCGGACCGGTGTGACGGTCCTCGCCCCAGGATGGGTGCGTCACAGTCCTGTTGTTAGCCAGTTGGGGTCTGTGGGCTGTGACGGTCCCATGATAGACCGCCACGGCGCTGTGATGCGCTTGGGTTGGACCGTCACGGACGATCTGACCGTTGGCTTTTGACCGTTGGTTTTGACCGTTGGGGGTCAAGGCCTGTAACGCACCAGGCCTGGTGCGTCACAGCCTTGTAACACCCCTATGTGTGTGCGTCAGAGGGTACGTGTTCCCACCCTGTAACGCACCAGAGTTGGTCCGTTACAGCCTGTGACGCACCGAGTGGCACGCGTCACAGTTTGTTCCTTCGTGCCTTGTGACGCACCAGGCCGGGTGCGTCAGGGCCTGTGACGCACCAGGGTAGGCGTGTCACAACTATTTTAGCACCGAGGGTCTGACGCCCCTGTGTTGGGCCATCAGATGGCTGTGACGGTCCAGCCTTAGACCGTCAGAGCCTGTGGCGCGTCTAGGGTAGACCGCCAGGCTCAAGATTGCTCCGAATGGTTTATAGTCCCGTTTCTTTTCCGATCGTGGTCGCCGTGCGACGGTGCTGGTACGTGGGACGGTCCCCGTACGTCGTTGGATGCGGACGTTGTTTTCTATTGACTTGAAAGTCTACTCCTTCACTGACCCTCCACTAGTCGTAGCCTGCCTGTACGCGAGTGGACCCACCATGGAGTGGTGGAGAGGCTATCCTGAGGATAGTTTTTAGACTTGTTTCCGTCGGGCACCTCGTCTTTAGCCAGAGTCCAGCTCAAGGGGAAAACCAGTTAGAGGCCAGACCTAGGACACATTATCTGTGTGTGCACACGTGGTTGGGGGTAGTGGACACGCGCTGGCGAGCGTGACCCCAGCTAGTCACTTGTTTGTGGCTACTTGTACGGTGTCTCAGTTCCCGTTGGGCCGGAGGGAGACACCTGAGGCGCGGGCTAAGACGTCAGTGGACGCATTCGGCCTTGCTTCTAGTGGGAGGTACTCCTGTCGAGTCAGGAGTGACAGACTGTCAGTCTTGTGACTTCGACCTTCGAGTTTTGTCATGTTGACCGTTGTGTTCTGGTCATTTCACCGTGGCACGTGTGTCTATTTTCGTGCCGTGAGATCGGTGTCTGGTAGGTTGTAGGGCTTTCACCTCCGAGGTACTCGCTTGCTGCTAGGGTAGCGATTTTCTGTTTTGCGAGGTAGGGTTCGGGTGATCCCTACTGAGTCTTGTCCTGAGACTCATTCCCTGCGTGTTTTCACCGTGTTTCAGGTGAGGAGCGGCTTCAGGGAAGCGCGTCTGAGGTTCAACGTGATTCAGGTGCCCAGCGTTAGTGCCAGATGTTAGAGCCGAGGTATGCCCCGTGTAGCTGTACTTTTCTTTCTTGTCTCTATACTAGTTGTGGACTATTGTTGTTATTTTATTATTATCTTGTGGACCATGTATCATGTAAAATGTTAATTTATTTTCTACTTAATTATATAACTATTTAATTTCTACAATTATTTGTGATACTTGTGTAGTCTCCACAGCATCCTTCTAACCCTTCCGAGTCTTCGGGCTCGTGGGTGGCGGTGCGAGTCTCGGGTTATCGGGCCTTCCCGATAATCGGATTCTCGGGTCATTACAGCGTAGCAGAGAAAAGACAGTAAATCAGGACTCTTTGTCACTTGAAACGGTCCTACGATAAACCGCCACTTAGAATTAACGGTCCAAGGATAGACTGCCACCCTCAGAAGATAAGGCCAACGGGCGAAAACTTCGTGAATAGGACTCTGGATCAAAAAACGGTCTTAGGTAGGACCGCCATAACGCCTCTAACAGCCTTACGATAAACCGCCAGAGCTCAACGGATAACAAAAGGATAGGGATGAAAAGAAAGACGTTGGCTCTGGACTCTGGCGTCAGCAAACGGTCATAGCATAGACCGCCAAACATCATCAAATGCCCATATGATAGACTGCTAGAGACAATGGAGTGGCAAAACAAATGAAAGGCCCACTAAGCTTCAACCCTCGGAAAACAAATAAGGAGTGAGACCCAATCAAGGAGAATGACCCATGAAATAAGCCTTAAAACTGACCAAGATGGCTCAATAAACAGCTGTTGTACCCGGACAATTTCCCCCGCAAAATACCTAGGAATAAGAGTTCGGGAATTTCCCCGAATACCTTCAAGGCACGGGCTACTCGGCCTCTCCGACAACCCAGTGGGCCCGACCAACGGCCCTAACCTACTAGCTGAGGTAGATGGTGGCACTAGCAATCAATCGGGACCACTCCCAACTCTTAAGTTGCGGACTTTGCCCGCATTCTGCATGACCACCCGGGCCATCCCGGGGGCACTCCGACTACAAGCCACGCCACGTGGCATCCAGTGAAAAGGCCAGGGGCCTATTCTGAGACACTTCTTTTAACCCTCCAAGGTCAAAGGGGGACCCAAATAGGTCAACCACAGGCTTTGGAGGCCTGCAGCATGTGCATACGACTCACACACGTGTGTTCGGCATTCTGCCGAACACCTTGTGGGTGCACATGTTTTAACCCTTCTACACCAACCCACGGGCCATCCCGTGGTTCCAGTACGTCAATTGGGTCCTACAACGACCCCCCTGCAAGCCGGGGCCACCCCCGACCCTCAGACACATGGCAACATGCCACTCGACTTTAGCTCTCGGACCAACCCGAGGCTACTCTGCCAACCCGCCATACAATGTGGCACGTAGCCCGAGGACGGGCACGTATACCCAAGGTGCCTCCTCCCAGCCCCTACGGGCTTCTACCCTTGGCCCTAGATCAATTCCAAGGCCCGTCGGTCACTTACACGGCTCGTTCGACGATCCGGGGGGTGTCGGGCATTCGCCCGAACACCTTGCGAGCGGCTACTACGACTCAAAGAACAAAGGCCCCCATGGGCCATTTCAATATCTCGGAACCTCGTATCCTTCAAAGGATATCCCCAGACGACGAAGGAAGACCCCCGGGGGCCATCCCTCGGGGTTGCGGCTCGCCCGGGGCCAGTTCGCCCCAGGGCATGGCTGCGCCCCCGGAGAGGGCGAACTCCCCGGGGGCCACGCCCTCTCCCTAGCTTGGAGGCCCGGCGGCACTCCCCAGTCCCAGTTCGTGCAAATTTCTAATCCCACGGTCCGAGGTTCATACAAAGTTCGTTCGTCGTACCCGTACGTGGAAGAATTAGCGAAGACGGAGCTCGGGATTACGTCGAGTCACACACGTCAATCCCTCGGTCTTCACGCACAAGCAGCCAGTCCACCAGTCCAAGCCTGTATCCTTTGTCTTCTAGCGTTCAAACTGAGTCAAAGTGGGCCTAAAAATACCAAAAATCCAATTTTATAGAGGTGGGACCACTCCCCCCCTCTCTCTTCCAACCCAGTCCGCCCAAACCCCCCCTGGGGAGAGGTTTAGGCGGACCAGCCTGGGCCCCCAGGCTGGTCCGCCTACACCCCTTGGGCAATAAAAAAAATATTTTTTTAAAATAAAAAAAGGGACCATTTGGTCCGCCCAAACCCCCCCTAGGGAGGGGTTTAGGCGGACCAGCCTTGACCCCCAGGCTGGTCCGCCTAAACCTCATCAAAAATTTTAAAAAAAGTTTTTTTTCCCTCCGGAGAGGGGTTTAGGTGGACCAGACCAGCCCCTTGGGCAGGTCCGCCTAAACCCCCTTCCCTCCACTCCGTTACACACACAAAACACACAAAAAAATATACATAAAATGAAATAAAAACACTATTTGGGGGGTTTACCCGGACTAAGTTGGACCCTCAACTTAGTCCGCATAAACCCCACCCCCTACCCCTTCAACTTCCTATAAATTGCCCCCCTTACCAACAAGCTCAAGGATGCATGCGAGGAAGCAACACAAGAACACACGGACGGACGAGCAAACTCCCCCGGCCTAATTGTCGCACCCTCGGCCCTCCGAGGCCTTCGGCAAGGGTGGGGAACGTGAGAAGACAAGTGCGCGCGTAGTTGGCTTGCTAGTCGGCTCACACACGCCGAGGGTATGTCCCACGTACTCCCCTCACGCGGTGTTTAGCCGCCTCACACCAAGCCCACCTTCGCCGCATGTAAGATGACTACGCCAACGGTAAATACACCCGCATCACGGGTCCGCCCGTGTACGTTAACTTACGACGGTGACGAAGGGCACTTCATAATGCTGCGCCGGGCCCCGACACAGAACCGTGTGCCCACCGTTCACCTCCCAATCGGTCGTTGGCCCCTCAGATTAACAAATCAAGTCTAGTCGGACCTCTGGCCTAGGAATCATAGTCCTGGGGCTGACCTTGACTCTCCGACATGACAGCACTCGCCGTCCGAGACCCGACCCGACCGCTCACCTCGTGCTGCATCTGACCTCCACCAGGCGCCAGCTCGTGTCCGCTCTGACCACCATGGTAGTCGGACTCACACTAACTTCTCTGTAAAGAGCCTCTGTAAAGCACGTGGATATCCGCTTTGTCACGCATTGACCCGGGGACCGACCCACGTGTCGGAATTGTCCCGCGGCTTGCGCCCGTTGTACTTTGGCCCTCTAGACCCATATGTAAAACCCATGTGGCTCACCATCAAGCCAGTAAAATACAAGCGCCCGCATTCGGGCCCCCAGCTTCCTACATACACCACTCGGCATCTGTGCCCGACACCCAAACCCCAGTAAACACACCCCTCAGTCTAACATGCACCCATAGCTGCTGAATGCCCCCAGCCCTCTACCCATGGCTTCAGACTTATATATAGACTTTTCTTCAGCTCGGAACGAAGGTATTCGATTCAATCCGATGTAAATAAACACCGGTTGCTTGCGGCCAGTGGGGAAAGACGTCCAGTACACGATTCCCGCAATCGCCTATGCACTCGCACCCATGGAGCCTCTTCTCTCCACGTGTCGTTCGATCGCCCGAGCCCATGTGCCGCACCCTGGTGGCGCTTCCCCAGTCAACCCTTGCTTCCATGAGTGATTGTCAAGAAATCGACTGGCACGCCCGCACCCTGTCCGGTCAACCCTTATCCTGACATTTCCGTGCCATTCGACCCCTTTTCGACTTTCCGTGAAAGGAGAGTGCCTGATACTGCCGTGAGAGGCATGAAACCGTAAGAAGGATACCCGAGATATATCAAACTCCCGTATTTTCCTTCCCCGATGTATCCCTTCCTTCACCCCGGTAATCGGCATAAAAACCCGCACAACAGAGAGGATGGCACGCCCGATGGGACGTCTCCCGCCTTCCTTCTTTTTGCTGAAGAAAAGTCTGTGCCAGCGCTGAAGCCCTGGTGCCCTTTCCCTGTCCTTGCAGGAGAGGCAAAGGAGGGCACTCGTGCGCGCATTCTCCAACAGCTTCTGGTCCACGTTTTGATCGTCAGACTGCGCTCGGCGACTGTCAGCAACGGTCGCCTCCGCAGCACTCAGCACTCCAGCAACCATGGTGGCTGTCACCTACGGTCCCAACGTCATCGCCACCCATGCCCGGGTGGGCTACTTGGCGACGACGATCACTTTCGGCAGCTTCGCCCCTGTTATCGGATCACCCTACTTCTTGGGTGTGGTCCCCGTGGCTGCTCTCCAGCCGACTCCAGTTTCTCCGTTGGCGCATGCGGCCAATATGTCACATGCGTCTCCAGTTCCGGTGGCCCACTTGGGTGTCGGGCATCGGACTGCCACCACTGGCCCCTGCAGGGCCCCCAGATCAATGCCGATCCGGGTAAGTAGTAGCTCCCGGGGCCAACCTCGTCCGATCTCCAACACGGGCCCCGTGCCCCGGACTTCGGTCATCTTCTCAGTATCTTCCTCGGGTCTCCAATCCCGAGCCCCGGTCAAGTCGGCACCCAACACGGGCTCCCTACCTCTGGTCCACGACTTCCCAGCATCCTCCTCGGGTTCCCAACCCTGAGCCCCGGTTAGGCCGGTACCCAACACGGGCTCCCAGCCCCGGGTCCACGGCGCCTCAGCATCTTCATCGGGTTTCCGACCCCGAATCCTGGCAAAGCCAACTCTCAACACGGGCTCCCAGCCCCGAGTTCGCGGCTCCCCAGCATTGCACTCGGGACCCCGGTCTCGAGCTCCAGTTGAACCGGCTCTTCCCATGGGTCTCCTACCCAGGGGGCGAGGTTCCTCAGCACCCTCCTCGGGTCCCCCAACTCGAGCCCAGACTACACCGACACCTACCGCGGGTCCTCGACCCAAGGGTGTCGGCACCTCAGCACCTCCGACGGTGCCGCTTTCCGGTGCAAGAATGTCATCTCGAGCATCGGCAACACTCCTATATGCTCGGGCAAAGGCGTACACCCGAGTCACCCAGCCACCGACTCCCGACGCGGGTTACATATCTCCGGTGTTGAGTTAGATGGACGCAGTCTATCTCCACTAAGTGTGGATCTAGAGGGGGGTGAATATATCAACTTGCCTAATTTAAAACTACTGTATGTTCTAAAGCGGAATTTAGGCAAACATCAGTTAAGCTAAATGAAGAGTGCTAAGCAAAGGGTCGACCCATGAAAGCCATTCACCATATCTTATATCGAAAGCTAGACAAAAGTGTGAGTGATATAATCAATGAAGCTAAGCAAAGGATACCAGCACAATAAGTTCACAAGCAATCACACAAACACAATGCACACACGATTTTTAGGTGGTTCGGTCAACGACCTACGTCCACCCCACACTCAACCGAGTATGGCTTCCTGCTGCGCAGCACAGCTTGCGTCCGCTGGACTTTACAGCTTGGCCAAACAATCCGCTGATACACAGCTTCGCTGGGCACTACAGCTTGCCGACCAGAGGATCTGATCCTCTGCAACCGCTGGGGAAATACAGCTTAACCCGTCCAGTGGAGACTACCACTGCAAGACCGCTGACACACAGCTTGAAGAAACAGTATTCAGAAATGAAAGACAGAATCAAAACGAAAGCAGAAAAACACAAAAGCAATATAGCTCTAAGAGCAAAGCTCAGCTCTGGTTTTGAACCACGAGACTGAGATACAAGCTCACTCTCAATCTCACTCTCAATCAGCTCTCTCTCAGCTCATCTCTCTCGATCTCTTCTTCTCTCGTTTTCTTCTTCTCTATTTCTTTTCTTCTTCTTCTCTGTATCTTCTTCTTCTCTCTTTTCTCTATGTGGATCGAAGGCTCACTGCTGCTGAGTGTATAGACTTTCTCTTCTTCTCCTTCGATCTATCTTCTTCTGTGGAAGAAGGCTTGTTTATATAGCAGCAACAGCAGCAGGCGTGTGCTCTCCACATTTCCCGCCCAGCAATTTGGACCACGTGGAAGCATCCAATGGAGTGTCAGTACACGTGTCCTCATCTGGATACCTTGTCCTTCTCGGATCACGAGCCAGGTACCTCGGATCACGTGCCCTTCATTTGTCTCTTCAGTCCCTGTCAGACAGATGAAACGAAGTCATCAGTTTAAGTCTAAAACCCTGTACAGACTCTGAAGAATGCAAAGCATTGTATAGACTTTGCTGTGAAGGCGAAAGCAATGTAAAGTATGCACAACGCAGTGTATAGACTTAATGAATACAAGGGCTTCATAAGCCTCAAATGAAGGCAGGCGCTGTGTAGACTTCGAACCAGTGTATAGAGTTAATGCATGTAAAGGCTTCATGCGAAGGAAA
This sequence comes from Amorphophallus konjac, assembly GCA_022559845.1. NCBI lineage: Eukaryota > Viridiplantae > Streptophyta > Magnoliopsida > Alismatales > Araceae > Amorphophallus > Amorphophallus konjac. The sequence goes on from CM040125.1 coordinate 20,380,195, forward strand.
GCAGTGTATATACTTGAGGAGTTGACACTGCATGAAGCACTGAGTTGACGCTGCATGAAACACTGAGTTGACGCTGCATGAAGCATGGTGTTGACGCTGCATGAAGCATGGACAGTGTACAGACTTTACCCACTGTATGGACTTCATGTAATGCAAACGAATGTGAAGACTTCAGTGTATAGACTTTAGAAGATGAGTGCAATGTATAGACTCCATGAGACTCTAGTGCAGACAGACGATGTATAGAGTTCTCAGTTCAGCCGTCAGTGTATAGATTTGAAAAGCTGTAGGGCTGTACAGACTTCAAAGACAAGGGCCGATGTATAGACTTGCCAAACAGTCCAGTGTATATACTTTATGCAAGGAGGCCAATGTGTAGACTTGAAAAGCTGAGGCCAGTGTACATGCTTGCCACCGACCAGTGTGTAGACTCGATCAGCATAAGGCACAGTATAGACATCAACTCTGCACATCGAATGTATAGACTTCAAGTGTGAAGACCATTGTAGAGACTTTGGATTCGAAGACCAATGTGCAGACTTTGAGTTTGAAGACCAAAGTCCAAACTTCAAGTAACACTGTGGATGTACAGACTTGATGGAGCGAAGCGATGTGTAGACTTGAAGCTCCTGAAGCAATGTACAGACTTCAAAGATCACTGTGGATGTACAGACTTTGGGGACATGAAGCGATGTACAGACTTCAAAGAAGTTGGCGAGTCAATGTACAGACTTGATGAAGCGAGGCCAATGTACAGACTTAATGTGTAGCTGAAGCCTTGAACGTAGGAATAGGCTGGAGTGTATAGACTTCAGGCTTCAGAACCGAATGTTCAGACTTCACCTAAGAAACGTAGGGAAAGTCCCCAGTGTATAGACTTTGCCTTGAGCGAAAGGTAAGTGATGAATGTATAGACTTTCACGATGTGTAGACTTGAATATGTGAAAGCTACAGTGAAAGAGTGTATACACTTGACCAGATCAAGGGCAATTCGGATGTACAGACTCTGAGGTTCAAAGCCAACGGCTGTACAGACTTAGAATATTAAGACTGATGTACAGACTTCATGCGTTGACACTGTACACACTTAGCGAGTTGACACTGTACACACATCCAATGAAGTGCGTTGACGCTGTAACATGAGCCAGTGAGATGCGTTGACGCTGTACACACTTAACCAATTCAAATGAAATGCAGTGTGTGGACTTTATCTGAAATGGACGATGTATAGACTCAATCGATAAGAGAGTTTCCAGTGTATAGACTCAGTTTAACAAGTCTGCTGGAGGAGTCGACCCATCTTCTGATGTGTCGACCCATGACAGTGAGAAATGCAGACAGTAGTGTATTAAATGCAAAGAACACATAGTCAATCTGATAAAGCAATTTCATCAAATCAAAAGCAGTTGCCAATCAATCAAAACAATGGTGTTGCCAATGAAATAAAGCAAGTGTCAACATCATCAACATAGAGGGGTCACAACACCGGAGGCCGATCCCGACACTTCAGACTGACAGCTTCACGCTGCCGGTCGTTCCAGGTCGGATTTTCTCGGTCTATCATCTCGGGGCGGAGTCCTCCTCATCTCCTCAGAAGAAGCGTCGCCATGGCCCAGAGGCAGACGGCCCGCTGCCGCGACCAGCAACTCTAGCAAGACGGTTCTTGTCGGCGACTTGCGGATCCGTCTCGACGGGGGTGAACCAATCATACCCCAGGAACGGACCATTCCCACCATCCCCACCTCCAATCGTTTCGACCTCCTGCATCAAACACGAGAGGACGGGGTGAAGCTCAAAGGAGCGGGTTCCTCAGCAGCAACCATTGGGCACCCACCGCAGTCCGATACACGGCCTCCCAAGACAACTCGTCGGAAAAACGGTGACAAGGGAGACTAGCAATATGACTTGAGGAGAATCCGGGTCACCCTAGAAGAAGCTCAAGGTGTTCGAAGGGCGCGTATCAGGAACCCCCTCCTGGCACTCAGATGCGGCATCAGACGGGACGTGACTAGCTTTACAGTAGCATCGTCTGACGACGCCCAGTCGTCTAATGTCCCCCGCGCGAGCAAGCGGAGGCAAAGGCGAGCCCATCTCGGGCCCTCTAGCAACCTATCCAGGGTTCTCCTCTGACTAATATCGGGGGTGAGCCCCCTCTGCAACGCACCTCGGTCTTTGATAGACTAAGGACACATGTTCGCCCTGCGTGGCACACGCACCAGAAACAGACGGCCCGGTTCATCAATGACGATGTCTGAGTGTTCACGTGCTACACCGTCGGACACCAGTCGGACACCCAGTCTGACGACTTGAATCAGCCTCTGTCCCACTTCAGGAGGCGGCGCCATCAGGCTCCGTCGCCTCCTCCAATAGGTCATATCGGTACTTCTGCCGGACCGCAGGCATCGGAACATGTGGAAGAAGTCCCAGTGGACGACCGCGACCCTCCCATCAACGCAGAACCGGTCAACAACGACCCTCCTGTGAGCGAGGCTCAAGAGGTGACCCTCGACACTCTCATGAAGGAGAACAAGCATCTGAAGGCCCTCCTGTAGGACCTCCTCCAAGAACGAGGCCTTCATCCTCAGCAGCCTGTTAGGCCTCAGGCCGAGGCACCGGTACCTCCGACGGCCCGCGATGCTGCCAACACCTCAGCGGCGATTGCTCGAACCCCATTGGCAACTAGGTTTGGCACGCCCCCGGTTGAGGTTCAACCACGAGCCTCCAATACGCCAATGCCGAAAAATCTCCTGGTGCAACGCCAGATGATCGAGCGCATCATCGAGACAAAGCTCTCCTAGTATGGTGAAGGGGATGTCACAGTAGATCTCTACAGTGTACCCTACCCGCTTCATCACCAGCTGAAAAAGCTTCCCCCAGAATACTCCAAGCCCCCGAAGCTACAAAAGTTCGACGGGCAGGGGTCGCCACATGAACACTTGGCCTACTATGTTACGGCCATGGGCGAGTTAGCGTTAGATGAATCATATCTCTTCCACTACTTCGCCACTTCACTCACGGGAACGGCCTTCCAATGGTACTCCCGCCTGAAGCCCAACTCAGTCATCGATTGGGCCGATCTCCAGAAGAAATTCCTCGACTGCTTTCAAACGGCCGAGCGAAAGGTCTCGCTAGCCGAACTTTGTTCTCTTCGGTAGAGAAAGGGCGAGGGCGCCCTCAACTTCATCAAAAAATGGCGAGACCTTAGTACGAGGTGTGTCAATCTGCCCACTCAAGAGGACGCCATCACCATATGTCGTCGAGGTCTGGTGGCTGAGGTCAGCGAAAAGCTTCTCGGCCCCAACATTAAAGGCTTCGACCAACTCAATTCAGCGGTCGCCGAAATAGAGATGTTCTTCGCCGACAACCCGAGCTACACAGCAGCAAAGGGTAAGCAAGTGCAAGAACGCCATTCTGACAAGGAGGTGAACATCATAGAATTCACCCCTACCGCCAAGGCCAATAAGGGAGCCGAATCCAGTGGCTTTGACAAAAAGCCAATGGATAAGCCAACTGCTCCCTCCTTCTCGGAGCGCATGAAGACACCCTTCTCCTTCAAGAAGGAACATACGAAGATGCTCTTCGACCTCTGTATGGCCCAGAAAATCATCGAGTTGCCAGAAATTCGTAAGCCGGACGAGGTCCTGAAGACCGACAATCCCAGTTATTGCCTGTACGATCACATGTTGGGTCACTCAATCGAAGATTGCTACGTCTTCAAGACCCAGGCGCAAAAGCTGATCCGAGACGGCCTCGTCAAGATGAAGAGCGGCCTCGTCGATCCTCCGCAACCGCATACGTGGGCTAGGTCGGCTAAGGCAGCACGCGTGGCTCACCCCTCAGCCAATGTCATCCACATGATGGCCACATTTTCTCTTTCTGATGACGAGTCAGAGGAGCCCAGCGCCAGTCAAAGGGGACGTTCGATCTAGTATCCAGGGTGGATGCCCTAGCATGATCGGAAACCTCTCTCCTTCCCCAGGGAGAGAACCTGGTGACTCTTCGATATCTTTGTCGAGAACGGGAAAATCATGCCCCGCGACTCGCCTACCGACTACAGCCATTGGGATCGTAGTCACCCACAATACTACCCCTTCCACGCTAGAATCTGCCACTCGATCGAGTCCTGTGAGGAAGTTCAACACCTCATCCAGGAACATATCCAATGGGAGCAGATCGATGCGGTAGGAAACTCTATGTCACTTTTCAGGCTTCGACAGGCTGTCGAAGAGACCCTGAGCACTGCCAGGAGTGCGCCAGAGTGGCCAGACTCCCCTCAAGAAAATGGGCACGAGCTGCCTTACCAGCATCCTCTAGAATGGCTCGAGTTCCAGATTGACAACTGAGAGGTGCTCGAGCGATTGCGGAGGCGTAGGGAGCAGGATGTCAGTCAAGGGACAGAGCCGACCAACTTCTTCGTCAATGTCATCCATCATCTTGCTCCTCGGCCCCTTCGGGCTCCCAGACATCAGCACCTAGCAAGCCAACCCCAGTCACTTCGGCCACGCGGTGGCGATCCTGGCGGGAGCTGAAGTCTCTCCCTTTCCCTGAAGAAGACACTGCCAGGCTCCTTCAGGTCCTTCTCGACCGAGAGGACGTTTTGGTGGGTGAGACGACAACGGGCTCTTCAGCTCTCTCTCGCCATCCTCCCGTCCTATCTCCGCCTCCAGCAGCCGTGGATAGGAAGGGAAAGCAAAAGCAGGGTGAGGCCCCGCCTCAGCCTTGTCGCATCTCCTCAGTTGATGGGCCATCGGGTCCTCTCCGCCTACCTGCTGACACAATTCGAAGTACGAAGAAGACATCTTCGGAGTCTTCAGCGGCTTCAATTCAAGTGGCGGGTCCACCGCCACAAGGCTCAGCCGGTCCGCAGAGTCGGGACAATCATGCATAGCAACAATGTCTCGCGACGCCGTCAATCGTCACCAGACCCAGTCCTCAGCATGATCACAAAGGCAAAGCTAAGGAGCAGGACAACAAGCATATCTCTCAGTCCGCTTCTCAACAGAAGCTGTCGCCATCACGACTAAGGTTGTTGTGCATCCCTAGTTTTGATGATGACAATCCACAAATCATTGAGATACTCACTTAAACATGAGTAGAAATGTTCTCCAATTTATGAATCAATAAGAACTTCATTCTTCCATTAATCTAGGTACTGATGACATTGCAGGCAGTGGTAAAGTGATATTCACTCCAAGGGCTTCACTGATCAACAGTCTGATGGAAGAGATTGAGCGTCTTGATGCATGAAGCTTCAAGTCTGCACATCGGCAGCCAGTGCATGCATTATCTAGCAAGTCTATACACTGGCACTGTTAAGTCTGTACATTGGTGCCCATGTCTCACTTGCATGCTCATCAAAGTCTGTACAATCCATCGCCTTCAGATTTACCAAGTCCATACAGCCTGCCTTCATGTTCAAAGTCTATACATCGACGTTGGGCATCAAAGTCTATACACTGCTCACCGCCTCATTAAGCGTCTCACACTTGCAACTCTATACATCGTTGTTGAGCTAAAGTCTATACAGCCATTTCCTGAGCCAAAGTCTGTACATCGCTTGCATCTTCAAAGTCTGCACATCCACAGTTGAACTCAAAGTCTGTACAGCGTCAGCAACAGTGCTGCGTCTCATTTTTCCAAGTCTATACATTGGCAGCTGAACTGTAAAGTTTGCACATTGCGCTTTGAAGCTTTTCAAGTCTGTACAGCCATCCGTCTCTCCTACCATCTCAATTAAGCCTTGAAGTCTATACAGTACTCTGTCTCACTTAGCGTCTCACGAAGTCTGTACAGCCTTTGCATTGTGCATACTTTGAAGTCTATACATTGCTTGAGTTAACTGCAGCCTTTACTTCAAGTCTATACATTGTCCCTGCATACATTGAAGTCTATACTTTCATTTGGAAAGTCTATACATTCATTCATTTGAAGCTTCATCAAGTCTACACATCGTGTAGCATGCACGCGTCGAAGTCTGTACACTGCATCGTCTGGAAGACTGTCCAGCAAGCAGAAGTCTGTACATTGGCCGTTGCCATGAGAAGCCAAAGTCTGTACATTGGGGCTCATCCAGCAAGCAGAAGTCTGTACATTGGCCGTTGCCATGAGAAGCCAAAGTCTATACATTGGAGCTCGTCCAGCAAGCAAAGTCTGTACAATGGCTTGCTGCGAGTAATTGAAGTCTATACACTGACGTTTGAAGTTTGTACACTGGGCTGCTCAAAGGCTCACAAAGTCTATACATTGTGGCCTTGAACTCTCAAGTATGTACACTGGCCATTGCCATGCGAAGCTCAAAGTCTGTACACTCAGTTGCAGGCAGCAGTAAAGTCTGTACATTGGCGTGCTTAACAACACACAAGTATATACATCCGTTGCGTGAGGCCTGTCAAAGCCTGGATAGAACCTACAGAAACTAATTCCGATCTGAAGGCCTAAAAATCTGGAAAGAAGTTGAAGATGGCATGTGGATAAAGGCGTGGAAGAATCTTCTGTTCGATCTGTTGCTGCATCTGTGGAAGACTCAGTCAACCCTGCAAATCGGATTGAAGAAGCTATAAACAGTTTTCTGTTCTAGAAACCAGCAGAAAAACTGAACGCTAATTTTTGAACGGCTCAAGCTTTGTTTCGCGCCAACTTTTGAAAGAGAGAAAGAGAAGGAAATAGAAGATATACAGAATCAAGAGTTAGAGGGAGTCAGTGTGCCACAAGAAAGAGTGGAGGAAACAGTATCTGAAAGAGAAGAGCAGGTCGTGATCAACCCCAAGTGTGCAGTCTTTGTAGCCGTAAGAAGATCTGCTGCTGAAGATAATGGGGATCCAGCTGTACAAGGGCTCAACCACCTGAAGGCTACCCAGCTCAGAGATCGTGATCTCAATGCGCCAGCAGCCCTATGGACTTGGATTTGTCAAAACTCTGAAATCTCATATCTTCAGTTTAATGGTTCCTTGTTTTTCTTAAATCAACTATTTCTTCTGATTGCATCAAGCTGTGAGGCAGCAGTGTTGATTGAGACAAGGGTCTCTTGGTAGTGAAGCCTCACTCAAGTTGAGTGAGGGGTGGATGTAAGTCTCGTGTAGAGACTGAACCACCTAAAAAGATCATCTTGCATGTGTGATGATTCTTGGTGTGACTGCTCTTATTGCATATTAGTCTATAACCTTGATGCTTAAGTAGCTAGACCATATTGAAACTCTAGTGTGCTGCATTAACTCTAGCAATAGTTCAAATAAAGTTGGAATAAATTGAAAAGGGGGGAAAGATCTATTCACCCCCCTCTAGATCTATTCAATCCTCACACAACAAAGGTATCAAACCACGCATACGTCTTCGGATGCCTGCACCAGCCTACCGGCTCCTCGTAGGCTCCAGTCGCCACCGCGGTTAAGGCATCAAACCGCGCATACGTCTTCGGACGCCAGCTCCAGTCAACTGACTCCTCCAAAGCTATCACCACCGTGGCTAAGGCATCAAACCGTGCATACGTCTTCGGACGCCTACACCAGCCTACCGGCTCCTCGTAGGCTCCAGTCGCCACCGCGGCTAAGGCATCAAATCGCGCATACGTCTTCGTACGCCTGCACCAGCCTACCGGCTCCTTGTAGGCTCCAGTCACCCCCACGGTTAAGGCATCAAATCGTGCACACGTCTTCAGACACCAGCCCCAGTATCTCGGCATACCAGGAATTGCCGCTCAAGGTAATCGAGCAGGCGATCAATGCCACCTTCCAGATACAACAAGCGGAAGGCGCCTGGATCGAAATTCGGGCGAAGAAGAGTCATCGATCTCGCCTTGCAAAGACACCAGCTCGAAGATCAGGATTTGTCAACTCTGGCTCCAGCACCTCTCCCTCCTACTCCCTTGGAGACTGCTATCGCCAAGAGACAAGAGAGAAACAGAGGAAGAACCTTAGAAGGTGGCTCAAGAAACAAGTTGAACAAGCCGTCGCCCTGCAATATCCAGCTGAGCCAACGCCTCTCCAAAGACTCCAACGGCTCATTGATGACCTGGAGGAATACGTTCCTCCTCGTCCTATCGGGGCTCTCCCACTCGACAGCTACATCCGGTGGGAAGAAATGCATAAATGAGCCCGCCTCAGAAATTGGGTCCAAGAGATGATCCAAAAGCTCAAGAACGGCGAGAAACTCGTGATCTCGGACGAGCTCTCCTTGTGCTATAAAGACAAGGAGATCACCACAGAGCATCTGGAAGAAATGCTTCAGCGTTGCACCTGCAACATGGTGGCCATTCCACCTCCTGACAATATCAATGCTTCTCGGCGAGGCGAGCTAGTAGCCTCCCGGACAAGGCAAAGAACCATTGCCCCTCTTGGGCTACAGCCAGCTCCAGAACACATTGGTCGTGGCAGAGGTCATGGCCGGGGACGTGGCAGAGGCCGTGGGAGAATCCCTGAGCTACCCATCTCTCCATCCACCTTCGACCCAGAGCGAATTATCCTCTTTCGAGGAGAGGAACCGGCTCCTATTCCGGAATTAGAAATTCGGAGAGGACCCAGTATCTTCGATCCCTCCAGCATCGAACAGGCTACTGCCAAACCCCAGCCCTTGCACCAATACCGGTGGCTGTAGCAGAGCAAGCGGGACCGTCCAGTAAGGACGAGCCAGCCTGCCAGTCACCCCCAGAAGAGCCACCATTGGCATCCCTGTTCTAGGAGCCCGCTGGCGATCAAAGTCAGTCTGATCCCGGTGGTAAGGGCAAGGCAGTGCAACTTTCGACGGGGAATAGCACGGCAGCACGTAGAAGGCTCAGCCTGACATACTACCCTCCCTGGAGGATGCTCGAGCCCGAGCTGACCAAAAGGTCTTCCACCAGATGAAGCGTTTCCCTGCCATAACTTCAATTTGGGAAGCCATCGCTTGGAGTAAGGATCTAAGGGAAACCCTTATCAAAATACTCCAGGAGCTGGAAGTCTATGAAGCACATGTCGCGGAAATGAAGGCAGCTGCCTATGGAGCCTTCTCGGCCGCCATCTCCTTCACGGAGAAAGACATGCTACTTTCCCCTCCGTGCCACAACCATCCTCTCTACATGAAGGGGAAGATCAACGGGCATGAGGTGAACCAGATCCTGGTGGATGCTGGTGCCACTGTCAACATCATGCCACTCAAGACATTCAAGTCTCTATATCTGACCCCATACCTCCAAAAGGTTCAAGCGGTCAAGATATCTTGCTTTAACCAGAACACCGAGGACGTCCTAGGCCGGGTGGACGTCGATCTGGTGCTCGATGATTTCACCTCCAAGGTGACATTCTACATCATCGACTCCAACACGTCTTATAAGATGCTACCGGGCAGACCCTGGCTCCATGAAAATTGGGTCATCCTATCGACTCTCCATCAATGTATCAAGTATGCCAAGGACGGAGAGCAACATAAGGTCTTTGCAGACATGTTGCCGTTCGCACCAGCAGAATGCAACTTGACCGACGCTGCGCTCTACTTCAAGGGGATTAGTCTATACCCCCTGATTAAGAGCAAAAGCAATGGTTGGCTCTCAGAGGAAGACGATGATGACCTCTTCTCTGTTGATGAGGAAAAGGCCAAGCTTCACCGGCTACGCCTCGGCTCCAAGTCAACCCCAGATCGCCTCGAGAGGTGCCAGATCGACTTCGAGGCTAATCTTATTAATCGAGCTATTGGCAAGAGTATATACTTGCCACCAGACTGCATCCAGCTTCCAAGCGCATCTGACGAGCACAGTGCCGAGTCGTTGACAACCTTCATTGTCACCTTCAAGTGACAACGTCAAAATAAGAAGAAGGCTAACAGGGACAAACCCATCGTCTTCTATAAAGGAGACATGGTCCCTCAAGCCCCGCCAGATGACGACTTTGGCTGGTCCAGGCGAGCCGACGATACCCCTGAAGCAGTTCAGGTGTGGAGCGAGCTGTCCCCGCATATTCAAGAAATGTGTTTAAAGCAACACATTCCTCTGTGGCAAACTTCTGCACAGCAAAGATACTTTCGTCAACTGTGGACCCCTTCCCAGGCCCGGGGGCAACCCCCGTCCTTTTACAAGGACACCAGGGGACTGGGCTACGACCAAGACCCGGACTTTCATGTCCACTATGCAGTCAACGTCGTAGGCTTGGCGCAACCAGTCGACGACGGAGCTAGAGTCGAAGCCAAATTCGACAGCTCCGAGGATGAGGAAGAGAAAATCCTGATCCCGATCTCCGTCAAAACCAGAACCCTAGATCAAGCCGTCGAGGGACCTTCCTCGCCTCCCTGCCAAGACAAAGGGGGAGAAGAAGCTTCTCCGGTCTCTCAGCCAGTCGAAGGACCCAGTTTAGCAAATCCTCCTGAGGAGGGGGATATATCTGATCCTAGATGTGGAGGACTACCAGCTTCACCTGGCAACTCCAGGGAGACCTCGGCAGCCCCGGTTGACAACTGCTGGCCCAGAGCCGACGGCCTAGATCAATCCTTGATGGATCCCAGCGACAACGGCCCTCCAGTCCCATCTGCGTTAACCAGTGGCTTCGGGGATCAAGAAATATACGAAGCCGACACTAATAATGAGGATTTCATCAACTTTCAACCCACTCCTCCCAAGTTGGAGGACGACGGCCAGGTGACCATCAACGATCTCGTTGAAATCAACTTGGGCGAAGATGAAACCCCACGGCCTACATTCGTCAGTGCTCTCCTTACCGAGGCAGAGAAGCAAGACTACAAGCAACTCCTGCTTGAATACAAAGACTGCTTCGCCTGGACATACAAGGAGATGCCAGGGCTAGATCCCTCCGTAGCGGAGCATGACCTAGCCATTTCTCCCTCAGTCGCCCCGGTCAAGCAGCCACAGTGGCGCATGCGCCATGAGCTAGAGCTCCAAGTTTCGGTCGAAGTCCATAAAATGGCGGAGGTCGACTTCATCGAGTCGTGCATCTACCCGATTTGGCTCGCCAACATAGTTCCAGTCAAGAAGAAGAATGGTCAAGTCCGCATCTGCGTCGACTTCCGGTACCTCAACAAAGCATGTCCAAAGGATGACTTCCCAGTCCTAATCACAGAAATAATGGTCGACATGACCACCGATCATGAGGCCTTGTCTTTCATGGACGGGTCGTCTGGTTATAACCAGATCCGGATGTCCCTCAAAGACAAGAACCATACCGCTTTTATATCCCCCAAGGGGATTTTCAACTACAAGCGCATGTCCTTCGGTCTGAAGAATGCCGATGCTACTTACCAAAGGGCCATGACTAAAATATTCGACAAGATGCTACACAACACCGTCGAATGCTATGTCGACGACCTCGTCGTCAAAACTAAAAGGCGAGAAGACCATTTGCGCGACCTCCGCCAAGTCTTCGAGTGTCTCCGGTAATATGGGCTCAAGATGAACCCCATGAAATGCGCCTTTGGCGTATCCAGCGGCAAATTTCTCGGCTTTGTCGTTAGGTACCAAGGAATCGAGGTGGATCCCAGCAAGATCAAAGTAATCCGGGAGCTTCCACCACCCAGCAACATCACAGAACTCAGGTCATTCCAAGGGAGGCTAACCTACATTCGGAGGTTTATTTCTAACCTCTCCGGTCGGTGCGCGCCTTTCAGCAAGCTGATGAAGAAAGACGCCCCGTTTACGTGGGACTCGGAATGCCAGGTGGCTTTCGAGTAAATCAAGGAGTACCTCCTCACTCCCCCAGTCCTGGGGGCACCAATCAAGGGTAAATCCCTCATTCTTTACATTGCCGCCATGGACGCTTAATCAATGCGGAATTGCTAGGAGCTCTGTTGGCACAAATCAATGAGGAAGGTAAAGAGCAACCCCTCTATTACCTCAGCCGGAAGTTAATCGGTGCTGAGTACCGCTACTCCCCCATGGAGAAGGTCTACCTAGCCTTAGTGTTCGTAGTGAAGAAGCTGCGGCATTACCTCCTGTCCCATCAAGTCGAGCTTATATCCAAGCACGACCCCCTGAAGTATCTCCTTCGGTGACCTGTCCTCTCAGGCAGATTGGGAAGGTGGGCTCTCCTATTGATGGAGTACGACATTACTTATGTCCCCAGAAAAGCAATCAAGGGACAAGGTATGGCTGAATTCTTGGCATCCCATCCAGTGCCAGATGACTCACCCTTCAACTCGGAGCTCCCGGACGAGGAGTCCCTTGCTACTCAATCGCAACAATCGATTGAACAGAGCGGAGATGTCTTGCATTACTTGAAGAAAAAGTGCTCTCACAACCACTGTTGCTCAATCACAACAACCAGTTGAACAGAGCGGAGATGTCTTGCATTATTGGCAGCCAAGCGCTCTCACAACCAGCGTGTCTTGCTGGGAGCTCTACTTCGACGGTGCTTCCCGAAGGATCACCCGGAGTAACCAGGATCTAGCTACCACGGCAGGTGCCGGCATAGTTTTCCTGACTCCTCAGGGCGGAGTTTTGTACAACTCATGTGCCCTCATGAAATCCTTGACCAACAATGAAGCTGAGTATGAAGCTCTACTCATTGGGCTCCAAATGGCTTTCCACATGGGCATTAAATGCCTCAAAGCCTACGGGGACTCCCAGTTGATAGTCCGGTAGGTCCTCGGCATCTATGACGTGCGGAAGCCGGAGTTGGTTCCATACCATACCGCCGTCACCAAATTAACCCAGAAGTTCTATTTCTTCGAAATAGATCACATTCCCAGAAGCAGCAACACTCAGGCGGATGCCTTAGCAAAATTGGCCGCGGCCATCAAGCTCCCGCTCGAGGGCGAGATCGACATCGTCATCAAACATAGAAGGCTGATGCCGAGTTCACTCGAAGGCAACACCGGTCTCACCATTTACGAGGTCCACGACCTTGACCAGAGCACGCCTCCAGAAGAGGATGATTGGCGTGCGCCCATCATCAAATTCAAGAAAGGGTGGCTCCCTCCTGACTGAGCTCAAAGGGTCCAGCTACTCCGCCGAGCAACCTCTTACGAGTGGATTGGTGACTCCCTGTATAGGCTCGTCCACGAGAAGTACAAGTCAATTCTCCTGAGATGTGTCTCCCTCACCGAGGCACGAGCCGTCATGCAGGAGGTCCACTCCGGGTTGTGCGGCGCACACCAGGCCGGAGACCAAATGAAGCACAACATCAAGCTCAAAGGCTTCTACTGGCCAACCATGTACGTGGACTGCATCCAGTATGCTCGTGCATGCCACCAATGCCAAGCCTTTGGCCCAGTGCCCAGAAGGCCTCCTAACCCACTGCGTCCTACAGCCCCCACCTGGCCATTTGCTGAGTGGGGCATGGACATTGCGGGGCCCTTCCCGCCATCTTCCAAGGGCCATAAATACATTTTGGCCGCCACCGACTATTTCTCCCGTTGGGCGGAGACTCTCCCTTTGCGAGAAGTCACCGGCGAGGTGGTTGCCAGATTTGTCCGGCACAACATCATATACCGATTCGGTACTCCCAGTCGCATAGTGTCTGACAACGGGACGCCATTCAAGAATAAGGCCTTATACCAGTTAGCAGCTAAATTCCACATCGACTGGAGAACCTCTTCGGTCTACAATCCCCAGGCCAATGGTTTGGCGGAAGCCTTCAACAAAACCCTCTACAAGCTCCTGGCTAAGATGGTTAGCCACCGGAAATGTGATTAGGGTGAAAAGGTCTTTGAAGCATTATGGGCCTATCGAACGGTCTACAAGACCCCTACGGGGTGCTCACCGTTCACCCTCGCTTATAGGACAGAAGCAGTTATCCCCATCAAAGTCCAGTTAGCCTCTTATCGTGTGGCAATCCACACCGGCCTTGCCGGCCCTGACGAAAATGAGTACCATAGAAGGCTAGAAGAGCTCGCCGTTCTCGAAGGAAAGCAACTCGAAGCCTACAAACACCTACTTGTATACCAGGCCCGCATGGCCTGGGCCTATGATAAGCTCGTCAAGCAACGAGCTTTCAAACAAGGTGACCTTGTCATGGTCAAGGAAAAGGAAGTCATGGTAGGGCGCTCCAGTGGGAAACTACAGCCAAATTGGCGAGGTCCGTACATCATCCAGAATGTCTATGAGGGTGGGGCCTACACGGTTATCGATCACAAAGGTCATAGACCGTTCCCGCCTCTCAACGGCAAACATATGAAGCTATACTATGCACCAGAGCACGAGTTCGCGCGCCAGCCAGACTAAAGCACACGTCCCAGCTGCTACCAATAAGACCGGCCCTTCCCCGTGAAGGATCTAACCGGCCAATCCTCCCAGTCTGCAATTCCCAGTCAACCAGCCAGCTTAGCTCCTCGGAACCGCCACCAGGCATCCGCGGGGACTAATCTCTTGCCCTCATTCCCGTCGGGCACTTCTACACCAGTACCAGTCTAGCCGTCAGGCTCCCATGTAAGTAAAAAAAAAATAAGAACAAAAAAATGGGGTTAAAAATAGAGATACCCCGGTAGACCCAGACATCCTCACCACAAGGGGGTGACTAGGGGCAAAAAGGCCAGTAACCCAGCTGAGGTGGAAACCCGAAAGGGAACCTCGGGTAAAATCGGGAAACCCCTCGACGTGAAAACCCGCAAGGACGCGTCAGAAAAAGCTAAAGGGGGTCGGCTCTAGCGAAAACCCGAAAGGGCGGTAAAGCCGATAACGAGAAAATCATCTTCTCCCTACCTATCAAAACGGTCTTCCGCCTATTCCTTGGTGGACAATTAGCCTCATCCAGAGCCAGTCTCCAATCCATTTACGTTGCTACGGCATAAACCCTCCAATCCCCAGTCGGCCTTGTATTACTTCCGCCCAATTTGGCCAACCTTTGGCCCTTGCTTCGACACCACAAGTCAACCAGTCCATGTGACAATCAAGCTCCAAGTCACCATCCCAGTAGACTTCTATCCCAACACGTTCCCAGACATTTATCATTCTACGCCCCTACATCCTACATCCTACATCCTTTACAAATCTAGAGCTTTCAAGTTCATTATAATCCCAATTCTCCCCATACAATCCCTGATCCACCGGCCATAACTCTGGCCATATCTTGCCACGACAAAAGGGTCCTTCGCCACCATGGCGTGAGGATTTCTAAGAACCCTTATTAATGGCGGAATAATATCCGACCATCCACACCTTCCAGTTTCAGGTTACGTCCCCTGACAGCAACACGCTACGGACGGCAGTCTCAAAACAAAAAAAAATGAAAAAAATGGGGTTAAAAATAGAGATACCCCAGCGGCCTTGGTTAATTCCTTTTATAGGATTACTGAGGGTAAGAATTGCCATCGACCCAGCTAAGGTGAAAACCCGAAAGGGTGCCTTAGGCAAAATCGGGTAACCCCTCAGTGTGAAAACCAGCAAGGGCGCACGGAAAAAAGTAAAAGGGGGCCAGCTCTGGCGAAAACCCGCAAGGGCGGTAGGGCTGGTAAAGATAAAAAAAAGAGAACTCTCTCCCCCTCTCTACTCTTCACTAATGAAAGCCGTCAACCGCGATACCTCGCTGATGGCGACCTTCACATCATTCCACTACAATAGTGGCCACTACACCCCCGAGGGTCGGTCATCTCCAGTGCCAAGATCCAGTTCCAGTTTCGGCTACAACACCTTTACAGGTCAGCCGCCAGCCTCCAGTCCCAGCACTTCGGCTACAACGCCTTCGCAGGCCAGTCGCCAGCTTTCAACTCCAGTCTCCGGCTACAACGCCTTCACAGGCTAGCCGCCAGCTCCCAGTTCCAGTTCTGACTACAGTGCCTTCACAGGCTAGCCACCCAGCTTCTAGTCCCAGTCCCAGCTACAACGCCTTCACAGGCTAGCCACCAGCTCCCAGTTCCAGTTCCGGCTACAACGCCTTCACAGGCTAGCCGCCAGCTCCCAATTCCAGTTCCGGCTACAACACCTTCACAGGCTAGCCGCCAGCCTCCAGTCCCAGCACTTCGGCTACAACGCCTTGTCAGGCCAGCCGCCAGCTTTCAACTCCATTCTCCGGCTACAGCGCCTTTGTAAGACCCCAATTTTCTGTATAGAATATTAAATTTCGTAAATAGTAAATTTTGAATAGTGATGTGGTAAATAGTAAATAGTGAAAATTTTGACTATCATATAGAAATTCTGAAAAATGGTAGTTAAATAGTAAACAGGATGATAAACACTTTGGTCTTCTGTGCCTGACCCTAATAAAATCATTTACATGGCTTAATCGGTGATTTAAGCCTGACTTAAAAATGCGGAAAACACTATTCATAGTAAAATACGACTACCTTAGAAAAATCTATAAAAATCACAATTTAATAGAGCATATTTTTATTAACAACTTTGTCTTCTTGAGTATAATCAGTAAAATATCAGAAACTCTATCTATCGACTAAATCGTTAGAATTCGTTAGAATTTGATTAACTATTATTTTAATCCTAAGATTGGATCGGTTAGAAATTAACCTTGTGATAAAAATCCACAAAAATAATAAATGGATTCCTCATAAGTTGTATAACAATTTTATCTTCTGGGTCAAACTCATTAAAAATCATTTAGTGAGGTTAATTAGTGGTTTTAGTTAGAAATACTTAATCACATGATTAAGGAGGATTAGCCAAATCCTTACCCAAATAAACACGTGGAAACGTGTTTCAGTCGGCAGCCCGCGTCGTCAACGCCGGCCATCCCCTTTGCGGCGCCGTGTTCGACTAACCTTTGGTGCGGGAGAGTCTCCTACGCGTATGCAACCCTATAAATAAGGAGGCTAAGCCTCTTCCCTTCTCTGCTAAAGCCCTGTTAAGCTCTGTTGCTGCAAGGGATCGCAGGAAGATACTATTCATCTTCTTCTTCCTCCGTATTCTTCTTTGTCCTTCAATTAAGGTAGGTAACCAAGGCCCAAATGATTAAAGTGAAAATATGGATTGTTAGTAATCATGTTAGCTTTCATTTAGTAGTAAAATCATGATTTATCATTACAGTTATGATTTAATTCAGATTTTATCACCATCGTTATCATGCTTAAACTTATCACCATCGTTATCATGCTTAAACTTATCACCATCGTTATCATGCTTAAACTCAGTTTTAAGAGTTCCTGGTTTGATCAGACTTCTGTTCGTTTTAACGGTTAGTACCTGTTTTTAACTCTTTTGACACCCCAGTTGTATAACAGCCCAAATTAAACCGCTGTATATATGTCAAAACGGCCTAATTAGAACCGCTGTATGTCCAGTAGGTTTAGCGGCCCATTTAAGACCGTTAAATTGTCCAGAGACCAAAATATTCAGTCCAGAGACCAAAAATACTCAGTGTTAATCAGGGTAAAACAACGTTAATCAACAAGATTATCAACCCATATAACAACAGAATAAATAGATGAGTAAATGATAAAAATTTACTTTCTGTTGCAATATTTACTTTTTGGAAAATTCTGGTTAAAATTACTAAAACATGGTTAAAGTGAAATTATTCACTTGTAAAATTCTTGGTAAATTGGTTAATCATGTTAAAATTTACCTTGGGTAAATTCTGTAAATTTTACTGTAGAACAGAAATTTAAATGGCAGACTTATGGCAAGTCTTGGCCAGTTAGACCGGACACTCCATCCGGTAAATTACCCTATTTTTATCGTGTGACATTTTTACCGTGGTAAATCCCGAGTTGGCAACAGGATTACATGATTACTGGTTTTACTTGAGTATATTAAATGGCCCGATACACATCGTTTTAATTTGATTAATTGACCGATTACCCTTGGTTAAATCTTCGGTCATATTCGAGCCCGGAATCGACCATTGGGCAGTAACCATATTGGTTTACTTGTCATTGGCGACCCGGAAGCCATTTGGCATATTTTACTTCTCTTCTAGTCGTACTGACTACGACCGGAAATTGTTACCGTTATACTTAATACGGATTCTCTAGAACCGTATATCTTGAATACGGCCTCGTACGGTCCGTATAATTGTTCTTCGGAACTTACTTCCCTTCTCTCGAACGGATTACTGTCGACCGTTCTTTCTTGACTCCGTAACTCGTTACTCGTGTGAGTACGGCTCGGTATTTGCCGTACGACGACCCTCAGTTTTGGGTTTTATCGTGATTATATTCTCGAATCCGAGGACAAGTGTGGTCCTCTAATCTGAGCATTGACATAAATTCATCTGATTAAATTGGCCATAATTTGATTATGTCTAGACGGTGGATCGTTGATCCAATAAAATCAATGCTAACGCACCATAAGGGCCCGGTCTGGTCCTGGGGAGAGCGCCCGAAAGTTAGTGAGCCCATGGGATGTTAATGACAGGGTGTGGCATTGCACCCGAGTGCAGGAATATACAGTGTACGTCTATGACAAACTCTCGTTACTTGATCGTGTGATCGTGCTGGAATACGTATTTATACTACTTGGCCAAATTTACTATTGTTACTTGTTATCTCTTGTTCATTACTTGTGGTAAATTCGTGTACAAAGTTATTTCTTGACCTTGCAAGATATCTCTCTACATTGTTTATTGTCTTTCTTTATCGTATCGTTATCTCTTGTCATTAGTTTTACTGCATTTCATATAAACTGTAATAAATTGTTAATCACTTATATTTGCCATGGTTATCTACTGAGCGCGTTAGCTCATACCCTACTTGTTAACCCCCCTTTTTTTCCAGGTGATGATCTTACTATCGGGGATGGACTGGAGTGACACCGAGTGATAGTTAGTTAATTGAGTCAGTTGAGTTTAGAGAATTGTACTAGTTTCAGTCATGTTATTTGGCTGTAGTTGTTCTACTTCAGTTGTAACTTTTATTATTATCAATAAAAGGAAGTTTGGTTAATTGGTTAATTATCTCTTTTCAACTCTGGTGTAAATGGTATGGAAATAATACCATTTCTTTCTAGCTCGCGTGCCCCTAACTGTACGTCCCGAGATTCCGCATCGGGGCGTGACAGTAAAGTTGGTATCAGAGCTTAGGTCAATTTGTCCTAGGTATTTTACTTTAAGGTTATAGGTTATTGGTTATAGGTTTAAGTTTAAGAACCCGACCTGGTGAGATTGGGTAGAAATTGGGTTAAGTCTTTAGCCGTAAATCATACTCTTCTTTTATAAGAAGTTCTTCTCTCATAAATAAATTCTTCTTCTCTCATAAATAATCTCTTGACTATTTTAAATAAAGGTACTAGAAATGGCAGCTGACCGCGCTGAGATGAGGAACCTCCAGCGTACGGTCCAAGGCCTGACACAGGCGTTGCAGCAAGTGGCTCAAGCTGGAGCCGCAGCACATCATGGCACTGGTGACTTGTACCGGAACTTTCAAGGAATGAACCCGCCTAGATTTGCTGGTTCTACTGACCCGGATGAGGCCGAGCATTGGCTCGATGATATGAGGAGAATATTTGAGGTTATGCAATGCACTGACCAAGAGCGTGTCCTTCTATCTACGTTCCAACTGGAGCGAGATGCACGTACTTGGTGGGAGTCCGTCAAAGCAACTCTCGGTGATCACCAAGTATCGTGGGAAGAATTCGAGGAGTATTTCAATGGGAAGTATTTCTCTGACCGTGTCCAAGAAAAGAAGGCAGCGGATTTCGCAGCTTTGAAGCAGCGAGGTTCGTCAGTGGCAGAGTATGAGGCACAGTTCGCCCGACTTTCTCGCTATGCAATGCATCTTATTTCTACTGAGAAGATGAAGGCGAGACGATTTCTCAACGGGTTGAAGCTCCATTATATTAATCAACTGGCACCGTTGGAAATTTCTACCTATTCTGAGATGGTGAGAAAGGCACAAGTATTGGAGGATACTCTTGAGATGACGGAGCATATTCGTGGTCAAGGTAACAAGCAAGAACAACCAAAGCCATTCAAGAATGCCAAAACCGGATTTGGCATTGGCACTAGCACTAGCAAGAAGAGACCTTTTATTGGTTCTGGAACTGGTTCTAGCTCTGGTTCTGGTTCGTGGAAAGGCAAGATGCCGAGACAAGAAGACAAGAAACCTGACACTATGGTACCATTCAAGGGCATCTGCAAGTTTTGTGATCGTCCTGGCCATAAGATGGAGGAATGTTGGCGCAAGATAGGCGCATGTTTGCGTTGTGGGAGCAAGGAGCACCGTATCCCTGATTGCCCCTTATTGGCAGAGAAAGCTACCCCGGCAAAACCTTTGGCTTTCAAGAAGCCGCAAGGAAAGCTCCAGGCTCTTCATGTTAATAAAGCGGAAACCGCCGGTGACGGTGGGCTCGTCGAAGGTACTCTCATTATACTCGACAAGTCAGCTTTTGTTCTATTTGACACTGGTGCAACACATTCTTTTATTTCTCGGCGATTCGCTAAGTCTTTAGCTGTGGAACCTGTTTTGATGAGTTCTCCATTAGAAATATCAACCCCTATTGGTTCTAGATCAGCTATTCAGCATTTTTATCCTTCTAGCAAGGTTATGGTGAATGATCAGAATTTTCCGGCTGATTTAGTTTGCATGGACATGAAAGATTACGATGTAATCCTCGGAGCTGATTGGTTGGCTCGATATGAGGCCAATGTTCATTGCAGTTCTTGTTCCGTGTCTTTTTCTAGACGCCCCGGATTATCCTTCAAGGGAGTTAAACACCCTAGCTCTATCTCTCTTATCTCGACGCTTCGAGCTGATAAGCTATTGAGACGTGGATGCGGAGCTTTTCTGGCTTTCGTTTATGCGTCCCCGGAGCAACAGATCGAGATTAAGGACATTTCTGTTGTCCGAGATTTCCCTGATGTTTTTCCAGAGGAGTTACCAGGAATTCCGCCTGAGCGGGAAGTCACATTCTCTATTGATCTTATTCCTGGATCATCTCCTGTTTCTAAGGCTCCTTATCGTATGTCTCCTGCGGAATTGCGGGAATTGAAGCATCAATTGTTGGAATTACTCGAGAAGGGTTTTATTCGCCCGAGTGTTTCCCCTTGGGGAGCCCCTGTGTTGTTTGTTCGGAAGAAGGATGGTTCGATGAGACTGTGCATCGATTATCGGCAACTCAATCAGTTGACAGTCAAGAACAAGTATCCATTACCGAGGATTGATGAGTTATTTGACCAGATAGCGGGAGCTCAGTATTTTTCTAAAATCGATCTTCGATCTGGATATCATCAGTTGCGGATTAAGGATGAAGATATTTATAAATCTGCTTTCCGCAGCTGGTATGGTCATTTTGAGTTTGTCGTTATGCCTTTTGGTTTGAAAAACGCACCGGCAGCCTTTATGCAGTTAATGAACAGTGTGTTCCGACCCTATCTTGATCGGTGGGTCGTGGTATTCATAGACGATATCTTGATATATTCCAAGAGTGAAGAAGAGCATGCCAAGCATCTGAGGATGGCTTTGCAATTGCTGAGAGATCATCAGCTTTATGCCAAATTGAGCAAGTGCGACTTTTGGCTGAAAGAGGTGTCCTTTCTAGGGCATATTATTTCCAAGAATGGAATTTCTGTTGATCCATCGAAGGTGGAAGCAGTAAAGAATTGGGAACAGCCTACCTGTGTGACTGAAGTAAGGAGTTTTCTAGGCCTAGCTGGCTATTATAGAAGGTTTATTCAGGATTTCTCGAAGATTACGGTACCTCTTACGAAATTAACCCGCAAAGAGATCAAGTTCGAGTGGTCAATTGAATGCCAACGGAGTTTCCAGACTCTAAAGGATTGTTTGACTACTGCACCTGTTTTGACCTTACCTTCTGGTGAGGGTGGTTTCGTGGTATACACGGATGCATCAGGTATTGGCTTAGGCTGTGTACTTATGCAGCACGGCAAAGTGATTGCCTATTCTTCTAGGCAGTTAAGAAAGCATGAAGTTAA
This sequence comes from Amorphophallus konjac, assembly GCA_022559845.1. Lineage (NCBI taxonomy): Eukaryota > Viridiplantae > Streptophyta > Magnoliopsida > Alismatales > Araceae > Amorphophallus > Amorphophallus konjac. Next base: position 20,401,923 of record CM040125.1, read on the forward strand.
TTATCCAGTTCATGATTTGGAGTTAGCAGCAGTGATATTTGCATTAAAGATTTGGAGACACTACCTATATGGTGAGACATTCACGGTATTCTCAGATCACAAAAGTTTGAAATATTTGTTCTCTCAGAAGGACTTGAACATGAGGCAGAGAAGATGGTTGGAGTATATAAAGGACTTCGATTTCTCTATTGAGTATCACCCTGGCAAAGGCAATGTAGTGGCCGATGCTTTAAGTCGGAAGACTGCAGTTAAGTTATCCAGTCTTATGTTACAAGAGTGGAAACTACTGGAACAATTGGCTAGTTTGGATCTCAATGTAGATAATGATCGGGTTTTGATTTCCCAGATTCAACTCAAGCCCGAACTATTAATGGAAATCAAATTATTACAAGATAATGATCCCGAGCTAGTAGAGATTAAAGGGAGCTTGAATAGCAGACCTGATTTCTCGGTAGCTGATGATGGAAGGCTATTATTTCAAGGTAGAACTTGTGTACCGGATGACGCAAAGATAAAGAATCGGATTCTCGAGGAAGCTCATAGATCCCGATATACTATCCATCCGGGAGGCACTAAGATGTTCAAAGATTTAAAAAGATCTTTTTGGTGGCCGAACATGAAGAGGGAAGTTGCTGATTTCGTGAGTAGATGCCTAGTGTGTCAACAAGTGAAGGCCGAGCATTTCAGACCGGTAGGAAAATTAAAGCCACTCGATATACCCCAATGGAAGTGGGAGAGTATTGGCATGGATTTCATTATGGGTCTTCCTAAGACTCGAGGTGGTTATGATGCAATATGGGTAATTATGGATCGACTAACTAAGTCGGCACATTTCTTACCTATTAAGTCCAAGTGGACAGTTGATGTTCTAGCAGCTTTATATTTGAAGGAAGTGGTTAGACTTCATGATATTCCAGTGAATATTATATCTGACAGAGACCCGAGATTTACATCACATTTCTGGAAGGGATTACAAGAATCTCTCGGTACGCGTCTTAATTTCAGCACTGCGTTTCATCTGCAGACAGACGGACAGACTGAACGGACTAATCAGATAGTAGAAGATATGTTGAGAGCTTGTATGATCGACTTCGGCGGAAGTTGGAGTGATCATTTGGCATTAATAGAATTCGCCTACAACAATAGTTACCAATCCAGCATACAGATGGCACCTTTCGAGGCTTTGTATGGAAGAAGCTGTCGTTCTCCATTATGTTGGGATGAGGTAGGCGAAAAGCAATGGCTTGGACCGGATCTTATCTTGGAGTCATCACAGAATATTCGTATTATCAGAGACCGGTTACTAGTGGCTCAATCGAGGCAGAAGAGTTATGCCGACAATAGAAGAAGAGATTTGGAATTTCAAATTGGCGAGCATGTGTTCTTAAAAGTCTCTCCTTCGAGAGGAATTCGCCGATTTGGTATTCAGGGCAAGCTAAGCCCGAGGTATATTGGTCCATTTGAAATCCTTGATAGAGTGGGTGAAGTTGCTTATAGACTGGCTTTACCGCCGCAGTCGTCTGGCGTACATAACGTATTCCATATTTCTATGTTACGGAAATACGTGTACGACCCCACTCACATCATTCAGCATGTGGATTTTGAGTTAAAGAAGGATCTGACTTATGAAGAAAAACCAGTGAAGATTCTGGATCGGAAGGAACAACAACTTCGGAATCGTTCCATACCAATGGTCAAGATTCAGTGGAGTCGGCGTGGAACCGAGAAAGCCACCTGGGAATCCGAGGACGCTATGCGGAAGCGGTATCCCGATTTGTTCTAAGGTGAGCTATTTATTCCCTTACTGTTTTTGGTTCAGTGAATTTGGAGGACCAAATTCTTTAAGTGGGGGAGGGTGTAAGACCCCAATTTTCTGTATAGAATATTAAATTTCGTAAATAGTAAATTTTGAATAGTGATGTGGTAAATAGTAAATAGTGAAAATTTTGACTATCATATAGAAATTCTGAAAAATGGTAGTTAAATAGTAAACAGGATGATAAACACTTTGGTCTTCTGTGCCTGACCCTAATAAAATCATTTACATGGCTTAATCGGTGATTTAAGCCTGACTTAAAAACGCGGAAAACACTATTCATAGTAAAATACGACTACCTTAGAAAAATCTATAAAAATCACAATTTGATAGAGCATATTTTTATTAACAACTTTGTCTTCTTGAGTATAATCGGTAAAATATCAGAAACTCTATCTATCGACTAAATCGTTAGAATTCGTTAGAATTTGATTAACTATTATTTTAATCCTAAGATTGGATCGGTTAGAAATTAACCTTGTGATAAAAATCCACAAAAATAATAAATGGATTCCTCATAAGTTGTATAACAATTTTGTCTTCTGGGTCAAACTCATTAAAAATCATTTAGTGAGGTTAATTAGTGGTTTTAGTTAGAAATACTTAATCACATGATTAAGGAGGATTAGCCAAATCCTTACCCAAATAAACACGTGGAAACGTGTTTCAGTCGGCAGCCCGCGTCGTCAACGCCGGCCATCCCCTTTGCGGCGCCGTGTCCGACTAACCTTTGGTGCGGGAGAGTCTCCTACGCGTATGCAACCCTATAAATAAGGAGGCTAAGCCTCTTCCCTTCTCTGCTAAAGCCCTGTTAAGCTCTGTTGCTGCAAGGGATCGCAGGAAGATACTATTCATCTTCTTCTTCCTCCGTATTCTTCTTTGTCCTTCAATTAAGGTAGGTAACCAAGGCCCAAATGATTAAAGTGAAAATATGGATTGTTAGTAATCATGTTAGCTTTCATTTAGTAGTAAAATCATGATTTATCATTACAGTTATGATTTAATTCAGATTTTATCACCATCGTTATCATGCTTAAACTTATCACCATCGTTATCATGCTTAAACTTATCACCATCGTTATCATGCTTAAACTCAGTTTTAAGAGTTCCTGGTTTGATCGGACTTCTGTTCGTTTTAACGGTTAGTACCTGTTTTTAACTCTTTTGACACCCCAGTTGTATAACAGCCCAAATTAAACCGCTGTATATATGTCAAAACGGCCTAATTAGAACCGCTGTATGTCCAGTAGGTTTAGCGGCCCATTTAAGACCGTTAAATTGTCCAGAGACCAAAATATTCAGTCCAGAGACCAAAAATACTCAGTGTTAATCAGGGTAAAACAACGTTAATCAACAAGATTATCAACCCATATAACAACAGAATAAATAGATGAGTAAATGATAAAAATTTACTTTCTGTTGCAATATTTACTTTTTGGAAAATTCTGGTTAAAATTACTAAAACATGGTTAAAGTGAAATTATTCACTTGTAAAATTCTTGGTAAATTGGTTAATCATGTTAAAATTTACCTTGGGTAAATTCTGTAAATTTTACTGTAGAACAGAAATTTAAATGGCAGACTTATGGCAAGTCTTGGCCAGTTAGACCGGACACTCCATCCGGTAAATTACCCTATTTTTACCGTGTGACATTTTTACCGTGGTAAATCCCGAGTTGGCAACAGGATTACATGATTACTGGTTTTACTTGAGTATATTAAATGGCCCGATACACATCGTTTTAATTTGATTAATTGACCGATTACCCTTGGTTAAATCTTCGGTCATATTCGAGCCCGGAATCGACCATTGGGCAGTAACCATATTGGTTTACTTGTCATTGGCGACCCGGAAGCCATTTGGCATATTTTACTTCTCTTCTAGTCGTACTGACTACGACCGGAAATTGTTACCGTTATACTTAATACGGATTCTCTAGAACCGTATATCTTGAATACGGCCTCGTACGGTCCGTATAATCGTTCTTCGGAACTTACTTCCCTTCTCTCGAACGGATTACTGTCGACCGTTCTTTCTTGACTCCGTAACTCGTTACTCGTGTGAGTACGGCCCAGTATTTGCCGTACGACGACCCTCAGTTTTGGGTTTTATCGTGATTATATTCTCGAATCCGAGGACAAGTGTGGTCCTCTAATCTGAGCATTGACATAAATTCATCTGATTAAATTGGCCATAATTTGATTATGTCTAGACGGTGGATCGTTGATCCAATAAAATCAATGCTAACGCACCATAAGGGCCCGGTCTGGTCCTGGGGAGAGCGCCCGAAAGTTAGTGAGCCCATGGGATGTTAATGACAGGGTGTGGCATTGCACCCGAGTGCAGGAATATACAGTGTACGTCTATGACAAACTCTCGTTACTTGATCGTGTGATCATGCTGGAATATGTATTTATACTACTTGGCCAAATTTACTATTGTTACTTGTTATCTCTTGTTCATTACTTGTGGTAAATTCGTGTACAAAGTTATTTCTTGACCTTGCAAGATATCTCTCTACATTGTTTATTGTCTTTCTTTATCGTATCGTTATCTCTTGTCATTAGTTTTACTGCATTTCATATAAACTGTAATAAATTGTTAATCACTTATATTTGCCATGGTTATCTACTGAGCGCGTTAGCTCATACCCTACTTATTTCCCCCCACTTTTTTTCCAGGTGATGATGTTACTATCGGGGATGGACTGGAGTGACACCGAGTGATAGTTAGTTAATTGAGTCAGTTGAGTTTAGAGAATTGTACTAGTTTCAGTCATGTTATTTGGCTGTAGTTGTTCTACTTCAGTTGTAACTTTTATTATTATCAATAAAAGGAAGTTTGGTTAATTGGTTAATTATCTCTTTTCAACTCTGGTGTAAATGGTATGGAAATAATACCATTTCTTTCTAGCTCGCGTGCCCCTAACTGTACGTCCCGAGATTCCGCATCGGGGCGTGACAGCCTTCACAGGCTAGCCACCCAGCTTCCAGTCCCAGTCCCGGCTACAACGCCTTCACAGGCTAGCCACGAGCTCCCAGTTCCAATTCCGACTACAACGCCTTCACAGGCTAGCCGCCAGCTCCCAGTTCCAGTTCTGGCTATAACGCCTTCACAGGCTAGCCGCCAGCCTCTAGTCCCAACACTTCGGCAACAACGCCTTCACAAGCCAGCCACCCAACTTCCAGTCCCAGTCCTGGCTACAACGCCTTTACAGGCCGGCCACCCAGTCTCCAACCCCAGTTTCGGCCACGACACCCTCACAGAGTACCCGCTCGGCTCACGGGGCCAGTTTCGGCTACAATGCCTCTACAGGCCGGTCATCCGGCCCAGCTCCAGTTCCCCAATTGTCGCACCTTTCCAGGTCGCCCAGTTGGCCCCAGCTCCAGTCTCCATTGCCAGTCACAGTCCCAGCTTCAATTTCCAGTCTTTCTCCTAGCCCCAGTCTCGGTTGCCATGTCTTCCTAGGCCACCCAGCTGGCTCATTCCCAGCTTCCCCGACACATGCAAATCCCATTTTCCGGCTAACAGCCTAATGCTAGCCAACACTCCACCATCCAGTTTAGAGTCAATACACCTTCCAGAATCACCTCTTCAACCCTAAGCCACGTAAACTGCCATGTTCTTATGGGCCTATGTTGGTTCCCTGGCATCCAGGCTTTCATACTCTAAGAGGGTCGGCCCCCACATATAGCCCTTTCATTTCCTTCACTACCCAGTGCTCAATCTCCAGTCTCTAACATCGGGTTCCCTGAACCCGGTCCCAGTTGTCCCCTATCACTCATACAAGGACATCGTAGAATAAACAAGCACGGCTAACAGCAAGTGGTCGTCAGTTCACGCGCATCACTCCATTCCATCGAAGAAGGGAGGAAACATCCCAGTAAACAAAGGATCTCGAGTTTGTCATTAACACTCTGTAAAAGGGGCCCAAGACATGCCCTTGGGGTAACAAAATCCATACGCTCCAGACATCAAAAAAAAAGGGGGGGGGGGAAGAACAAGAAAGGGAAAGATACAATCAAGTCTCGGGCTCAGCCTCCTCTAGCGCTACAAGGTGAGAGTCCGCAGCTGCAAGCTCCGCATCCAAGGTGGACAAAAGTTGGGTACTGGCTCCGACCATCGTCTCAGCCACCTGCCACTCAGTTAGGATGCCCTCGGCGGCTGCCTGCTACTCCTCCCAGGCCTTTCTCAAGGCCTCAACTCGGCTCTCCACCTCTCTCAACTGTGCAGCTCGCTCCTGAGACGCCAACGCAGTCACCTCGACGTGACTCCTCTGCTCAGCTATGGCTGACACGAGCCGAGCCCGCTGCTCCTGCGCTTCTCGGATCGCCGCTAGCCTCTGAGCTCTCTGCTCTTGCACCTCGTGGAGTCGTAAGTACTCGGCCCAGATCCTAGCTAACCCGGACATCCAGAGCTCGCGTGGGAATCCGAGCACGTGGTAGCCCTGGGTGCACTCTCGCAGCCGCTGTCTCAGGTCCTCCGGGGAGGGAAGAGGCTCGCTCTGTGAGTAGCCCCGCGCCCGCTGGAGCAGGGCAGCGCCTGCACTCGCCTCCAGCAATGGCTCTGGCAGAGAAGCGAATGTAGGCCACTCGACCCCTAAATCTAGGGAGGGGTTTCCGGACGCAACCAGCACTCCAGTGGAACCTGCGTAGTTCCGACAAATACCAACGGGAGTAAGCAACACAGGGAAACTTCCTTCGATAAACAAGGTGAAAAACCTGAGAAAAAGAGGGAAGGCAACCCTTGACTCCTTACCTGAAGCAAGTCCAGCAATCCCAGCGGCGTCATCTGCCGGAGTCGGGGAGGGTAATTACACTTCCGCCTCAACAGCATCACTGGCCGGGGTCGGAGAGGGCAACGATTCCTCCACCGTCCGGTCATCTCCAGTAAGCACGGGTGGGATAAGAGGCTCCTCCTGCCCGCCCTCGTCAGTAGCCGACGTACGCTCCTCTCCGGACTCTGACGCTGCGGGTAACCCGAGAACGTCAGTGATCTATCTTATAGAGCTAACAAGCACCAAATGAAGATGGGAAGGACCACCGCATACCTCCAGAAGTGGCCCCCGTCGGAACCTCCCTACTAGCAGAGGCCCCGGAGGACGAAGAGCTTGAGCTTGAACCCTCCTATGTCTCCATCTCCGAGCCGTCGTCACCTAGAGAGCTCGACGAGGCCCCCGATGAACTCCCAGAGGTGGCCGAATCGGAAGCTCCTGCAAGCCAACGAAGCAAACAAGATCATCACAAGACCTAGCTTCATACAAGGGCGGTTCTCCAACTAAGAGTTTCAAACAGAAAACTCACCGGCCGGAGCACTCCCCTCCGAAACCTTTTTGATGTCGATGATCTCCTCGTCGCCCTCAACCGGAGCCACTTCAGTAGGCCCCTCCTCCGCCACCTCAGCCCCGTTGCGGGGTAGCTCACCTTCTTCTAGAGGCGAAGATACACCTGTAAACAACGCCAACAGGATCTCAGCACTAAAAGACAATCAACACAGAAGGCTTAACAGAAATGATTAAGTCCCCAGCTATGTACCTGAGGGTCCCATGCTCGAAGACAAGACCAGTCCCACAGTGCAGGCCGACACTACAGCTGGCTGGGAAACATGCTCCACCCCCGCTAACAGCTGTGGCAACAGGCTAGACACTTCTTCAGCCGTGGGCGGCATTGAAGCACTCCTCCCTTTGGGCTCCCCCTCAAAGGAGGGAAGGGACACTGATGGGCCAATACGGATCAGCTCCTGAATCATCTCCAGAGTAGCGGCTGGATCCTCACTTGGCAAATGACATCATAAAGCCAGTCATTATCGGCATCCCCGCAACTATACAATGAAAGGGCTATACCCTCCGCAGCGATTCAGTACTTACCCAAGCCACCCTAGGTCGCAACGGGCTCTTGCCCGTCAACAGATGGGGGCACCTCGCCTCGCATTTCGGAGGGAGCTGTGGTCTCTGATGTCCCGGCCACCTCTGCATGACGCCAGTAACTATGTCAACTCTCAAAATCAAGTACAGCCATAAACATAACGTGCTCGGTCCCAGAATCATTTACCTGGCTGAGCATCCTTTGAAGCCTTCCATGGCTCAAAATCGGGGAAGGTCTCAACATTGGGGGCGGTCTCATCCATCATACGAAGAAGCCCCTCCACATCTATCTCATAATCGAACCCCTCGTCAGGAAGTGGGTCGACCTCCTGAGGCGGCGAGAAGGCCGCGTCAGTCCCGGTTGTTGGTAGGAGATATTACCTTCTCTACACTGGCTTAAAACTCCCTTCAAATCCCTTTACTAATATGAATATGAAAGTAAACAAAACGGGAGTAGAAGGGAACAGAAGTAGAAACCTGTGATCGCCACCAAGGTACCTAACGTGATGAACACGCCGGACCTTGGAAAGAGGAGGGAGACACTCGCCTTTTGACCAGCACTGGAAGGATGCGCGGCTCCGAATGAGCCGCCCTTATCTTGAGTGGCCGCTCGATAGACTGGTCGTCAGCGCTGAGAGGGTACGCGGGACGAAGTGCAATGGACGACGAACGGCTTGGAGATGGCCGCGGGAATAAGAAGAACGGCTCAGATAATGCCGCACGTCCCTTTGAACGACCAATATGGAGCCGCCCAATGCCACCGCGTCTTAAGTTGTAAAAGTTCAAACCTCCACCCTTTCCGGCCGGCCAGAAAGAGTGGGCCTCGTGTTAGAAGGTTGCTGACCTGCAAAACCACGCAGAGAACACAAAAGAAAACCCAAATTAGAACTATGGTGTGTAGTAAATGCTAGAAATAGAAGGAAATAACCATGACCAAGATGGAATGGGGATACCTGGGAGTTTTAAAACCCCTAGGGGCGTCAAAAACATAGGAGGGTGTGTAAATGGTGTATGGGAGTAAGAAAACGTGGAATAAATATAGAAGAAACGATGCATGCAAGTAAAAGAGAACGGTGGGACTAAATGAAATAATGACTCAAAACACGACTACTCCCTGAATCGGAGGCCTATGCGAACGTAGAAGGCCTCCCTCCCTGGTGGTAGGTCACTCAAAGACTCGGCAGAGCTTCGCCATTGACCAAAATCTCCCTCCCTTTTCAAGCCCGGCCTCTAGGGTCTATTTATAGAGCACCTAGAGTCTTAGCACGAAATTAGGGTTTCTAGGCATTTTTAGGTCGAGATAATGAAATAAAAGTTGTAGATAATTGAATTATCTTTCAACCAGAAGAAATGGCACCGAATTTGGTTCAATATTCGTAGAGAAAATGACGGAGAAAGTTGGGGATAAATCCACGAGTGGAGAGAGAAAAAAACCTTCAAAATCTCTGGAAATCGGCGGTTGGACGGTCTCTCGACAGACCACTCATCAGGTTGGGCGGTCTACATGCATGCCGTTTATCCCTATTAGTGGAAATTCAAATATAAAAAATATATAAATCGATTTATCCATCGAACCGATCGAAAATCTCACCGTTGGACTCTCACATATGAACGGCTAACTCTAGACCGTTCAATCATAAGAGCGGCCAAAGGCCAATAGCGCTTGCCTTTTCGGTGATAAATAGACAATTACATAATTATCTGAGAAACTACCGAGCTTAGGACTTTGGGAGAAGAACGGCTAAGATTAGCCCGCCCATCATGTTGAACAGCTAAACTAAGGCCGTATGAAAGCGTGTCGGTGGAAATTCAAAAAATTAACCAAAATATCTCATAAATATTTGGACGTCCCATAATCGACCGCACAGAGGATGTGCAGCCAGGGGTTGACTGTACATGTCTCTGGACCCTTGAAATTCATGAAAATGATTAATTAACCAAAGTTAAGGCCCATTAAGCCCTGAATTGAAGCAGACCTAGCCAGGGAGGGAGGCTACCCATAAAATAGGCCCAAAGATGTGCCAGAAAAATAGCTCAACGAGCAATGGATAACTCGAGACATCAACAAATGACAGTAAGAGAAATGACTCAACTTATCGGCAAAAAAAATGGGTGTCAACAGATGTCCCTCCTTAACGTCCTCTTTACAAGGGAGCGAGCGGAGGTCAAGCGAAAGCGAAATGGAACATGGAGATGAAGCGGAGTGGACTGAAAAAGTGGGTGTTAAGGTAAAAATGACACCCGTTTTGCCAACAAGCGATAGGAATCTTTCGAAAAACTCTGAATCAAACACAAGGAGCAGTCAGACTAAAAGCGACACCAGTCTGGATGAACTAAACTAAAGGAAAAAAAATAGGATCAACCTCATAGGGGACACAATCCCGCGATCCAATGAGGAGACCAAAGCAGGCAAAAAAAATAAAGAGATGAACTAAACTCCAGACCATGACTCTCAATCCACCAAACCAAGCGAAAAGACCAGAGAGAACCTTCCAACTCAGAGTGGACTTGTTCCCCTTACTCTGACCTGAATCATACATAGTCATCCATCACTGGTGGGACATTTCACAGGCAAAATCATGGGTCATGAATGCTCAAAAGATGCGTATGATGCATGCTGGGCTAAAATAAAAGAAATCCTTAAAACAAATGCAAAGAAAGGATAAAATATAAAATACTCGAGAATAATATTACTAGATTGGGTTAATCAGGGTCAGGATACTATATGTAACCACGTCGTGCAGGATAGAACCATCATCCCCAGACTTTCCCAACCTAACAGCCTATCCTAAGGTTAAGCGCATGAACCTGGATCATCATTGCTTTTGTTAAAGGGGAACATCAGATCCTGGAACACGCGGACAACCAACTGATCCTCGAGATAATATGACATAGTACCATATAGTAATGTAATAAAGGATATAGGGATCAGAATATCTACCAGACTTACCTGACGGAGTTGAAAGGCAAGTGAGGTCTTGGTGCTGTAAAGAAGATCGTTAACAAGATTTGTAATAATATCATCAAATAACCAAGTTTATGAACTACCCATAAGGATCAAACCATTTATTTCAAGATATGAACGGTCAATGACATGCCGCCCCACAATATGAACGGCTGATTCCAAACCGTGCACAATCATTAAATTTGAACGCGGTTTAAGAAGTTAAACGGCTCAAATACAACCGCCAATGGGTTGAACGGCAAGTAGCCACTCATTCGTGTATAGCATACCGTTGGAGTAGAGCGGTCAACAACCAACCGTCTAGAGGACAGACGGTCTATCGTTCGACCGCACAACCTCTGGGGTTTTAAAACGTTAAAACCTTTGTCTCCCTCCTCCCCACCGTAACCGACGGCGGGAAGAGGGAGAACGAAGAGCTCCCAAGCACACACCCCCACTCCCCAACTCTCACGCTCTCACGCTCTCAATCTTCCTCACGCCCTCAATCTCCCCTACCCCATGCGAACCAAGCATCAAGCCTCCCGCGCCGCCATGGCCGGAGAAGAGGTAGCACCACCGCCGCCACCGCCATTGGCGGCCATGGAAGAAACGGCGGCGCCGTCCGTCGCCGCTGGAGAAGCTGCGCTGGCACCGACGCCAGCAACTGCGGTTGTTGAAGAGGTAGCAGGGACGGTCGAGGAAGCAGGGGTGGCACCCGTTGACGCCGGAGAAGGAGCACCGGCGGTGGAGACGGCCACCGCGGTGGCAAAACCCTCGAAGGACCCTGAGGCAAGCCTTAAAACTCGCCCCTAATTTGATTTACAACCAATGCATGCTAGCTTAGGGGCGTTTACAGGGGCTCCAGACCCCTTGGGAGCCGGTTTGGGGCCATTTGGGGTGCTCCCGCCGGTGGGGAAGGCCCTCACCATCATCAGGGAAGACGACGGACGAGCAGTTCTCAGGGAACCACACAACCAAGGATATGCGGATCATATAGAGCCGCCCATAGCACATGCGGCCTAGGGGTGGCCGCCCAAATTCAGAAAATGATGGGGGAGGAAAAAGAAGAACGGTGAGGCTGTCACCGTATAATTGATAAACGGGCTAGGTTAGTCCGTTCATACACAATGGGGTTGAGAACTCGAACGGCCCACATCAGGCAGCACATTAGGAAGAGTGGTTTATGGGGAACCGCCCTACTAACAGAAATGCATTTTTATTATTTTCATTTTATTGGTGAGATAAAATGCTTAAATGTATTATTAGATGCATGAAATTAATGAATGAATGTAGGGAAAGCGCAGGACCCGCATCTCGTGGCTGTAGGTCCGGGCGGTGTATCTGGCACTGTCGGACTTTCAGCAGGAGCGGCTGACTGCCATGGGGTTCGCCCCATTCTTGAGCATAGAGGTGTGTCGGTTCGACACAGCTCTGCTCTACGCACTGCACGACCACTGGGACCCAGTGAGTCATACCTTCCTCTTCCCGTGGGGGCATATGGTCCCCACGTTGGAGGATGTGGCCAGACTCACTAGCCTGCGAGTGCACGGGACTCCAGTCACTGAGAGCACGTATCCCCACTACCGTGAGATGGCCCAGAAGCTGTTGGGCTTAGAGCTGCGGCGGCCTGAGCGGTAGTCTACCCTCTTGCCCTGGGCGAGTCTTCAGGACAGCCACGGACTACGATGACCTGGCATAGCAACGGGGGAGCAGCCGGAGCAGCACCTTCAGCGCTTGGTGGACCTGGCGAGACCGAGAGTTGCGGCGGAGCCGGGAGTAGAGGCAGACAGAGTGTTGAGGAGATTCCTGATGCTGTTGTTCGGGCGACTCCTCTTCTCGACACACGCAGACGTGATCCACTGCTGCTTCCTTCCACTACTCCAGGACCTCGACCACGTTGGCGACTACGCGTGGGGAGCGGCGGTCCTGGCTTTCTTGTTCGAAACCTTAAGTTCGGCGGGCAGGCGGACCATACTTGGGGGCTTCTCTCCTTTACTCCAGGTATGACTCGACCCTAGACTTGATTATGCAACTTCTACATGTTTCCTAGATACTGACACGATGCTGTGATGCAGGTGTGGGCCTACATACATTTACATGGGCTAGGCAGAGGCGATGAGACTCACCCTGAGCTCCTGCCGATCGCCCGGAGGTGGACCGCACCTCGAGAGACTGCAGCCGTTAGGAGACAGGTCCGGGAGCTGCAGGACAACCTAGACGCTCTACGTACGCCTCGGTACAATTCTAACCTTAGACTTTTTACTTAAATGTAATTCTATATGATTATGATGTTGATGCAATTTCTATTTTTCAGGTACTGTGGACACCTTACGTAGAGGAGGGACTCAAGGGCCAGTCCTGGGTGGTCGGGGCCCTCGCCTTCTCGGGGCGTGACGTGTGGCTTCACTGCATGAACGTGGTGGAGCCACTGTACTTCCGACTGGAGATAAGGACCATTGGGGTCCATCAGCCAGTGGTTGAGTTCCCGGTGGAAGAGAAGTCGGGGGAGCGCGTCACTCGGACAACATGAGGCCTAGCAGCGGCCTTTGACTGGACGACACGGAATGCCACGCAGATAGTAGACTGGACAACACTCGGGCGAGTGGTGACCGCCCGAGCAGACAGCGACGCAGCGTACTACACCGCATACGCCAGACACTACCGGGACCAGGTGTTCTGGGGTGCCAATCGACCGGTACGACTTCTAAACTTTAAACTCTGTCTATTATGCTTATGCTTTCTATATGATGACACACTGACATTTGGACTTCTAAATGCAGATCGACCCTGAGGGACGGCTTGCGGAGCTGCAGGGGCTCCTACACTCTACGATCAGAGAGCGGGATAAGGCCCGACAGGCCGTGGCCCTACTGGTGAGTTTTCTAAACCCTAAACTCTAAAATATGCACCTAATTATGATTATGCATGTGACTGACCTGGAGTTTTGATGCAGCGTGCCGAGGGAGCCCAGCGACAGGGGGTCGATGCTCCTTCTTCTTCTTCGCAGACTCCGCAGACCGAGCCGAGCGGGACGCCGACTTCACACGGATGGTAGCACGGGCCAAGGCGGCCAAGGTGGCACTCACCGAGAGGGTACGCAACCACTACACTTCCCTTTTTGATTATGCCTTATGAAATGCATGAAATGCTATTGACTAATCATGAAAATGCATATGCAGACGACCGAGCTGACCTGACTTAGGGCAGAGCTTGAGCAGAGCCGGGCAGCGGCTAGGGAGGAGGTGGCCCGCCTGCGGGAGGAGGTGGCGCAGAGTCGACCGGCCGACACACTTGAGACGGCACTTCTACAGGCCGAGCTGGAGCGGCTTCAAGCTAGTGCTACCGAGGAGGAGCGTTACCGGGCCGAGGCAGAGCAGGCTCGGCTCCACGTCGCTAGATTGGAGGGCAAGGTGGAGGGCATGAGGGAGGTGAGTCGGGAGCGTAGCAGAGAGGCAGCCACGGCACTCATGGCTTCGTGAGGAGTTACTTCACGAGTTCCTCCGGCCACCGGAGGAATGAGGACGAGGAGCGGCACCGGCGACAGCGCGACGAGGTGACCTCGGCGATGCCTCCACCAAAGAGGCATGAGGGCGGCGGAGACAGTGATGGGGGTCAGGGAGAGGGACAGACCTGACTCTTGTACCATGACTTGACTTTGTACATGATATGATATGATAGTGATATGATATGCTTTTTTTGTTTTTGTTTTGATTTTTTGGATAAATGTATGAATGAATGAATGCAAATGTTTGATACTAACTAATTACGATTACTGACTCGATACGAGTGAGACGGACAAGAGCAAGAGAGGGACGACACGAGTGAGCGAGTGAGGAGGTGAGAGATACGACGGAGTGAGCGAGTGAGACGACAGAGTGGGAGAGTAGATGCCAAATGATGAGTGAGGAAGAGGAACGCCAACTCGGAGTAAGAGAGAGACGTCCAATTGAGTGAGAGAGAGACGCCGACCCATAGTGAGAGAGAGACGCCCAACTGAGTGAGAGAGACACCGACTCAGTGAGAGAGAGACGCCAAACTGAGTGTGAGAGAGACGCCAAACCAAGTGAGAGAGAGAGATGCCGACTCAGAGTGAGAGAGAGACGCCAACTGAGTGAAAGAGAGGGATGTCGACTTAGTGAGAGAGAGACGCCAAACTGAGTGAGAGAGAGAGCAACGTTCCTACGGACGTGAGAGACGCGAGAGGAGAGACACACCGACTTATGGGTGAGAGAGAGGGAAAAGTACACAAACAGTGTAGCAGGGAGATAGGCGGTTAATAGCCAGCCGCTCTTGGGAAGAACCGCCAGATAAAGACCGCATGCAGAATGTTTTAGCAGGCGAGAACAAGCGGATAAACGGTCCAGGTTTAACCGTCCAAGAATAAGAATGGCTAGAGATCTCTCGTTCAATGCTTAAGATCGAACTGTCTAGAAGCTAATGGACGGTAAATTATCAACCGCTCAGTAGGTTGAGCGGCCTATCGTGAGGCTGTCCATCTCAGCGTACTGGGAGTCTGAACGGGACTCTCTTGGAGAGTCCCAATCCGAGGAAGTGAGTTTTAATTCAACTCAAACTCTATCCTAACCCAATCTAGACCTATCCTAGCTCAGTCCTAGTAGGAGTAGGTCTCTAATCAAGCTCTATAAGAAGGGGGGTCTAAATTCGCAACACACATCATTGCCCTCTTTCTAAGCCTCAAACCTTTGATATTCTTGCTCAAATCATCATGAAAAGGTGCCTCGAGGGGAGTTCTATGGAAGGAGGAGTTTATGAAGGGCCAAAGCCGGCCAGAAAGGAGCACGAGGTGCTCCAACGGCTGACTACAATCCCTCGCCATCTCAGCTCGAGCCCTTTGGGAGAGGTATGTTTAGCATGATTTCATTCAAATCTGTTCATTCATTCACTCACACGTTCTTCCTCTCTTTCTCCTTCTCCTTTTCTTTTCCCTTCATCTCAGCTTCTCCCTGGCTCCAGGCGCTATTCCACTTTAAAGTGGATGGCTCCCATGGTCCGTGCATTGCCCCTAGGAGTGATATCTATCCTGAAATCTTGGCACCTACACCCACTCTTGGTTTTAGGCCAAAACTACCCAAAGTTGTCTTTAGACTGTCACAACCCTGGTAGAAATCTGGCATCCTTAGACTCATACGTTCATTTTCCTCTCTTTTGAGGCCACTATCCTACTAGAGGAGGTGGAGACCTATTTCTCCTTACCTAGGTCCCAGGCGGGAGAGGAGGATTTAGTGTGTCACATTGTTGCCTCTATAGATCCTAGGCTTATCTTGGGAGGGTTTGATGGGGACATCGACGCAAGACTGCTCACATTTTGTTTGTATTTATGTCCTTTTGTATTTGTATGTATACCCTTGTGATGTATGGGGTACACAATTGTAAGTCTTGGTAGGTTTATCTGCAAATGCCAGTAGGACCAGCAAGGGGGCCCTCACTCCTTCCTCATTGGTCCATGTGGCACCATTTGGGTCCATGTGGGACTGGTCAAAGTCCTAGGTGGCATCTAGAAGGTCAATTGACACATGGGGAGACAAGTGGGTTAAAATTTTAAAGGAGGCCACCTACCTTACCTACCATGTCCCCTTGGTCAAGGGGGCGCCCCCCCCCCCCATTTTTATTTTTGAAAAAAAATGCTATTAGAACTAATTAGTTCTATACCTTGTATACCCCTCCCAACCCTAGATCTAAGGGCATTAGTGGTCATTTTTCATTTATTATATAAGGGATGTAATTTCCATTTGTGTGAATTAATGAAGAAGAAAATTTGTTGAAAGCATTGGAGCTGGTGCGCCCCTCCCCTCTCTCCCTCTGGTTTCTTCCTCCTCCTTCAAGATTTCAGGGTGGAAACCCCTTCTATCTCAGCCCCTTTATCTCTAGATTCATCTCTGGTGCCGCTGCCGCCGTTCGTGCCGCCATCGAGCCGCCGCTAAGCCGCCTCCGAAGTTCTGTCCAAGGTTCTGTTTGGCTGGATAGAATCCAACTCCGAAAATTTTAACACCCAACTCGACATCATCTGGAGTTGAGATTTTTAGGGTTGGTTCCTCTTTTGATTCCCAACCTCTAGTAAAAAAATCACATCATTTAAACTTCTTTTTATAGTTCTCCATTTTCGTGTCTTTCTGATCTATCCCTTTTCATATCTATGTAGCAGAAGCTTAGTTCTTTCCCCTTTCGACCCACTTCTTGATTTTTGTTTGAATCCCCAAATTTATTGGAGGTTCTGTCCACCATTCTCATCCTCCAAAAATTTTATATCACCGCTATACTTTTATATCACCGCTGCTGCGAGAGAGAGCGAGACCATCCCGTGGCCCGATCCGGGCACGAATTTGTGAGTTGACCACCCTAGCTCACTATCGGTTTCTCAACCGTGCACGTCCGTACGCTTCCCTCGTTAGGGACGATCGCGAGCTTGCTTAGAGTCCAAGGGTCGCATATCCAATTGGAGTCGAGTCGCGTGTCCGTCCCGCATCAGTTTGGTATCAGAGCGCCAGTTGAGTCTAGGGTAGTCATTAGTCTTTGCTTAACAAAAATAAAAAAAAAGAGTCGTTTACGTCTAGTCATCGTCTAAGTCGGTCTAAGGTTACATCCACATACCATTATTTGGTATATAAAAAGGTTTTGTCCGAACGTTAGGCTACGCCTATCGAGAAGGCCGCACACTTGCACGAGTGATCTTCGGATCGATTAACTCTGCCACGTATCGAGTCTTGGTTAAGTGTAGGTGCATTATCTTTGCTTTAGTCCGTGTATCAGTTGCATACCCACCCGTCAAGGCACCCCATACTCACCACCACCACCACCTATGGCGGATCCCCGAGCCCCTAGTCTCGATGCGTCGTCGGTGGCCGAATTGTTCCAAACCCTTATGGGGCAAATGCAAGGGTTGACTACACGTATGGATGGGTTGGGTACACACATGGAGGCGTTGACTACACGGGTAGATCGGATGGACGGGTTGAGTACGCGGATGAATGGCTTAGGCACCCATCTGGAAGAAAGGATGAAGGTCTTAGAGGATAAGGCCGTCGAGTCGAACCAGTCCGTTCGGGGCCTAGTAGGGAGAGTTGCCACATTAGAGAGAGCCCCAGCTGAGGTACCCCCGAGATCCCCAGTTGATGCACCTTCCCCGCCTACACATGGCCAACAATACCCGGTTCAACAACCTGCTGCTCCGCGGGTTCAAGGGATAGAAGTTAGGAGGCGTCAATTCCCCGAGGTGCTAGACTATGAGTCCGAGGATGAAAATCGGGGAAATGGACGTGAACATCGTGTTCAACGATGAAATCGTGATGAGGATGAGCGGGCCCTCAGGACCGTTCGTGCCGACCCTCCCACTTTTGACGGGTCCTTAGACCCAAGGGTATATCTTGATTGGGAAGTCGGTATGTACCGATATTTTGAGTGGTTCGAGATGTCGGACCAACGGCAGGTCAAGTTTGTCAAGATGAAATTGATAGGGCAAGCTCAAACCTTTTGGAGAAACATGGAGAACATCCTATTTCACCGTCATGAACCCCAGGTAGAGACGTGGGAAGAGATGAGGTCCAAACTTAGGAAGAAGTACCTCCCTGTCACTTACCGCCAGTGTCTCATAGACAGGTGGCAGAGTCTTACACAAGGAGATCAGTCCGTCTCTGAGTACATCGCCGAGTTCGATGAATACTATTTGCGATGTGATGCCGAGGAGCAGAGCTCCCTTACTGTCTCCCGATTTCGGCGTGGTCTACGACCGCACCTACGATATGAGCTTCTCCGCCGCAAGGTGGACAAGTTAGAGGATTGTGGGGATGTTTTTTATTTAGGTTTATTTTACTGGGTTTATTAGGCGTGCCAGTCACCGGAGTGACAATTCATTGTGCGCTCAACTTGACTCAGTCAGTCGATTGTGATATTCGTGTCAGGACCCTGAGTCCGTCATACCATAAAGGCTATGACGTTAATTACGTCCTTCCAAAGAATGACAACCCTTGATTAATTGCCAAGAAAGGATGCCTCGGGGGTAAAATGAGATACGACTGTTACGCTAACTCCGCTAACGGGATGCGAAACATGCATAGAGAACCGTGCTACGCGGGACATGATAGCGATGTTATAACGCAAATCCGGCAGCACGTCCCCTTATTTGGGGCTATGCCAAAGGGAAATATAGGTCATTCACCCACGAAATGTCGGGATGAAAGCCAAAAGAGAGACGGGCGTAGCCCTGGATTCAAAAGGATTTGAATGTGACGGGACAGTGTCCGCTACCATATCGTTTGTTGATGTTCCCCTCAAAGGACCATTGGAGGACATGCAGTGGCAGAACTCCGAGGGTCCGTGGGGTGACAGAAGAAACATCGTATTCGATATAATGTAGGGGTAAAACCCCCATTAATGTATCTCCGTGGACCTGGGTGAAAAACCATAATTCCCTCGTAAGGTGACGAAGGTTAGCACGGAGGTTGACAAGAAGGGGATTTGAGTTTAGACTGCAGTTGGGTTTAATGGGATTGTTGAGACGTCAGGCTTTGGATGGCACCTGTTAGTGAGACGAAACGGCGTGGATAGGAGTCGGCGCGAGGGGATCCCGACGCGACGGGAGGCCAAAGGGCAGACGGCACGGGCGGCAGACGGCGCGGCATGGTCCCGGCGCGCCCTTCACCCGGCGCGAGTTTGGCGCCGGGAGGAGGTGGCGCCGGGAGGAGACGGCGCCGACAGCCGTTTTGTTGGTTTTCTTCAGATGTTATGAGGGGTTCCGATGAATTCAAAAGGGGATCCTCTATATTCAACGGGGATTTTATGGCGATAGTTGGGTGAGATAGAAGATGAGGGTGGACTCATTCACAAAGGGGTTCAAGGAGATCATGTAACTGTAAGGTATGTTCCCTGTGGTGGCCAAGATACCATGAGATGATATAGCTCAGCTTCTTGCCACGTAGTTAGGGGTTAAATACACAATTCGATGAAAACATCATACTATGCGATCGAGTAAAAGTCTGAACAGATTTTGACAGCACCTCCCCTTATTTTGGGAGCGTGCCAAAAGGGTATTATAGGCCATCCACTCACGAACTGTCGGAGTGGAAACCAAAATGAGAGCCGGGCGTAGCCCGAGATCCAAGGGATCTAAATCATGTGGGACTTTATCCCCCCCTGTTGTGATATCCCCGGTACAGTCAACGGAGAACCTACAATGGCAGGGCTCCATGACTTGATGGGGTTGTAGAATGTAGGGGAATGAACCCCTTTAATATGGCTCCCGTGAGGACGGAGGGAAAGGTAGTACGTCTCCATAGGGCAGGGTATGATGAGCAAGGTTGGCATAGCCTGGCGGCATTGGCACAAATGCATTGACGTGGCCAGAAGATGTAAAGGTATCGGCGCGAAGAAGGAGTTAGGCCTCGGTGCGAAATAGGAAACCCAACTGGCGCGGCAAGCCCTCGGCGCGAGACTTGCGCCGAGAGGTGCTCGCGTCGGGAGGCTTAGGTGAGGTTTTTAGAAGGGTTTTAAGGCAGGGGCTTTAGGCGTTTGAAGAAAAAGCATTTGTTCAACAATCTGAAGACCATTTTGGATGATCGTAGAGAGGATGATTCGGGGTGGAGACAACCTTCCTTCTGGGGTCTCACTAGGAGCAGAACCATTCACGGAAACCTCACGATCCGGATTCGTCCCTTCTCGTTTCACAGACGAGAAACCATGAGATAGGCTATCTCAGGCTCTCGTTGTAAGTGTAAAGTTGAAAGAATCATACGATGGAAGAACGTTCAACATAATTGGAAAATTGAGACGGTAAAGCATACGTGGAGGTGCAGCCATCAATATCTATAGCATATAGTGCAGAAGCAGAAACAAAAGAATAATGATGGGGGAGAACCCAACCCATCTTTCGTTAACTATTTCATCGGAAAAAAAAGGGCGTACACGATTTCAACTCGGGAGAAGAAGAAGCATACACCTACTCTATCCCTGAGGACAGGGTTACATTGGCATTCAGTGCTACAGGAGCAGAGATGCTCGAAAACAGAAATACAAAGGAAAAGGGGAACGATATTCAGATAGAGGAGAAAGGGGGAAGAGGAGCTGCAGCTGCTCAGGACGTCGAACGGCACACCCCACCTGACTTCTCCCTTCGAGCCTCTGCCCCTCTCTTTTCTTCAGCTTCTATGGAGGGCTCTCGAGCTTCCCCTTTCTTTCTTTTTCTTCTCTCTTTTCTCTGTTGCCTCCCTTGCCTCTCTCTTCTTTCTTCTCCCTTGTTGCCCTTTTTCTGTTTCTTCGAAGGGCAGCCTTCTTATAGAGGGATGACCCTCATTCTCTCGGCCTGAGCTTCCCGGCGCGCCAGCATCCATCTTCCCGGGGTGGGCAGCCCTCGGCGCGTCTCAGTTCACATTTGGGCTTGGCCCATTTTCCTGTCATTCGGCACAGGATCCACCTAATGGACTCCTTCCGACAGTGGGATTCTTGGCATATATATTAAGACTTCATGGGGCTTGTTTAACACCTTGCATTCACAAACACGTGTGAGGCACTGTGCATCCCACCTTCGGAGAACCAGAATTATCTGAGCATCCTTTCTTAATAGACAGATGATTGCCTGAATGTTGGTATGGTTTTATTAGCCCGACTACCTGAATGATAGCCGTACTGGACAGCGGCCTAGCCAGGGATGGCTTTAGCCGAACAAAGTGTTAGGAATAGTGGGTCTCTTCTATTCTGATTCTCGAAACTTCCGGGGATGGTACAGGAGCTGTACCCTCGACTGATCTTCAAAGCTGTGAATCTGCTTTGGTCTCTTCTGGTATATTTTAGGTGTCAACAAATGCCCCCCACCCGTAGGTGGCGTAAGCGAAGAATGAGTGACACGGGACATGCGGGTGCACACTGCACCACACCTCGTAATTTCTTCAGGTCTGCTCCTGTTCATTGTTCATTCTTGTGACTCTGGGTCTTCATTCTGCTTGGACAATCCCAGTACTTTGTCAGTATACTCGGACAGGTATCAGCATTCTTGATTTGATCTTCTGATTGCAGCACCCTGGATGAATCGAACGGCACACTGACGATCCCGGCACGATCATCTCGGCGCGGTCGTCGTCTCGGCGCGCTAGGTCTCGGCGCAGCTGCTCTCGGCGCAATGGCCGTCTCGGTGCGCCGTTTGGCATTTTTTGAATTTCGGCGCGAAGGCCGTCTCGGCGCGCCTTTTGGCGCGTTCGGCAGTCGGCGCATAGGCCATCTCGGCGCGCCTTTTGGCTGGGCCTATATAGGCGCCGAGAGGGGGGAGAGAGGCTCATTTCTCACCGAGCTCTCTCTCTCTTCGGCCTCTTCTTCTTCCACTGCTTCTGCGATCGGCGTGGGGAGCATCCCCTTGACCGTTTTCTCCTTCGAGACTACGTCCCTCTTTATTGCGGAGTCACCCCCTCTTGGTGGGTGCTCTCCTATTTGACTTCTGGGCATACCCCGGATAAGGGGGGATGCTGTCAAAATTTTCCTTGAGATCTTCTTTTCTATTTTCTTCTTCATATCATCTTATTTTCCCTTGATTTTTGTCTGTAGCTGCTGCAATGGCCTCTTCTTCTAGCCGTGTTGCTTCCGGCGCTGCTGACGTCGATGCTTCCTCCCAGGGTAGGGTGTCTGGCCCTGTTGTGACCTGGAAGAACGTCAGACAACTGGACCGGGGTCTCGGGAGGATCGCTATAGTTGATGAATCCTCTGACTCCGAAACAGACACGGTATCCTCGTCTCGCGTTGTGACTGTCGAGGGAGGGCTTGACTTCAATCGCGACGATGAGTATCACCCGGACATCCCGAAGGACCGGCACCTTGCACCGTTCATCTGCACCTTCAGCGTCTCGGGGAAGAGAGACGTCATGCTGGCTCGGATGGTGGAGCGGGCCATGTTGTTGGACCGGGACAACTTGAAAGGTTCTGTGTACCGCGGAGACACCATCTATCTCTCGGGAAAGCGACGCAAATGGAATGCCGTCTTGGGGGTGACAGAGCTGGAGGCAGAGCAGAAAATGCTGACACGGGCTCCAGAATTCACACCAGCTAGGTGGGATACCACTGCAGGTTGGGTCAACAGAGAAAAGCCAGGCTATGGTTTATTCTTGGCGCCCATCAAATGGGGCTATAGGGACGAGCCATTCGTCCTGAACTGCTTGGCTGTCCAGTTCAAATTCCAGTTGGCTGCTGGGTGGTTTGCAGACATGAAAGTGACCGATGCCCATCTCTTCCATGTAGGAGCGATAGAATTCACAGAATATGTTCTAAAGGAGTATGCGCCGTTGCTGGTCAGGGCCGGGGTGTATCACAGTGTATATGCATCATGTTTCAGGTATCCCATCTCGAAAGGGTTGTGCTGCGGTATGTTTGAAGTGTTCTGCACGCAGTTCAATACTTTCTATACAGCAGAAGGTGAAACCTCTCTGGACCTCTGGAGCCTATCACAGTTGTCGGGTCTGCCGATCAACGGAGAGCCCTATGAGGAGGTATGCCTTCATGACTTCATCAAGGATGAGACAGATGGTAAAGGTGAATATTATTTCGGCTACTCATACCGGTACTTAATGAAAGCGTACCGCTCCCTCTGCTTGGCACTGAACAGGGGGTCCTCGAAGGGGTATCGGCCCCGAGAGAAAAGCAGCAAATTGAGAGTCCGAGTTGGACATTGGATTCAGTATTTCTTCGGAGGCCCTCTGAAGTACAGTGAGTTCCCCCATGTAGCTCCTGTTGCGGGTAAGCCCAGCAGACCGCCCAAGTTCAAGTCAGCGCTGCCCTCTTCCCTTCGACGGATTAGTCGCGGAGGACCGAATCCCACTGGGGCGGATCCCCTTACGCATTGCGCGGCTTACCTCACCTTCTGGTTGTGCACTTTTGCTCTCCCACAGGGAGATGAGACAGTCATCAGGCCGGAGGCAATATACCCAGGCTTGTCAGATGGCTTGGGGCATGCGACTTGCACTATGCCCAGCAGCACTCTGCCTGATCTACAAATCTCTTGGAGATATTCATAGGCATCGGGTCCCACGCTCTTTCAGAACAGTGGGGCCGTTTCATTTTTTCAATGCCTGGGTGTGCAATTTGTTCCCAGAGCTGGCTCCCAGGACTCTGCAGATAGTGACATTGTATCCCAGGATGCTGGAGTTTGCTAGTGCTGAACCCGGTCCAGTGTCTCAGCAACTTTTCTCCATCCGAGGCCGGTTGATAAGGGTCCCGATGGATTCAGCGGGGACCATCCATTTTTGGAATTTGTCCGCACATTCTTCTCCATTGGTGAACCGCCAACGTGAATGTAAGCTCAAGGCAGTTGAGACTTTCACACATTTTATTTCAGGCAACACAGTGACCCGGCCAATTTTGGAGCCTGAGCTCATTGACTGGGCCTTGTCAATTCGCCCCAGTGTCTTAGTGTTCAGGAAGGGGGGCGCGGTTCATTTAGAACCTTACTATCCCTTCAGGTTTGGCCAAAATTTCGGCTATGGTCAGCATATCTCGCCTTCGGCGGCCCTGTTTCCCCTGGACAGCAGGTCGAAGCACGGCTCGACTGTTGTAGCTGAGGGTCGCTCCTGGTGGGACTACTTTCACCGCCGGGACGCCAATGTTTTCAGAGTGCCGATGCCGAACCGAGTTCCCCGGGTCACTTCAGAGTATGTGAAGTGGTGGAATGCTCGAACGGGCTTTTACCGCAATGCCAGGGTGGCATGCTGGGATGTAGCTGAGCGCACCTTCCTGAGCCAGCAGCCTAAGCCAGTTTTCGACATTGAAGAAGCCCATTTGAAGAGGCTGTTCTCCCAACATCCGAAGGAGGTAGAGGTATATATAGCAGGCAGAAAAGCCGCAAAAGAGGACGCAATTGAGCCGCTGGTGCCTGTACTTGCTGACATAGACGAAGATACTTTCACGCAGAATCTAGAACATCTGTGTCAGATTGGTGGTTCCCGCCTGGAGCTTCAGCAGTACACGTTCCCCATTGAGGAGCCGCTCTCCAAAGCAGTTTCATGGAAGTGCGAGGTGGACCGCTTTTGCCCATACCGGGCATTTGTCAACAGAGAAGACAGGACCCCGACATATTATCAACATACGTCTTGGCTGTTTGTCTTGATGAACATCCACGGACTGACCCTTGACAGTCCCATAGCGACTGTCCTGGACAAGCCTTTGTTTGTATCTTTTCATTATGCCGACGTCTGGGGCTTCGACCACCTCGGCTTATATCATTGCATAGCTTCTCATGGTCATGCAGATTTGGCCGACCTAGCCGAGAAGTGCAAGAAGATTGGCAACATCTGCTGGCTTGTTCGGGAGGCTGCATCCCGAAGCAAGGAAGTGGCTTATCAGTATTGGTCACTTTCATCTTTTTACAGCGGCCGGGCAGGTAAGTTCTCTTCAGTTGACATGTAGAGTGGTTCATTGCTCAGTTCTTTTTATAACGGCATGCGCTTCATTTGACAGACCGTCCAGATATAAAGCAGCAAGGACTTTATAGAAAAATCATCTCTCAGGCCCAGAAGCCGGAATATTTTGAGGTTCCTGCACCGGCACCGACCACCACTCCATTGCCACCTGGCAAAAAGAGAGAGGCCTCTGCGATGAAAGTTGCAATAGGCCGAGCGAAGAAAGCTCAGAAAACCTCTTCCAAGCAGCCTTCAACTGGTGCGGCTAAGACTCCTCTGCCTAAAGTGCCATCGTTCGAGCAATTTGCCGCTCAGAAAGAGGCCACTCAGCAAGCGGCTGAAGGTGACGTCACTTTCTCTCGCGGTCTAAAGGAGTGTTCTTTTCATGACGTCTTCATTTTTGACGCCCTTTTGTTTGACCTTAGCTCAAGGAGCGGTCGACACCACCCCACATGCTGAAGAAGGTGTCTTGGAGGCGGGAGAGATAGGGTCTTCTGCCATAGCCGCGGTAGGGGCGACCACAACAGTTGAGTTCACAGGGGAGAGTCTCCCCGCTGTTGATGAGGATGTCGGACTCCCTTCTCCTACACCTGCCAGTGAGGTCGAGGGTGAGCCATGTGACTGTCATCCTTCTGACTCTTCTCTTTTATTGATCCTTTTGTCCCGCCTTATGTATATGTTTATTGCAATGGCAGGAGTGGTTAGCACAGTAGCTGAGGCGCCTGCCGTGGATGCTCCTTCACAGCCTGAAGGACATAAGACTGTGCTAAAGAAAGGTGTTATCCCATTGCGGCGTGTAGTCACCCGCTCGGCGTCCCGTCAGGCGATAGAGGAGGCGGGCCAACCTGAGATCAGCATAGATATTTCCTCTGGTAGCTCTGCCACCCATTCTGATGAGGAAATTGACTATCATTCTTCAGAAAGTGACGAACAAGCCCCCGCGGTAGCCAACAAAGGTGTCGCGGCATCCTTCGTGCCGTTGAGTGATCCTGTGATTTTTAGTCCTCCGAGGTTGCCAATGACCTCATGGGAGGGAATGCTGCAGGAGGAATTTGCCGGACTGGATATGGAGGTGGAGATAACCCCTCCTTTTGTTGCTTCATCTGCAGAGTTGGAATCTTCCATGCGGGCGCTTGAAGAGATGGGTACTGCAGCCATAGTAAGTTCTGCCCGCCCCTCTGCAGAGCCGCATATTTTTTCATTCTTTCCTGCCATCTTGGTGCTTACTGGGATCTTGTTCCAGGAGCCTGACACCGCCATTCACCCTCCGGTACCGCCTTCTGGTGCTATCGTGGCTTCATCGGAGGCTTCAGACGTGCTACCACTGGCCACTGTGTCTTCTTCGGGGGTAGTTACCATACTTCGCCCTGTGCCAGTAAGATTACACGTAGCTGCCAAAGTATCATCAATGGAGCCGAGCCCGTTGGGAGAGAGCCTCGCCCTGGTGCCGGAAATAGAGTTGAGAGCCGAAGCCGACCCGTCAAGGGGTTCTGCCTTTATCCCGGCGGCCATAATGACCATTGCGCCTGACTCTGCGACTCCATCCGTGCCAGAAATAGAGTCGGAACCTCTACCTCTTTCAGCATCTGTGGAAGAAAGTTCTTCAAGGAGCCCGACGGAGCAAGAGCATGCTGCCGTGGTACCTGCCATTTCAGCCCTGGCGGCCGTTCCATCTTCTTCTTTCGTGGCAGATATTGGCTTGTGGGCCTCCATAGACAGGGAGGTGACCTTTAAGGTGGCTCCGGCAGCCTCCCTGGGCTTTACTTCATCGGAGGAATTTGTCTGGCAGTATTTGGGGATGTTACGCTAGGTCGTGGAATCTCAACCGACCCTATCTTACCCCCAGTTGAAGGAAGTGGCCGAGTGACTGACGATTAGGCTGCAGGCATTAGGTTGTCCCTTGGACACCTGGACCCAGCGGGTGCTGTTCCTGTTAAAGTTCGTAAACCGCCGGGACTTTCTTGGGAGAGTGATGAATGACCGACTAGCGGCCCTAAAATTGTAGAAAATTGACTGTCGGGCAGAGCTGACATCTCTGATTTCCGATCTTCAGAAGAGCAAAGCTCATGTTGAAGCATCTGCTGCTCGGGCACATATTCTGCGTAGCCGACGAGAAGAACTCCGGGCTGAATTGGCCACCATTGAGGCCGAGATACCACAGTTGGAGGCTGCAGAAGTCCAAGGCATCGAGGAAACTTCTTTATTGGAGGGCCGGGTCGCGTCCCTGGAGACTGAGGTGACTCGCGTTCAGGAGGAAGAAATGCAGCTCCATGAACTGGGAGCGGCTCCACATGTTGGGCTCATTGACTTTGCAGATATTTTCAGGCGGTCTTAGCCGATCTGCCTTTGTAATTCACCCCCTTCGAAGGGCCCTTTTTGTATTCATCCCTTCCCTTTTGTAATGAAATATAAGCTTCCTTCACTGTTTTCGGTGTCCATCGTTGCACCTATATTTTGTTACATCTTGTGGCAATTTTGGCGACCCGCTTGGAAGTGCACCCATGTCTATGCCGCAGGAGAGCGTCCACCCTTTCAAGGAAAGGATGGGGGCCTCGCTCCACCGCGTGACGGGGTTCCAGAGGTTGCCAGGTTGGTGCAGACGTGAGTCTTGCCGACAAGAAACGTCGGAAATACGACTGCTGGCTAATGACAGGTCCCTCTAGGATAGGCTTCATCATTGGTAGGGCAACTGATGGGAATGTGACTTACAGGCATAGCATATACCTTATAGTAATCCCATTATTGACCCTGGTTCGGGGGAATGTTGACCGACCTTGTCGATGGTGACAAGGGTCGAAAAGGTAGCGACCGATCTTACCGATGGTGACAAGGGTCGAAAGGGGTAGACGGTCTTGCCGAAGGTGACAAGGACCGGAAAGGGTAGCGACCGATCTTGCCAATGGTGACAAGGGTCGAAAGGGTAGACGGTCTTGCCGATGGTGACAAGGACCGGAAAGGGTAGCGACCGATCTTGCCGATGGTGGCAAGGGTCGAAAGGGTAGACGGTCTTGCCGATGGTGACAAGGACCGGAAAGGGTAGCGACCGATCTTGCCGATGGTGACAAGGGTCGAAAGGGTAGACGGTCTTGCCGATGGTGACAAGGACCGGAAAGGGTAGCGACCGATCTTGCCGATGGTGGCAAGGGTCGAAAGGGTAGATGGTCTTGCCGAAGGTGACAAGGACCGAAAAAGGTAGCGACCGATCTTGCCGATGGTGACAAGGGTCGAAAGGGTAGACGGTCTTGCCGAAGGTGACAAGGACCGGAAAGGGTAGCGACCGATCTTGCCGATGGTGGCAAGGGTCGAAAGGGTAGACGGTCTTGCCGATGGTGACAAGGACCGGAAAGGGTAGCGACAGATCTTGCCGATGGTGACAAGGGTCGAAAGGGTAGAAAATAGATACATGTAGGTGGGACATTAGATGAAGACTCCGCTTCGACCCTGTAAAGGGTCTTCAGGACGGAGGGTGGATCATCACTATTTATCATTCATTTATTTTTTTTATTCACACTACTGACCTAAGCGCCCTTTTGGGTTTTCGCCGAAGCCAGCCCCCTCTTGCTTTTGCCCACGCGCCCTCTCGAGTTTTCACGTGGCGGGGTACCCGATTTTGCCTGCGACGCCCTTTCGGGTTTTCGCCACAGCTGGGTTATAGCCATTTTTGCACTTGTCCTAATACAGGAGCAAGCCTGGCGGGGTATCTATATTTTTAACCCCGTTTTTCTTTTCTTTCTTTTCTCTTTTTTTTTGATCTCGAATTCGGAGTACAAAGAACTGGGCTACTAGAATGCCGACCGGCCTTGCCGATGATGACAAGGATCGGTCCCGAGTTTAGTTCGTCGACACTGGTTAAATGCCGAAGCAAAGGTCATGGTTTGTTAACAAGGACGTAAGGTCCGAGTTAAGGGTAGAGGTCGACCGATCTCGCCGATGATGACGAGGGTCGAACATGGGTTTGTTCATCAGCATGGGCCACATGCCGAAGCAAAGGTAGGATTATTAACAGGGACGGAAGGTCCAAGTTAAGGGTAGAGATTGACTGATCTCGCCGATGATGACGAGGGTCGAGCATGGGTTTGTTCATCAGCATGGGTCACATGCCGAAGCAAAGGTAGGATTATTAACAGGGACGGAAGGTCCAAGTTAAGGGTAGAGATCGACCGATCTCGCCGATGATGACGAGGGTCGAGCATGGGTTTGTTCATCAGCATGGGTCACATGCCGAAGCAAAGATAGGATTATTAACAGGGACGGAAGGTCCAAGTTAAGGGTAGAGATCGACCGATCTCGCCGATGATGACGAGGGTCGAACATGGGTTTGTTCATCAGCATGGGTCACATGCCGAAGCAAAGATAGGATTATTAACAGGGACGGAAGGTCCAAGTTAAGGGTAGAGATCGACCGATCTCGCCGATGATGACGAGGGTCGAACACGGGTTTGTGAAAGGATTTTCGGTGGGACTTTTGATGATTGTCCCTTTTGGAGTTTCATCGGGTGGAGAACAAAAAGAGGAACTTTTTAGATTACCACTTTACCGACCTAAGCGCCCTTTCGGGTTTTCGCCGAAGCCAGCCCCCTCTTGCTTTTGCCCACGCGCCCTCTCGGGTTTTCACGTGGCGGGGTACCCGATTTTGCCTGCAGCGCCCTTTCGGGTTTTCGCCACAGCTGGGTTATAGCCATTTCTGCACTTGTCCTAATATAGGAACAAGTTTGGCGGGGTATCTATATTTTTAACCCCATTTTTCTTTTCTTTCCTTTCTTTTTATATATTTTTTTTGAGGATATAAAAGGCGATAGGTTGAGGTGTGATGTCCGACCGTTGGTTGATCGTAGGCGGCTGCTGGCCGGAGTACCATGCCTTGTGCCAAGCAGAATGGTTCATTCGTTAGCAAGGGCTGAATGCTAACGCAAAGGAATGATCTTTCGCCGATTCGAGCGTAAGGCCCGTAATGGCAACAATGTGAGAAGGCCGGCTAGGACATGAAGTCTTGAGCCGAAAAGGTTTATTCGTTAGCAAGAAGATAATGCTTAACGCAAGGGAGGGATTTCATGCCAGTTCGGACGTAAGGTTCGTAATGGCAGCATGGCGTATTCTTTTGAGAGCTTGGCCAGGGCAGAGTGCCATTAAACCAAGGGAAGGTAGCTCGGTTAGGGCGGAGTGCCACTAGACCAAGGAGTGGTAGCTCGATCAGGGTGGAGTGCCACTAGACCAAGGAAAGGTAGTTTGATTAGGGCGGAGTGCCACTAGACCCAGGAAAGGTAGCTTGGTTAGGGCGGAATGCCACTAAACCAAGGAAAGGTAGCTTGATCATGGCGGAATGCCACTAGACCAAGGAATGGTAGCTCGATCAGGGCGGAGTGCCACCAGACCCAGGAAAGGTAGCTTGGTTAGGGCGGAATGCCACTAAACCAAGGAAAGGTAGCTTGATCAGGGCGGAATGCCACTAGACCAAGGAATGGTAGCTCGATCAGGGCGGAGTGCCACTAGACCAAGGAA
This sequence comes from Amorphophallus konjac, assembly GCA_022559845.1. Classification (NCBI taxonomy): domain Eukaryota; kingdom Viridiplantae; phylum Streptophyta; class Magnoliopsida; order Alismatales; family Araceae; genus Amorphophallus; species Amorphophallus konjac. The sequence goes on from CM040125.1 coordinate 20,432,430, forward strand.
GGATAGCTCGATCAGGGCGGAGTGTCACTAGACCCAGGAAGGATAGCTCGATCAGGGAGGAATGCCACTAAACCAAGATAAGGGTAGCTCGGCTAGGGCTGAGTGCCACTAGACCAAGGAAGGATAGCTTGATCAGGGCGGAATGCCACTAAACCAAGATAAGGGTAGCTCGGCCAGGGCGGAATGCCACTGAACAAATATAAGGGTAGCTCGGTTAGGGCGGAATGCCACTAGACCAAGGAAGGATAGCTCGATCAGGGCGGAGTGCCACTAGACCCAGGAAAGGTAGCTTGGTTAGGGCGGAATGCCACTAAACCAAGGAAAGGTAGCTTGATCAGGGCGGAATGCCACTAGACCAAGGAATGGTAGCTCGATCAGGGCTGAGTGCCACTAGACCAAGGAAGGATAGCTCGATCAGGGTGGAGTGCCACTAGACCCAGGAAGGATAGCTCGATCAGGGCGGAATGCCACTAGACCAAGATAGGGGTAGCTCAGTCAGGGCAGAGTGCCACTAAACCAAGATAAGGGTAGCTCGGCTAGGGCGGAGTGCCACTAAACCAAGGAAGGATAGCTCGATCAGGGCGAAATGCCACTAGACCAAGGAAGGATAGCTCGATCAGGGTGGAATGCCACTAGACCAAGATAAGGGTAGCTCGGCTAGGGCGGAGTGCCACTAAACCAAGGAAAGGTGGCTCGATCAGGGCGGAATGCCACTAGACCAAGATAGGGGTAGCTCGATCAGGGCGGAGTGCCACTAGACCAAGATAGGGGTAGCTCGATCAGGGCGGAATGCCACTAGACCAAGGAAGGATAGCTCGATCAGGGCGGAATGCCACTAAACCAGGATAAGGGTAGCTCGGCCAGGGCGGAATGCCACTAGACCAAGGAAAGATAGCTCATTCGGAGAGCGCCGGTTGAACCGTGTGGTATAGCTTTAGGTGCTTCCCATTGAGGGGAGAGAATTGGATGACTCCTTTGTGATCCGTAAGGATGTATGCACCCCCTTCATATACTCGGTGTACGACATATGGTCCGACCTAGTTTTCAATCAACTTCCCCTTGGGGTTGGAGGCCATTACTTCTCTTCTTTTGACCATCACCAGATCTCCTTTCTTGAATTCTCGACCCTTGAACAGCTTATCAAAAGCACGGGCCATACGAGCTTGATAGAGTTGAATGTTCTGTTGCGCCCGGAGGCGCTTTCCTTCAAGCTCGGCGAGCTCTTCTAATCTTCTTTCTATGTTGACCTGCTCGTTGCCTGCCAATCCGTGCTGGATGGCGACCCGCAATGAGGGGATCTCCAGCTCGATCGGCACCACGACCTCTGACCCATATACGAGGGAGTAGGGCGAGCAGCCGGTAGGGGTCTTGTAGACCGTGCGGTAAGCCCATAGTGCCTCGTACATTCTTTCTTCCCAATCTCTTCTGTCAGTCTTGACAATTTTCGCCAGCAGGGTGCATAGCGTCTTGTTAAAAGCCTCTGCAAGTCCGTTGGCCTGAGGGTAGTAGGGAGATGATGTTCTCCAATCAATCTTGTATTTGTCAGCTAGCCGATAAACCTTCTGATTTTTGAAGTGGCTGCCGTTGTCGGAGATGATTCGGCTGGGAATCCCGAACCAGAATATTACATTCTGTCGGAAGAATCTCGCAACTAATTCTCCCATGACTTCTTCTAGTGCTACTGCCTCCGCCCATCTGGAGAAGTAATCTGTAGCTGCTATGATGTATTTGCACCCTGATGAAGATGCTGGTAGTGGCCCCACCACGTCTGTACCCCACTATGCAAATGGCCAGCTTGGTAAGGTAGAATGTAGAGGCACTGGAGGCCTTCTTGATATATTGGCATGCTCTTGACATTTCTGACATGCCTTGGCAAACTTGCAGCAATCATCAAATATGGTGGGCCAATAATAACCCAACTTCTTTATTTCGATTTTCATTTTCAGACCGGCCTGGTGCGCCCCGGCTGATCCGGCATGGACTTCTTGCATCACCTGCCTGGCTTCCTCTGGAGATAAGCATCGAAGTAATACCTTCTTCTGGGCATCTACCATTATTCGGAACAATGTCCCGTTCCTCATCTCATAGGAATCTTTGATTCTCAGGAGTTTCATTTTTTGTTCTTTCACCTTCGGAAGCTGTTGGTGTTGGAACCAATGCAGGAGGTACTCCTGCCAGTCGGGCTGCTGGACTGCTTCAGCAACTGCTACTTCATCAACTTGTTCACCGGCTAGAGCTTCTATCATGCTGGGGACCTGTCGCCGGTTGATGACTGATATATTCAGGCTCGTATCAGGCGGGACCGCCAAGGAACTTGCCAACTTTGCGAGGGCATCGGCTTGAGCATTCTATCCCCGGTTGATGTGCTTGATGCTAATGAGGTAGAATCTTGTCATTAGGCGCGGGGCCATAAGGTAGTAAGGGACGAGCTTCTGCTTCCGTACCTCAAACTCTCCTTCCAATTGTTTTATAACCAGCATGGAGTCCCTGAATGCCTCTAGCATTTGAATCCCCATGGATAGAGCAATATGTAGCCTGATTATGAGGGCTTCATATTCTGCTTCATTATTTGTGCAAGGTTTGTTTATCGAGCAGGATGTGTGTATGACTTCCCCTTCCGGGGACTTCAAGACTATGCCTGCTCCTGCGCGGACTCTGGCTGACCCCGCTGCTGTGGTGTCAATTCTAGAGTCACCATCAAAATACAGCTGCCATAGGGAGGGCCTATCACGTCCCGAGCGCGGAAGGTACCCGGAGATGCGCGACGAGTTTATATCAATCATGTTAATCAGAGTATTAGTGTATTCGACACCAAAAAAAAAATCAGAGATGCGCGAAAGTAAAAATAACCCAATCCTTTATTCCTTCATAAGAATATGTCTATTACAAACCTTTGAAGTACTAACTAAAATAAAGGAAAAATACAAGGTTGACTCAAGAAAATATGAAAAGGACTAGATAACACAGAAGAAGCTCTATCTCTTTCACTCTTGATTTTTCCCATCCGTTTGAGTTCCCTCTTCGTCGGACTTACCTGAAAAGTAGGGAAACACTAAGTGAGCGAACGCTCAGTAGGAAATTATATCTCAAGAACTAGCAATGGGTTTAAGTGATTACATCTTTCATGAATGCACTATAGCTATGCATGCTTGCATAAAACGACAAGATAGAGAGAGTGTGTATAACAATAAGATAGCAAGAAGAACTAGTCATGAACTTTCAAGAACTTATATCGAAAGATATCAAGATATTCAAGCAAGTAAACTCGTCATGTTATGTTGGAATTTGGCTATTTTGTTTCAAGTCAAGCAAGTATGAAATTACCCTTTTCGGGCCACGCAAGTCATGTAATATCAAGTCAAGTACAAGTACAAGATTTGTGGAATGTTCAATCAAACTAGTCATGCACTTCGGTATAATGCCAATACCGTGATCAATCAACTCCCATGGGCACAAGTACTTTCGGGTGCTCCTCCCAGGACCAGATCGGGCCCTATATGCGCAGGCATTAATCATGTATTTTAACATCCACTTTTGTGTATAGCCAATATGGAATTTCAAGAATAAAGCTTGTAGACATGTAGGGTAAACTAGAGTAGAGTCCAAAAATATGACACTTGACATAGAATGGCGATAATAACGGTACAATCATGATTATCGATAAAACTAGGTGGAATTGGTTCCCTAACTTGGGTACCATGACAAGCAAGTATGGACATTCTTTATATAGAATTGAGGTCCACATGAACAGCACATCAATGTCAAGACGTCCTCATTCTTACTATAGAATTGAGGTCCACAAGAACATCATGTTGAATATAGAATTGGGGTTTACAAGAACAGCATAACAATGTCGATATAGAATTGGGGTTTACAAGAACAGCATCAAATGGCATGATAACCTCATCCCATTAAGAGAATTCTCATGATACACACTTTGCATAACATGAGGGCCGGTATACCATGTTTCTTCAGAGTGACATGGCAAAATAGTGTAATGGGTTTTTATGGTACAACCAGCTCAGTCGGCCTTAAGGGAATCCAAGGCTGCGAGGAGACTTACGGAGGTCTCTATAACTAACTCGCTAGTCCAAAGGAACGGAATGTCCAAAGGAGAGCTTGTATGTCAATGAGAATTGAGAGGGTAATGCGATAAATCGTCGTAGAAACGTGGGACTATACTCACGGACTGGAATATAGTGCCGATATATATATATATATATATAATGAAACTCTCGGTTAACAGTAATCAGTGAAACAGTAATGCAAAAAAATAGCGACTTTGGTAAAGCCGTTTTTCATGAAATTAACGCCTTAATCAGGGGCGTTTATATTACATTTGACGACGTACATAGAAGTCGTTCTTTCAATATTTCTAATTTACAGAATATTAATAATTTGGATTTTTTAACAGAAACGCACTCTGGACAGGGGCGTGTCTCTTCAATATGCGCCCTGGTCTGGGGTGTCAGTTAAACATGAGACGACCTGGACAAGGTCGTGAATTCAAGAATTTATCAATTTTCAAATGATTAAATTTCAGGAGAGAGAGAGACAGGAAAATAACAGGATTCCACGTGTATACTCATGCAATATATTTTATTCATGGTTACATTGATTATTAAACATGGGTGTTTATTAATTATGTGAAATTGACGACTCCTGTGAAGGGCGTCAAACAATAATTAGCGCCCTAGTGTGGGTCGCTTCTTCAAACTAGCGCCCTGGTCAAGGGCGTTTCTTTTTGAAATTATATAGAAAACATCTTGAAACCACAAAAGAACTATATGCATGCACGACCGATGACATTATTAAGATATTAAGCTAGTGTGGGCTACGATCTTGAGAAAACCTACCTTTAAGAAGATTTTGACCGACGAACGGATGAAGGTTCAATAATAACGATGCTCTGATCTTCCGGAAGCAGAGGAAGATGATAAGGAAAAACTCCTCCGACACTTCGGTAGTTTGAAGAAGATGTAGACGATGATGAAGACCCTTCGTTCTTCAGCACGTCAACCTACAGAACACATGAAGAATATTAGTATCCTTCATGACTAAGAATTATGGACAGAGGAAGAAAACGGTACGAAGAACCACCTGTTCTTCACGCAGCAGCAACAGCTTTAGGGTTTGATCGGACAGGGTTATTTATAGGACTTTGGGCATCCTAATAGAGTTAGAATTTGATTAAGGGTAGTATTCCATTGATAGAGTCCTTACTATATCCTACCCTCGACGTAGTTATCCATAACTTGCCCTGGATAGACTCCTGGGTCGAACGAAACTCGAACTGAATTAACGTCTTAAGCGAGGGCGTCGAATTTAAATTGATGCCTTGTCTAGCATCGTTACTTATGTAAAACGCGCCCAGGTAGAGGGCGTTTCATTTCCTTTCCTAGATTTTATCTTTCGTCGTTTGAAATTTGACGCCCTATTGTCTAGGCGTCCTTTTTAAATTAACGCCTTAGACAGAGGCGTTTCCTTTTGAATCAGCACCTTTATAAAAGGCGTTATATTTTTTTTTCCTTTGATTAATGATTTACTCATTTAGGCTCTTTGTCATCTATTCACTTATCTTTTATTTTTAATTTGATATATTTAAAAATCTTGCTTTTATCAGGGTCGCTACAGGGCCGCACCTGGCTGACCTCCAAAGTCTCATCTTCAGGAAGCTCTGGTTCCAGAGGGTAGTCTTCGGGTACTGGATGTTCAGCAAAGAAGTCTGCGATAGCTTGGCCCTTAACGGCCCTTTGTGGTACATAGGAGATGTCATACTCCATAAGAATCACCGCCCATTTGCCCAAGCGGCCTTTGAGGGCCGGCTGAGACATGATGTATCTAAGCGGATCCTCCCTAGAAATCAGCTTAACTTCGTGCGACAACATGTAGTGACGCAGCTTCTTGACCGCGAAGACCAATGCCAGGCAGATCTTCTCGATGTAAGTGTACCTTTCCTCAGTTCTGACCATTCTTCGGATGAGATAGTAGAGCACTTGTTCTTTTCCTTCTTCATTATTCTGGGCTAGCATTGCCCCTAGAGAATTGTGTGTGGCTGCTACGTAGAGGATCAGCGGCTGTCCTTTCACCGACGCACCCAGCAGCACTGGAGGAGTTTTTAGGTAATCTTTCAGTCTATCGAAGGCTAGCTGGCATTCCTCGTCCCAATAGAAGGGAACATCTTTCATCATCAGTTTGTGAAAGGGGTGGCACCGCCCTGACAAGTTGGATATAAACCGCCGGACGTATGCCAGGCGGCCCTGAAGAGATCTTAGCTCAGAGAGATTCCTTGGCGAGGGTAACTCCTGAATCGCCTTGATCTTGGCGGGGTCTATTTCAATTCCCCGATAGCTGACAATGAAACCCAAGAATTTTCCGCTCGAGACTCCGAACGCACACTTCATAGGGTTCATTTTTAATTCATACTGCCTTAGCCTCTGGAAAATGACTCGGAGGTCCTGCAGATGGTCTTCTTTCTTTTTGGTTTTAACTACCAGGTCATCTATGTAGTGTGAACCGTGTCACACCGACATCAAAAAAATATATATTAAAAGAAATTAAAGGCTAAATGAAAAGGAGCAAGAGGTTGCTAGTGGAGTGTGATCGCCAGAGGGGTTACCTCAAAAGGGAGGGAGAATGATCGCGGATACCTGGTAAGAAAAGTGATGCGGGATGGATTATGGTTTTTCTCCTCCTCCTTCTACCGGCCGGCCGATGAAGGGGGTTTCTCTTTCTTGATTAGCCAAGAGTAGTATCAATCCACAATTAGAACAAGGTAATGAAATATGAACATGAAGAACACACATTTTGGTCTTTTTTAAAACCCCTAAGAGAATTAGGGAGAGGAGATATGATGCAAAGGGGAGATATGATGCAAAGACTAATGCAAGGATCACTATATGATGAACAATGATGGGATGAGTAGCAAACTAATGAAACAACTCCCTGCTGTTCCTGACAACAGTAAAGGGAGAGAACCCAAGAAGGTGGTTTCCGGCTGGTGCAACAGGAAGAAGGAAGAAGGAAGAAGCAAGTCCCTTCTTCTGAACTCATGACAGCAGCAAACTATCTCTGCCTGCTAACATGCTGCTCTCTGCTTGCTAACTGTTCTCTCTTCTCTTTTTTTAACTGTTGTTGTTGTTATTATTAACCTCGCGCGAGCAGAACCCAGGGCTATATTTATAGGGTGCAAACCATAGATTTAGTGGGATTAGAACGGGCAACAGTCATCTACGGCAAGGCCTCTACTTCCCTAATCCAACAAGGTGATTGAAACAGAGCAGGGATCTCTCCAGGAAAGGTTCATTCGAGTAGGACACGGAAGGGTAAAAGATGACTCTCCGAAGGGCGTCAATTGAAATTGACGACCTGCCTCAAGGCGTTAATTAAAATGACGACCGAAAAAAAGGCGTCAATTCACAGGTTTAATTTTAGCAACAAAATCCTTTCCTTATTTAAAAATGATGAAATAATGCCTGTACCAACGGGCGTTAATTGATAAACGACCCTCTGGGGGACGTCAATTCTTGATTTTCCAATTTGTTTAGAATTCGTAATATTCCAAAAACTGACGCCTCTGCCAACGGTCGTCCTTTCATTGAGCGACGCCCAGGTCTAAGCCGTTATTAAAAAGACGCCCCTCGTCAAGTCGTTAATTCCAAAAAAAGCTAAGAAAATCACAGAAAACACAGAAAAATAGAAAAACTTCATATTAAATCAATATTGAGGTTCACTTTGGGGCGTCACATGGTGACATGAGATTTTACTCGACATAGCGTCAGTTTTGGCGTGTCTACAGCTGCCCTGCCTTGGCGTCTGCTTTGCAAGGGAGTGAGACGGAATGAAGTGAAAGTGTAACAAGCGGAATGAAGTGGAATGAACTGATAAGTAGATGCCAAGGTGTGATGTGACACGCCTCTGACACTAAGCGTTGGAAATCTTTCCAAGATTCTGAACGAAACAACTCTGGATGATTACAAGAAAAGCATCAATCAGCTGGAAAAAGGGAACTAAAAATGTGCACGAGGGCACGAAAGGGAGACACCATTGGAGAGCGGTTACCAGCCAATGTGGACGTGCTACAGCCAAGGTGGATTTGTAACAAAACAAAATGAATTGAGATGAAGACCCAGCAAATGAATGCTTTTCAAGGAACCAGCCTGAGCGGCTTCAAGGAGAATAAAGTATTGGATTTGGAATGGATTATCTCATGTCAACTCAGTTAAGAGCGAGCGACCTTCATTATTGGCGTAATATGGAGATTTTTCATCATTAAGCTCAAAGTCCTACATGATACATGCTGGGCTAAAGGAAAGATTAAAATAAACTAAAAATAGAAAATAATCAAGGATAATATTGTTAAGCCATCTAGATTTGGTCAAGAATCCAGATCTCTGAGCTGATACTAAGCCGAAGCCCGTTTGTCCACGCATCAACTCAGAAAGTGGAACCGTCGTCCCAGACCTTTAATGACTCAACGGCCTATCCGTGCGGTCAAGACTTTCCTGGAATTATCACTGTTTTTGATGAAGGGGAACTCAAATTCCAGTTTCATCAGAACCACAAGGTCCTTGATATACTATAATAGCGTAGATACCATATAGATAACAATGCTTACAGGAGAAACACAAAAAAAAAACGGAATGACGTTACCCCAATGAGTCAACCACGCATCTCCAGACCTGCACTCTTCTGTACTTAAAAATTCATCAGTCCACATAAAAAATGATCAACTCATAAAAGAATCCTCAATATGATCATAAGTGCATAATATGAAGGCTGATAATAAAAGATAGCACTTAAGCTCATAAAAATGTTTATAAAGCAATCCAACATGTGAGATCAGAAATTGACGACCATAGGAAGCGGCGTCCAAATGATAAAAGACGACTAGCATAAAGGAGTTAATTGCATTAAAGGTTCGATTAGGAGTTGGAAAGAAAATGACGCCCCTCAGGAAGGCGTTAAATAAAAGACGACATGAAACAAGTCGTCAATTTAATGAATGACGCCCTGAACCCTGTCGTTAATTAACTGAAATTCCGAGACAACACTCTTCCGTCTCTGAAAATAGAAAGCTTGAACCCAGTCTTATTCGTATTCAACTCTTCAGCTTCGAACATCCATCAGAAACTTCAAACTCCTATAAAGGAGGGGATTTCCTTCAGTAAACCACCGAATCCTCCGTTCTGCTTTCTTCTTTTCGTTCATACACAGGTGCTGCAGGCTGCTGCTATTTTTCGTGAAGCTCAGTACCGCAACATATGCTTGCAATATGTAGAGAGCCATGAAGAAGGCCAAGACTTCCACTCCCAGGCTTTCCGAGATCAACGGCCATGTAAATAATAGAATTGCTATGAACCAGGTACTTTAAAATTTGAGTTGCTTGTTTTTCCTATTCTGCATTATTCCCTTCAACTCTCATCCTTCTTCTCCTCTGTGCTTCCTCTTTTCTTTTCTACAGGACTATCCAAATATTCCAGGGGCAAGGAGATTCACAAAGAATAAATGGCTTCCCCTCTTGCTTTCCAAGTTTAGCTCAGACATGAGGGCCTTCCTATCTAGATGGCACCTCCTAGGTTTGATCACCCATGCTAAACACTATGACCAAATTCACCTAGATTGGGCAGCTATAGGAGCTCTTGTGGAGATATGGCACCCTTCTACCCACACCCTCCTTTTCTCTACCTTTGAAGCCACAATTTTATTAGAAGAATTAGAAATGATCTTAGGCTTAAAGAAGATGAAACAAGGGGATTAGGAGAAGATGGCCATCATGCCAAGACAAATTACCTCTCATGAACTACTATCAAGCTTGATTCCTAGCCCCAACTTAGTGAGCCAAATCAAAGCCACAAAAGGGATTAACCTCTTAAAGCTTGCCTCATGGGTCTATAAAAGGGCCGACCAAGCTAAAGAGGATGATGAAATAGAACGAGTGGCAAAGGCCTTCGTTGTATGCTTGGCGGGAGCAATCTTGTTCCCCTCTATGGAAGATTTTCTAGAAGAGTCCCAATTGAGCGCTATAGCTAGCCTTTGGGAAGGAGAGAGAGCGGGACCGACGATATTAGCCTATCTATATAGTGGGCTCACCTTGGCGGCAATGGGGAGACTGATTTATGTATGCATGATCGTTCTCTCTAGTTGGGTAGATCTCCATTTTAAATTTGACCCATGCGAGGAGGCCCAACAATCATCAAGGATATTCTCTAAAAGCCCTCTTTCCTATATGACCGGCTCATTGGGATTGAGCAATAGAGTGATGAACCGGATTCCTCAAATCAAGAAAAGAGTGGAATGGAGGGAGCACCTCAAGGTGATGCCTAAGAATCTCTCCACATGCGCCCCGGGGCTACTCAAGGTTCAACAACTCCACACACGATTCTCTCCCGGGACGGATCTTCGGCTAATAGGTGCTACAGAATTTGCACTATACAACTCTCATAGGTGCCTTCCTCAACTCGGGCTTCCACGGCGACTATTCGAGGACTTATCTCATCTCCCTCCAACCAAGACAAGGGACATCGGCAGTAATGAAGATGGAGAAGAAACCACCACAATTCAAGCCTTATGGAAAATCAGCAACGCTCATCAGCCTGTGGAAAACTTAGAAGAAGACAAAGATCAGTGGAAAGCATATGTAATAGCTTTAAGAAATTTAAGGCCCAAAACGGCTCATTAGATGTATTGTGATCTTTTCATCAAGAAAATAATGATAATCTTCCATTAGAGCCAAATTATAATGTTTCTGATTAATTCCTCCAATAATCAGCGTTTCTGTTCTGAATAACGACTTAGAGAATGGCGTCAATTCCAAAAGTAACGCCTTCCAATACGTCGTCAATCATTAATCATTTTCCGAAATCAAAATATCAATTCCCATGATTGGCGCCTTTAGCGAGTGGCGCTAATTGATTCACGTCTCATGATAAGGCGTTAATTTGATTCAAATTCCAACAATTAACCATTTAAATTCTAAAAGTAACGCCTTCAGTTAAGCCACTTCTTTTGTAAATAACGCCTGCGACAAAGTCGTCAATTAAAAAAACTATAATGATGACTCCAATCACATCTATCAATTCCATTAAATGCGCCTGACGATGGTTACGGATTCCCACGCAAAGATAAAATGACGCCCCCATGCATGCCGTCAAATCTTGAAATAACGCCCATAAGTATACCCGTCAATTCAAAAAGAGGCGCCTTTCCTTAGGTCGTTAATTAATTTCGACCGTTTGATTTTTCTTTCCCTCCTTTCTTCTTCTTCCTTCGCCCTCTTTCCCTCTTTCCCTCTTTCTGCAACCCTAACCGAGCCCTCCCCTTCTCTAACTCTCTCACTCTCACCCTCTATCTCTCTCACTCTCAAGCCATGGCCGGCGGTGGACTCAAACGCCAACGTATCTCGGCCCCCGACGTGGTGGACTTGGAAGGCGGAGAAGCCGTGGAGGAACACGCCGTGGAGGAGCTTCCTCCCGCGGCGGCCGAGGAAGCTCCGGCGGCGGAGCACGGCGAGGAGGAAGAAGAAGTTGAAGAAGATGAAGAAGAAGATGACGGTGAGGAAGATGGAGAAGAGGAAGTGATGCGGGACGGACACGGGAGACGACTCTACGTGGGGTGGACCTCAGACTCTAGATGTGGACGCGACCAGCAACACACACCAGGGAGACACTAAGCCCGACACTACGAGCTCCTAGTGGCAAAATGTCGCTAATAGAAGTGGAAGCTCACTCGTCGTCCCAAGCGAGGGAAAGCGCAGACCGTGCGCGGTTAAGGAACCGGCGGAGGTCAAGGGTAGTCCGACTCAACTTCTGGACTCGGATCGAGTCGCGGGATGGGTGTTGACACCTAAAATATGTCAGAAGAGATCATAGCAGATTCACAGTTCTGAAGATCAGTCGAGGGCACGGCTCACGTACCATCCCTGGAAGATATGAGAGTCTGAATAGAAGAAACCCACTACCCCTATCATGTTGTTCGACTAAAGCCGTTTGTGGCTAGGTCGCTGTCCAGTACTGCTGTCATTCAGATAGTCATGCTGATAAAACTATACCAACATTCAAGCGACCATCCGCCAGCTGAAACAGATGTTCAGACATCTCTGATTCTCCGAAGAAGGGACTCACAATGCCTCGCACGTGTTGTGAATGCAAGGTGCAAACAAGCCCCACGGAGTCTTGATATGCATATGCCAAAAGCCCCATTGTCGAAAGGGGTCCACCAAGTGGATCCTGGACCGAATGGACCAAACGACAAGAGAATGGGCCAAGCCCAAATATGAGACCCGACGCGCCGATGACTGCCGCGCCGGGAGGATGAGCCTGGCGCGCCGGGAAGTGCACGCCGAAAGGATGAGGGCCTGGCCTCTATAAGAGGCCTGCCCTTCGAACAAAAAAGAAAAAAAAGAGAGGGACAGAAGAAGAAAAAAGAGGCAGAGCAGGAGAAGGAAGAATGGTGAGGACACGCGACGCATTACTCGACGGAGCACACGGAGCACGCCAGCATCCCTTTGGCTCGGCGATCACTTGGCGGACTAGCGGAATTATCTTTAGTTATTTTATGCTTTAGGCCATGCTGGGCCTTGGTGTAGTCCCTGCGTGGACACTTTTATTATTATTGTGGACCTTTGTAGGCCAATTGGGGCCAATTAGGCTTCCATTGGGCGATGTTAGGCTTATTAGTTAGGCAAAAAGGTTAGTGGGCCACCTTGTGGTCCACCCTTCTTGGCCCATTTGGGCTGACCACCATCCCACATGAGTGGCCCATTGGGAATTGTGCCCCCCCCCCTTATGGGCTAGGGTTTGGGCGCCCCTCTCATCTCCTCCAAGAGGAGGAGGTGGCAGCCGCCCCACTCCTACTTTCTAGGAGTGGAGTGTGCGGCCCCCTCCTTGATTATAGGAAGATGGGCACGCCCCCCCCCCCCTTTTCCCCCTTCCCCATCCGACCACCCTCCCTCCTTTGGCCGCCCCCCTTCCCCAATTCCCTCCTAGATTCTAGGAAGCCTTGCGCACCCCCCCCCTTCCCATGCCATGTGCGCACCCCTCTCCTTTCCCTCTTGGCTAGGGTTTCAACCCTAGCATTCCCCCTCCCCATATAAAACATCTCATGTATTTTCTTTGAAAAATTATTGAATGAATTGAAAAGAATTTTGCTGTTGCTCTGAAGGTGGCTGCGCCCCCCTCTGTTCCTCCTTGCTCCTGCGACGGGAGCAAGCCTGGGGTGTGACTCCCCATCCCCTCGGTGCGACGCCGAGGTTCCCCCTCTCTTCTATCTCTTCACAGATTCAAGTTCAGTGCAACCAGATCTTGTCTCCAAGAGCTGTGATGACCTCCTCTGTTCTTGGCAACTTTGGGCGACCAGCCCATTTTTGGGTGATTCTTCTACGAGTCGCCGACGCGTGCGAGGTGGTCTCGCCTCATTCGGAGTTCGGCATCACCCGTGGCGATTTTCTTCGTGAGCGCACGCAGGACCCCCTCTCCCTGCGAGCCTGGTTCTGTTCGCCCCCTTGCAAAAATCCCACGGGACGGACGTCTGCGAGTTTGGATGTGGGATCTTCACCGGTCGTACCTCTCTTCGTCCTCTGTCCAACGCCGCTGATCTCGCCTCGTTCCGACGTCCGAGCTGCTCGTGGCGTCCATTCCCGTGAGGTCGCGCAGGTCTGCCCTGTCCACCCGGCCCCAGGACCACCTGCGGATTCCAGAGCTTGCTGCTCTCAGCCACGACCAGATCTGACCGATTCCTTTGGTCGGGACCTGCTGCTCTGCGTCCTCTTCGTCCTCCAACAAGCGGAGCTCCGTTCGACCTTCGGAGCCACTTCTTCTCATTTTTCCCGCTCGAGCGCGCGGTTCTGGGAGCAGAATCCAGTCGCAACTTGCAGGTGCACCCCCGGCTTCCACGGATGGAATCTGCGAGCCCCCTTTGGCCGAGGCTTCCTCCCGTGACCTAGCTACGCGCCCTCGCTGATGGCACCTCAATCGGACACCGGATCGGGTCGTGGGAGGTTTCACCGCCAAGTCGCGCATTGCTGCGAACCTGCCGATCACCGTCCGGACCCTCCTCGCGGCCAACCCTTCATCGAGTGCCGCCCGTCAACCCATGCATTGACAGCCCCGAATCCATATGTTGTAGCCTGTTATCTCCCTGCGAGGAGTGGGCATTTTTGGGTGGGAGTTGTATTATGGTTCACCTTGTGTATCGGGGTTGTCGATCTCGGCCGGGGTTTCTTCACCACGCCTAGGCGTGGAGGTACGTGCGACGCTCCCCCTTGTTGGCACTTGCTTTACTAGTATGCTTTCCATTATACCGCGTGAGTGTTTAGGATCCTAGCTAGCTTTTTATTCACCGCGGGACTGTGAGTTGAGAGCCCCATTCCGTGGCCCTAGTCGAGCGCCGAGCTCGGACTAGATTCCCATAGGCGCACTGCGGTTCCTTAGCCGCTGAGATCCCTACGCTTCCCTCATAGGGACGGCTGTGGGCTTGGATTTCTTGTTGAGAGACGCCTCCACCCGGAGGAACGCTACGGAGGTCAGCCGCCCGGCTTGCCTTTGGCGTGCGAGTGCTGGCCGCACTTCATTGCATTCGTAGGTCCTAGCCCGTTTCAGTCCCGTCCCGCATCAAAGAAAAAAGAAGAAAGAAAGGGGAGTGCTTAGCCACCGGAGAGAAAGAGGGAGTTCGCGAGCCCTTGAAAGAAGCTGAAGAAAGAAAGAAAAAGGAGAGAGGCAGAGGCTCGAAGAGGGATCCAGGTGGGAGTGCCGGGCGCCTGCAGCTCTTTCTCTTTCCCCTCCCTATCTGTTTGAATTTCTTTTGTATTTCTGATTTCTAGCATCTTTGCTTCAATAGCATCGAATGCCAATGTAACCCTGCTTTCAGGGATTAGGCCTAGATTTCTTTCTCCGTTGAGTCAGATTTCTTTCTCTTAATTAGCAGGCGTGTAAGTCGTCTGGATGAAATGAAGAATGAGAGAATTGGTTGAATTCCCCCCTTTCATTACCTTCTTCTTTCTGTCTCTGCATCCGAGGTTCGATATATGCTAAGGATATTGATAACTAGGCGTGGTTTATCGTTTGGTTTTCTAATTCTGCTGAAGCATCCTCGCTACTATTATTTATCATCTCCCCCCTCCAGTCACATTTCGAGGGCCTGAGACAGTCTATCTCATGGTTCCTCGTATGTGAGAAGGGGGACGTGGTTCATGGATTTCTGTCCGTGGTTCTGCTCCCAATGAGGCCCAGAGGAAGGGTGTTCCCCCAAAGTCTTCCCCCTCCGATCATCCAAAACAGTCGGGATTAAACCTCTCTCTGAACAACTCCCAAAACCCTGTTCTAAGACCTCCTTAAAACCCTTGCTGAAAGCCTCCCGGCGCCGGTGTCTCCCGGCGCGAGTTTCACGCCGGGAACTCCCCACGCCGTTTGGACCTCCCTGTCGTGCCGAGTCTATCTAGCTTCCGTGCCGAAACCACCCCCTTTCTCTGCGTCGATACCCTTACGTCGTCTGGCCATCCTGATGCCTTCGTCATCACAGCAAGCCATACAGACCTCGTCCGCCATATACTCTCCTCGTGGGTGTGCATTGCCCTTCCTTTTGGCCTTACGGGAGCTATATCAAAGGGGTTAATTCTCCCCCTACATCATGTAGCCCCTTAAACCATGGAGTCCTGCCATTGCAGGCTTTCCGATGGATTGCATTGGAGATATTGCAATAAAGGGGGGTGAGGTCTTATATGACTCAGACCCTTGAATCACGGGCTACGCCCGGCTCTCGTTTAAGGTTTTCACTCCGGCACTCGTGAGTGGATAGCCCATAATATTCTCTTGGCATACTCCCAAAATAAGGGGAGATGCTGCCAAAATTCGCCCAGAGCTTTACCCTATCATACTGTTCCATCGGAATTGCATATTTAACCCCTCAATGTGGCGGGAGCCTGAGCTATATCATCTCATGGCATCTTGCCATCGCAGAGGACATATCTCCATGCTAATGAGCTCTTTGGACCCTCTCTGGGAATGAATCCATCCTCATCTCCCATCATCCCCATTGAATGCCCTGAAGAAACCCTCATAAGACCCTCTGTTGAAATCAATAAAACCCCTCTCGGCGGCACAATCCTCCCAGCGCCAAGGCCTCCCGGCGCCACTGCCTCCCGGCGCCAAACTCGCGCCGGGTGGGGGGCGCGCCGAGACCAACCCACGCCAGATTGGGGGGGGCGCCGAGTGCCCTTGCCATGGCGCGCCGGGACCCGTCGTGCCGATTACCTCTTAACCTTTCTTCGCGCCGGGAGCATGCCGTGTCGTTTGATCTTCGCGCCGACTCCAGTGTCGTGCCGTTTCACCTCAATGATAGTTATCATCTGAGTGTCTGATGCCTTCCCCACTTCATCAAACCCAAACATAGCCTAAATTCATTGTTCCATCACTATCAACTTCCGGGTTAGTCTTCGTTACCTTATGAGGAAACTATGGTTCTTCACCCAGGTCCATGGGAGATATATCAATGGGAGGTTTCACCCCCCCCCCTACATTATACCGAACCCAACATTTCTTTGGTCACCCCGCTGACCCTCGGAGTTTTGCCATTGCATGTCCTCCAATGGTCCTTTAAGGGGAATATTAATGAACGGCGCAATGGTGCACACTGTCCCGTCAGATTTGGATCCTTCTTGGACCCAGGGCTACGCCCGATTCTCTTTTTTGGTTTCCACTTCAGCTCTCCGTGGATGGATGTCCTATATTCCCATTTGGCACAGTCCAAAGGGAGGGGACATGCTGCCGAATTTGTGCTATAACATCGTTATTGCACCTCGCATATCGCGGTTCCTCGTGCATGCCTGCATCGACCCTCGGGTATATTAAATGGTGTTGACGGAAGGTCGGGTTATGCCCAACCAGAAGTCTCCATTATGCGCGATGGTGGTCCTCTGACCCACGTCCTCCGCCACGTACCAAGGGTCCATATTTCGATGAACTATGCATCCCCTGTATGATAAACAAATGCATCATGCATGCCTTCGTCACGATCACCATGTAGCTCTTTTCATTCTGGCTGTGACAGCCCGCTATCTCGGTAATTAATCAAAGGTGTTCCCTCCTCGTGGAGGATGTAATTAACGCCATAGCCTTTATGGTATGGCAGACTGCTGGTCCCGACCGAACCTCACATTCGCCCGACACGGGTCAGAACGAGCGCATAACAAAATCGTCACTCATGTGACTGGCACGCCCGCGTTGTCAATCGGTCAGCTGACTACCAGTTAGTCAAATGGCTGATCGATACGTGAAATAAGACATGTATACATATACATATATATATACATGAGATAAAAAGAGACAAGACGGTCGATAAAAAAAATGTCGCAAACAAGTCTGGCACGCCCGGTGGGACCAGTGTCACCTTTCATCTCTTTGCCGAGATATCCGGGCTTCGAAGCCCTCTCAAAGGCTACTGATTATTTTTCTGTTTGTCTTTGCAGGCAGATCAATGACGATCCACGGGATAACTGGCGTCGATTTCGATCATTCGATCGTTGCTGGACACGCGCAAGGGTACCTGGCGGTACCCATGGAATTCGGCAGCTTCCCTACCGCTGTAGGCTTCCCCAACTTTTTGGGGTTAGCCTTCGTCGATATCCTGGAGGTTGAAGCCCCAGAGCCTGCCAAGGAAGTCGCAGAGAAGATGGAGCTTCTGAAGGTTCCCTGCTGCGAAGACTTGCTTGAAAGCCCGGCCCCGGCCGCTAGCTGCTTGGTGCACCACGTCATACGTGGGACCCACCCCAGTGTCACCAACAAACACCCTGGAGGACGCCAGCGTCGTCAGGTCCGCCAGAATGCTGCTGCAATCACCGGAGCCCTATCGCAGTCCGGGAAGTCTATGCTTGTTGGAGGCATGCGTGTCTTCCTCGACGGATGCACGGCCCGGGTGACCCCAGACCGAGTCATCCCCAACATCCCTGTCCGCAATACCTATCAAGCTCTCACTGGAAGGACGGCAGAAAGAGAAGAAGCCGGCCCCTATGGCCAAGGAAGCTCGGCACTCAAGCCGAAAAAGTTCAAACAGGTGTGGGTTCCCAAGCGGACCCGACCTGCCTACCATCTAGCACCCATCCGCCGCCGTCCTATGAACGACGAGGCGGGAGTGAGAAGAGAAAGGGGCTTGTCCCCGAAGAATGAAGAAGAAGTGGTTGCGGATTCTCCGCGCCACAGAAGTTTCTGGGCTGCTGCCCGCCAAGCCAACGTCCCAGTCACGGGATGAAGATTCCAACATCCGGCCGACAGAGCTCGGCTGGCCTATATCCCTCCTGCCGGAGGTCGACAACTATCCCCCGTACTCTACCAAGAGCGGGGTCAAGAGGAGGTAACCTGTCTGATCAGGAACTACTTTCGAGGGCTGGGCAACCCCTCGCTGGGTCAGCAACGACTGATGCAGACAGTCGCCACTGACGAAGACTATTTCCCATCAGTGGCGGATGAAGAAGATATGAAAGATAGAATGATGGTGTCGTCAGTCGACGACAATGAGTATGATGACAGTTTCGAGATCGAAGCCGATGAAGCCTTCCCCGAGCGGGAAGAAAAAAGAAGAGTTTCTGTGTTCGAGAGGCTGACCTTTCCGCAACAAGCCAGACGGAGGGTCCATCGACAGAGAAGGATGCAGGTCTTTACTTGCAACATGGCTGGTATATCCAGCCGATATGGGGAGCTTCCTGAAGACCCCCAAGAACTGGCTCAATTGGCCGTACGGCCCGGGCCAGCTACCCGCAGAACAGAAGCGGCAAGAGAGCTTCTGACGATCATGAGAGGGAAACAACCCCAAGTCTATCCCCGCTGGGATGATAAGGCCCCCGTCTTGACCGCTAATGTGGTGACGACGGAAGAAGAAGACGACGTCCTCCTCGACATCCTGCCTGAGGGTACGTCTGGGGAAGCAACAGAGGGTATCCCCACCACTATAGATCCATCAGTTCTGATGCTGCTGCAAAAATATAAACGAGAGATAGATTCTCTGAAGAAACAGCTGATGGAAAAGACTAAGCATTCGTCAGCTTCTAAACCACCCGAAGTCCGGGGTGAATCATCCCGGGGAGCGGTTCGTCGTGACGACCCTCCACCACTCTATACACTGTCCCAGCCATCAGAGCCAAGCATGGCGACAGCACAACAGCGGCCGCCACAGCCTCAGCCGCTGCTACCTCCGGTGCTCCCCCAGGTGCATCCGACACCCCCGCTGCTGCATCCTCCACAGGCGACCACCCTGGTCACCCCGTACCTGCAGCCAGCGCACTTCTATCCGGAGCCAGTCGACCCCACGGTCGTGAATCGGATGATGGTGGAAAGGATGATCGAGCTGAAGCTCGCAGAGAAAAGTGAAGGCGACTACGTCGCATTCGATGCCTATCGGGTGCCCTACCCACAACACCATGCGGCTAAACGACTTCCCTCAGGGGTCAACAAGCCGCCCAAATTCGACAAATTCAACGGGAAGGGGTCCCCTAAAGAGCATATTGCATATTATATGACCGTTATGGGTGATCTGGCCACCGACGAGTCATATCTGCTGAAGTTCTTCGGGTCCTCGCTGACGGGGCTCGCATTCGAGTGGTACTCTAGTCTCTCGGCCGGGTCAATCAGTGATTGGTCGGATATGCAGAGAAAATTCAGAGAAAGATTCCATGTCACAGAGAGGGAGGTCACAGTGGCCGAACTCTACTCAACAAAACAAAGGGCAGATGAGACAGCCCTTGATTACATCAAGAGGTGGAGGAACCTCGGAATGAGGTGCAAGCGGCCCCCGCATCAGGAGGACGCTGTGCAAATATGCAAACAAAACCTCAGAAGGGAGGTCCTGGAAAAGATGATTGGTATGGAAATACGGTCGTTCGACCGGCTGAATAATGTGGTGGCTGAGGTGGAGGCTTTTCTAGCCAAGCCTGTCCCGGCGTCAACTGCCAGCACAGTCCAGAAAGGCAAGGCTGCGGAACGGCGCCCCACACCTAAAGAAGTGAATGCGCTTGATATCAAGGCGTTCGAACAACAGAAGGAGAAAGGCAAGAAAGCGGCTCCCCTGCAACCTGCAAAAGCTCTAGATGATAAAGAAGGTCCTTTGCTGAGGGACAAAATGAAGAAAGCTTATTCCTTTCCAAAAGACAAGACCCGAGTCCTGTTCGACTGGGTAACAGAATACAGCATGGTCACTCTGCCTGAGTCAAGGAGGCTGGAGGACCTGAAAAGAAAAGACAGTCCAAGATTCTGCCCCTACCATCAGATGTTGGGACATCCAATCGAAGACTGCTATGTTTTCAAAGACGTCATCGAAGGGATGGTGAAGAAGAATGAGATAGAGCTGGGAGAGTACAAAGTAGACCCTCCTCAGCCACATGAAGCCCTTTCAGGAGGGCAGCAATCAACATGGTCTCCCTCTACCAGGCATTACCTGAGGAGATCTCTGAAGCAAGCACACGGAGCACCTACGAAATCCATTTCCTGGAGCCCGTGAAAGAACAGCAGGGGTGGCAGCAGATCCCTGTGAAGCACAAGAAGAAGAGGGCACCCCGCCCAAAAGAGGGGGCACATATCCGTGGCATTACACCCCGGCCTGCTCTGCCAGTGGTAGCACCCGTATGGGTCACTCCACCTACAGCTGTCAAAATACATACACCTAACAGGAGGAGACAAACTCCGCTGCCAGTAATCAAGGAAACCAATCCTGGAGTCCTTCGACTGCAGCACCTAATTGAAGGGCTACATGAATATGTGCAGCCCGAATTGAAACCTCTGCTGGTACGGGACCACGTCCCATGGCAAGAACTGGAACAACTCTCACTCAAACAGGTGGAGGAAGCTCAAGCAGCACCCCCTGAAGAGGGCAGTCTGTTCTGGGGGCAGGCACCTGCAGAAACCAAAAAGAAGAAAAAGCAAAAGAAGAAGAAAAGAAAGGCCGCTGGGGCCCATAAAACACAGGTTGTCTCCTGCAATACCCTGTCAGCACTCTTCAACCTACCCGGAGAAGAGGAAGAAGAAGAAATTTGCTTCGCACCCCATGCTGGGGGAGGCAAGGCCGAGGCTGCAACTGCTGCACATGCCACTCGGTCACGCCGAAAATGGGGGCGCCAGCCACCACCCAATCACAACATTATGATCAGAGGGGAGCAACCCTACAAGACACCTCCGCCGGAAGTTAAGGGAGTCCAAATCCCTCCTTCGTCAGGCCTATACAACAAGAGTGGGGGCAAGGCAGTCCCTTCATTCCTTGAATTTATGAAGATGTCAAAAGGGAAGCAGCCTTGCCAAGACGCTAACCCTGCATCCGGGGCCATTCACCCGCAGCCAGCGCAATCTACTGAGGATGCAAATGCAGATGGGGCTTGCCCTACAGCAGCTAATAAAGAAAAGCCGGTGTCAGCCTAGAGGGTGCCGAGTCCTAGAAAGATGAAGCAGGTCCGTCTGGACCCGCAAATCAAAACCTCCCCAAGCCTAGATGGGCTGAAGAGATGAAGCTCTCCAATGTCCGGGCTGGGAGCCGAATAATGAAGTTGCTCAAGAAGCTCCCCGCTCGATTTACGATCTGGGAAATTCTCTCTTTGAGTGAAGAAACTCGACAGGCGATCATCACTGCTCTGCAGACGCCTGCTCATTTTGAAGCCTGCATAGCTGAGGCTATACCAGAAGCCAGTATGACCTTCTCTCCAGAAGACATGCTACTACCTACTGCCAGCCACAACAGGCCGCTATATATGAAAGGGCATCTGAATGGAAGAGAACTGAACCGGATTCTGGTCGATCCTGGTGCAGCAGTCAACATCCTGCCATACAGAATATACGAGAGATACCACTTCAATGTGCATCTCGAGAAAGTCGGGGATATGCGTATCGCTGGCTTCAACCAAAAATGTGAAGTATCTATGGGGGTGGCAGAGTTCACACTGACCCTGGCAGATTTCACTACAACGGTGCAGTTTCATGTCATTGACTCTCGCACCTCCTACAAAGCACTGCTCGGCCGCCCATGGCTGCATGAAAATATGGTGGTGCCCTCCACGCTCCACCAGTGCATCAAATACAGCCTCCAGGGGAAGAAGGAGAGGATATTTGCTGATATCCACCCATTCGAGGTGTTTGAATGTCATTTGGCAGACGCCAACCTATATACGGGGTCTCCCCGGAAGGTTTCTGAAGCTGAAGCCCCCGTGGGGGCCTCGAAGAATAAATCGGGTGACGGTTGGTATCCACCACCGCCGCGCGGATATGTCAAGCCGAAGGTGGTCTCCCACATCACAGCCTCTGGAGATGTCGGCAGGGTAACACCCCCAGCAGTATACCCCAAAGCTAAGGAAGTGCAGGTCGATCGACAGCACAACCGCATCAGAGTCCCGGCCGGCCTCACTAAGCCAGTCTCCGGCCTCAGCAACCCCACTGTCGAACCTTTCAAAACTTGGGAGGTGACACAGGAAGATGGACCCAGCAGCTCATTCTATACAGCTGAGGAGCATCCCACTCAGGAAGACACAGACTGTAGCCTCCCTGAGGATCTAGCCAACCCACGGGTTCCTGTTCAGGGCCTGGCATTTACAACTGATCGAACGGCCAGGATGTTTCAAAAGCAACACATCCCTCCCGATCAGTCTCAAAAACGTAAGGAAGCTTTCCAGAAGATGTGGTATCCTGCAAATCTGGATAAGGAAATGAGACGTGTCTCTCAACATCCAGGGTTGGGCTTCACCCTGGAGGAATATTATTACAGTGGGCGGTACAAGGTGGATACTATCTCCGCCTTCTATCCCACTGAAGATAGCTCTCTGGGGGCAACCTTTGATGAGTATCCGGCGGAAGCCGAATATCTTGAACTGGCTCAGTCCCGAAATCAAGCAGCAGAAACCTCGGCCCCTTGCCGATGCTGGGAGCAAGTTCATCCTGAAGAAGCGGCCTTTCAAGCCGAATTTGATACGGCTAGCAGCAGCGAAGCCGAAGACATTCGAGAAGTAGGAGTCTCTCCCTCTACAGGGGTCCTACTAATGACAACTTCAACACCCTTTCTGCCAATCAGGGAAGCCTTGGTCAACTCCAATCAAGGGGAGCCAGCTACCAGGAAAGAAAAAGCCACTTCTGCGGAAGATACAACTGTCCCAGAAGGCGAAACTTCCTCAACTTCTGCTGCAAAATCAGCATGCTGTCTGGGCCTGGCAGTGAACGGTTACCAGCCTGTCATGGCTGTAATCTTATCTGCAAACACCAAGGCTGCTCTTTCATCCTTGGAAGCTGCAACGGCAATGGATCTGCTAATAGAACAATCCACTCAGCCGCTAGCACAAGAGATCAAGAAACCTCAGGAAGCTCTGGCGATATCTGACGAGGAAGTCGAAGTACTCGACCCTCAAGATGGTATTCCAGACTTCGTTGACCTCCAACCGGCACCTCCGGAGATAGAAGACGGAGGCCAAGCCACGGTCGATGAACTGATAGAAGTCAACCTGGGAGATGAGAAGGACCCTCGGCCTACCTTCCTCAGTGCCCAACTATCCCCAGAAGAACGGGAGCTGTACATTCAACTACTGCTCGAATACCGGGATTGCTTCGCCTGGACTTACAAAGAGATGCCAGGTCTAAGCCCCGCTGTCTCACAACATGAGCTGGCAATCAACCCTGAAGCCGAGCCGGTGAAGCAACCACCGCGGCGCATGAGGCCAGAGCTCATCACCCAAATTTGTGCTAAAGTCGACAAGCTCATTGACGTGGGATTTGTTGAAGAAAACCAGTACACTACATGGCTGGCGAATATCGTCCCCGTGAAGAAGAAGAATGGACAGATCCGGATATGTGTCGACTTCCGAGATCTAAATAAAGCCTGCCCCAAGGATGACTTCCCGGTGCCGATAACCGAGGTCATGATTGATGCTACAACCGGCCATGAGGCCCTATCATTCATGGACGGGTCTTCCGGCTACAATCAGATTTGGATTGCGGAGCATGACCGAGTCCATACTACTTTTCGAACTCCTAAGGGCATTTATCATTACAAGAGAATGCCGTTCGGACTAAAGAATGCTGGCGCAACCTATCAGCGCGCAATGACCAAAATCTTTGATGAACTGCTCTACCACAAGGTCGAGTGCTACATAGATGACCTGGTGGTCAAAACCAGAAGAAAAGAAGATCATCTGCAAGACCTCCGGATTGTTTTTCAGAGGCTGAGGCAGCACGAGCTAAAAATGAATCCTATGAAATGTGCGTTCGGAGTGTCGAGCGGAAAATTCTTGGGCTTCATCGTCCGATACCGGGGAATCGAGATAGACCCCGCAAAGATCAAGGCGATTCAGGGGTTACCTCCGCCAAGGAACATCTCCGAGCTGAGATCACTACAGGGCCGTTTGGCTTATATCCGGCGTTTCATTTCCAATTTGTCAGGGCGGTGCCAGCCTTTTCACAAGTTGATGATGAAAGATGTCCCCTTTTATTGGGATGAAGATTGCCAGGCAGCCTTCGACAAGCTAAAAGATTACCTGAAAACTCCTCCAGTGTTGGGCGCACCGGTGAAAGGACGACCATTGATACTGTATATAGTAGCTACATATAATTCTCTGGGGGCAATGCTGGCCCAGAATAATGAAGAAGGGAAAAAACAAGCCCTCTATTACCTCAGTCGGAGACTGGTTAGAACTGAAGAGAGATATACTTATATTGAGAAGATCTGTCTGGCGCTGGTCTTCGCAGTTAAAAAGCTCCGACACTATATGTTGTCGCATGAAATCAGTTTGGTATCCAAAGAGGATCCCCTGAAGTACATTATGTCTCAACCGGCCCTCAAAGGCCGCCTGGGCAAATGGGCCGTAATCCTTATGGAGTTTGATATCTCCTACGTGCCGCGCAAGGCCGTCAAGGGCCAAGCCATTGCAGACTTCTTCGCTGAGCACCCAGTGCCCGGGGATTGCCTGTTGGAGCCGGAACTTCCTGAAGATGAAACCCTAGAAGCCGTGCAAGTACAGCCCTCTTTATGGCAACTATACTTTGATGGCGCTTCCAGAATTGACACCTCTGCCACCGGGTCAGCCAGGGTCAGAGCAGGAGCAGGCATAGCCCTGAAATCCCCAGAAGGAGAAGTGGTGCATACATCATGTTCCATAAACAAGCAATGCACAAACAATGAAGCAGAATATGAAGCCCTGATAATCGGGTTGCAAATTGCTCTGTCCATGGGAATTC
The DNA here is from genome assembly GCA_022559845.1 of Amorphophallus konjac. Taxonomy (NCBI): domain Eukaryota; kingdom Viridiplantae; phylum Streptophyta; class Magnoliopsida; order Alismatales; family Araceae; genus Amorphophallus; species Amorphophallus konjac. Next base: position 20,457,611 of record CM040125.1, read on the forward strand.
AGATGCTGGAAGCATTCGGAGACTCCATGCTAGTTATAAAACAGCTGGAAGGAGAGTTCGAGGTGCGAAAGCAAGAGCTCCTCCCCTATCACCAGTTGGCAACTCGCCTGATGTCAAGATTTTACTTCATCAGCATCAAGCACATCAACCGAGGTCGGAACGCTCAGGCGGATGCCCTCGCTAAGCTGGCTAGTTCATTGGCGGTCTCGCCAGACACAAGCCTGAATATAACAGTGATCAACCGCCGACAGGTCCCCAGCGTGACAGAGGTCCTGACCGACGAACAAGAAATAGAAGTAGCAGTCATCGAAGGGGTTCAGCAGCCCGATTGGCGAGAGCATCTCCTGCGCTGGTTTCAACACCAGCAACTTCCAAAAGAAAAGGAACAGAGGATGAAGCTCCTAAGGATCAAGGATTCTTACGAGATGAGAAGCGGGACCCTGTTCCGAATTATGGCAGATGCCCGAAGGAAAGTCCTACTCCGTTGCTTGTCTTCAGCAGAAGCAGGACAGGTGATGCAGGAAGTCCATGCAGGATCAGCTGGAGCACACCAGGCTGGCCCGAAAATGAAAATCGAGATAAAGAAGCTGGGTTACTATTGGCCCACTATATTTGATGATTGCTGCAAGTTTGCCAAGGCTTGTCAGAAATGTCAAGAACATGCTAATGTGGCAAGGAGACCTCCAGTGCCACTGCATCCCACCCTGCCGAGCTGGCCATTTGCTCAGTGGGGCACTGACGTAGTAGGGCCGCTGCCAGCATCTTCATCAGGGTGCAAATACATCTTAGCAGCTACAGACTACTTCTCCAGATGGGCAGAAGCAGTAGCACTAAGAGATGTGACGGGAGAGCTAGTTGCAAGATTCTTCTGGCAAAATGTAATATTCCGGTTCGGAATCCCCAGCCGAATCATCTCTGACAATGGCAGTCACTTTAAGAACCAGAAGGTTTATCGGCTGGCCGACAAATACAAAATCGACTGGAGGACATCTTCCCCCTATAACCCTCAGGCCAACGGACTCGCAGAAGCCTTTAACAAGACACTGTGCACGTTGCTGGCAAAGACTGTCAAGTCTAATAAAAAAGATTGGGAAGAAAGGATGTACGAAGCATTTTGGGCATATCGTACTGTCTACAAGACCCCAACTGGCTGTTCCCCCTTCTCCCTTGTCTATGGGTCAGAAGCTGTGGTGCCAATTGAGCTTGAGGTTCCTTCATTGCGAGTTGCCATCCAGCACGGACTAGTCAATGGTGAGCAGACCAATGCAGAAAGAAGATTGGAAGAGCTCATTGAGCTCGAAGGAAAACGCCTCCGGGCGCAGCAAAACATCCAGCTCTACCAAGCTCGCATGGCCCGTGCTTTTGACAAGCTAGTCAAGGGTCAAGAATTCAAGAAAGGAGACCTGGTAATGGTCAAAAGAAAAGAAGTGATGGCCTCCAACCCCAAAGGGAAGCTGGTCGAAAACTGGGTCGGGCCGTATATCGTCCGCCGAGTATATGAAGGGGGTGCCTACGTCCTGGTAGACCACAAAGGGGTTATCCAGTTCTCTCCCCTCAACGGAAAGCATATTAAGCTGTATCATGCAGCGCAGCCAACATTCCCCGAGTAATCGGTCGGAATACCCCTCTCCTTGGTTTAGTGGCACTCCGCCCTAACCGAGCTACCATCCCTTGGTTTAGTGACATCTCTGCCCTAACCGAGCTACCTTCTCCTTGGTCTAGTGGCATTCCGCCCTGATCAAGCTACCATCCCTTGGTTTAGTGGCACTCACCGAGCTACCCTTTCCTTGGTCTAGTGGCATCTCCGCCCTAACCGAGCTACCCTTTCCTTGGTCTAGTGGCATTCCGCCCTGATCAAGCTACCATCCCTTGGTTTAGTAGCATTCCGCCCTAACCGAGCTACCATCCCTTGGTTTAGTAGCACTCCGCCCTACACCGAGCTACCATCCCTTGGTTTAGTGGCACTCCGCCCTAACCGAGCTACCCTCTCCTTGGTCTAGTGGCATTCCACCTTAACCGAGCTACCTTCTCCTTGGTCTAGTGCATTCCGCCCTGATCAAGCTACCATCCCTTGGTTTAGTGGCACTCCGCCCTAACCGAGCTACCATCCCTTGGTTTAGTGGCACTCCGCCCTAACCCAGCTACCCTCTCCTTGGTCTAGTGGCATTCCGCCCTAACCGAGCTACCTTCTCCTTGGTTTAGTGGCACTCCGCCCTAACCGAGCTACCTTCTCCTTGGTCTAGTGGCATTCCGCCCTGATCAAGCTACCCTCTTCTTGGTCTAGTGGCATTCCGCCCTGATCGAGCCACCTCCCTTTGGTTAATGGCGTCCCGCCTTGACCGAACTACCCTTTCCTCGGTCTAGTGGCACTCCGCCTGTCATTACCGGCCTTACGCCCGAGAGGTCACTCCTTTGCGTTGGCATTCAGCCCTTGCTAACGAATGATCTGTTCTGCCCGGCGCGAGGCCTGATGCTATGGCCGACAGCCATCTACTGTCAACCTAAGGTCGAATGTCACATCTCGACCTGCCACCCTACACAAATATAAAAAAAAAGAAGGAAAGAAAAAAAAGAAAAAAAAAGAAAGAAATGGGGTTAAAAATAGAGATACCCCGCCAGACTTGCTCCCACATCGGGGCAAGTGCAAAAATGGCCGTAACCCAGCTGTGGCGAAAACCCGAAAGGGCGTCGCAGGCAAAATCGGGTACCCCGCCCGTGAAAACCCGAAAGGGCGCGCGGGCAAAAGCAAGAGGGGGCTGGCTTCAGCGAAAACCCGAAAGGGCGCTTGAGTCAGTAAAGTGGTAATTACCAAATGCCTCTCCTATTCTCCACCCAACAAAACTCCGAAAGGGACAATCATCAAAGCCCCGCCGGAAATCCTTTAACACACCTTTTTGACCCTCGTCATCATCGGCGAGATCGGTCGATCTCTATCCCCTACTCGGACCTTACGTCCCCGTTGACAACCCCATCCTTTAACACACCTTTGCGACCCTCGTCATCATCGGCGAGATCGGTCGATCTCTACCCCCAACTCGGACCTTACGTCCCTGTTGACAATCCCGTCCTTGTTTCGGCGATAACATATGCCGACGGACAAACCCTTTTCGACCTTCGTCATCCTCGACAAGGTTGGCCGATCTCTACTCTCAACTCGGGCCTTACGTCCCTGTTAACAATCTCGTCCTTGCTGATAAACCTACTTTCGATCCTCGTCATTGTCGACGAGATTGGTCGATCTTTACCCCTAACTCGGATCTTACATCCTCACTAATAGACCATGTCCTTTGCTTCGACATCTAACCAGTGTCGGCAGATCAAAACAGGATTCGATCCTTGACATCACTGACAAGGCCAGTCAATATCTTCGCGGTCCAGTTTGTCCGCATCCCAAAAAAAAAAGAAAAGAAATGGGGTTAAAAATAGAGATACCCCGCCAGACTTGCTCCCATATCGGGACAAGTGCAAAAATGGCCGTAACCCAGCTGTGGCGAAAACCCGAAAGGGCGTCGCAGGCAAAATCGGGTACCCCGCCACGTGAAAACCCGAAAGGGCGCGCGGGCAAAAGCAAGAGGGGGCTGGCTTCGGCGAAAACCCGAAAGGGCGCTTGGGTCAGTAATGTGAATAAAAATGATCATGAATGATGAATAGTGATGAACCATCCTCCATCCAGAAGACCAATTACAAGGTCGAGGCGGAGTCTTCATCCGATATCCCACTTACATACATCTACCTTTATCCGGTTCTTGTCACCATCGGCAAGACCGTCTACCCTTTCGACCCTTGTCACCATCGGCAAGATCGGTCGCTACCCCTTTCGACTCTTGTCACCATCGGCAAGACCATCTACCCTTTCGACCCTTGTCACCATCGGCAAGATCGGTCGCTACCCCTTTCGGTTCTTGTCACCATCGACAAGACCGTCTACCCTTTCGACCCTTGTCACCATCAGCAAGATCGGTCGCTACCCCTTCCGGTTCTTGTCACCATCGGCAAGACCGTCTACCCTTTCGACCCTTGTCACCATCGGCAAGATCGGTCGCTACCCCTTCCGGTTCTTGTCACCATCGGCAAGACCGTCTACCCTTTCGACCCTTGTCACCATCGGCAAGATCGGTCGCTATCCTTACCCGGTTTTTGTCACCATCGACAAGACCGTCTACCTCTTTCGACCCGTGTCACCATCGACAAGGTCGGTCAACATCTCCCCAATCAGGGTCAATAATGGAATTACCACAAGCAACCGGTAGTCACGGTTTCGACGCCTCTTGTCAGCAAGACCTACGTCAGCGCCAACCTGACAACTTCTGGAACCCCGTCCCGCGGTGGAGCGAGGCCCCCATCCTTTCCTTGAGAGGGTGGACGCTCTCCTGCTACACGGACATGGAGGTACTTCCAAGCAGGTCGCCAGAATTGCCACAAGACACAACAAAATGCAAGTGTGGATGTGAACACAAAAAAAAATAGTGAAGGAAACTTCTATCTTCATTACAAAAGGAGCCCTTTTGAGGGGACAGATTACAAAGGCGGACCAGCTAAGGCCGCCTGAAGATATCAGTAAAGTCAATAAGCCCGACATGAGGAGCCGCCCCCAGTTCATGGAGCTGCGCTTCCTCTTCCTGAACCCGAGTCACCTCAGTCTCCAGAGACGCGACTCGGCCCTCCAGCAAAGAAGTTCTTTCAATGCCTTGGACTTCCGCAGCCTCCAGCCGCGGTATCTCGGCTTCTATAGTAGCCAATTCAGCGCGGAGTTCTTCCCGTCGGCTACGTAGAATGTGCGCCCGGGTTACGGAAGCTTCAACCTGAGCCCTGCTCTCCTGAAGATCAGAGATCAGAGACGTCAGCTCCGCCTGACAATCAACTCTCTGTAGTTTGAGGGCCGCCAGCCGGTCGCCCATCATCTTCTCGAGAAAGTCCCGGCGATTCATAAACTTCAACAAGAAAAGCACCCGCTGGGTCCAGATATCTAGAGGGCAGCCCAGCGCCTGCAGCCCGATCGTCAGTCGCGCAGCCGCTTCCTTCAACTGGGAATAAGACAGCGCTGGCTGAGATTCCACAACCTGACGCAGCATCTCTAGATGCTGCCAGACAAATTCCTCCGATGAGGTAATGCCCAGGGAAGCCGCCGGAGGCACCTCGAAGGTCACTTCCTTGTCTATGGCGGCCCATAAGTCGGTGTCAGGCTCGGAAGAGGAAGATGGAACGGCCGTCAAAGCCGAAGAAGCAGATACCACGACAACATGTTCCTGCTCTGTCAGACTCCTGTTAGGGCTTCCTTCAACGAAGCCTAGGAGGGACGGAGGTTCTGACTCTGGCTCCGGCACGAATGGAATTACAGAATCAGGCGCGATCGTCATTATGGCCGCCGATATAAAAGCAGATCCCCTCTGCGGGTCAGCCTCAGCCCTCAACTCTATCGTCGACGCCAGGGCGAGACTCTCCCCCGACTGGCTCGGCTCCGAGGGTAATCCTCCAACAGCCGCATGTATCCTCACCGACACGGGGCGGAGTAGGGTGATTGTCCCTGAAGGAGATGCGGTGGCCAGCGGTAGCAGATCCGAGGCCTCTGATGAGACCACAACAGTACCAGAAGTCGGTGCCGGGAAATGAATAGCGGCTTCGGGTTCCTGGAATGAAAATTCATATAAACACCGAGGTGACAAAAAAAAAGAGGGGGGTATGCGGCTCTGTAAAGGGGCGAATAGAGTTTACTATGATGACGGCATCCATCTCTTCAAGCCCCTGAATAGAAGATTCCAACCCTGCAGACGAAGCAGCAAAAGGAGGGGTTATCTCCACCTCCACGTCCAATCCAGCAAATTTCTCCTGTAACACTCCCTCGGAGGGTGCCCTTGGCAACCTCGGAGGACTGAAAATCAAAGCATCGCTTGACAGTGTGAAGGGAGCCGTTGCCCCTTTGCTGTCTGCTGCAGACACTTGTTCATCACCTTCTGAAGAATGATGGTCAGTCTCTTCGTCAGAAGGGGTGGCAGAGCTACTCGAAGAAATATCTATGCTGATCTCGGGTTGGCCCGCCTCCTCCGTCGCCTGACGGGACGCTGAGCGGGTGAGCACGCGCCGCAATGGGATAGCACCCTTCTTCAGCACAGTCTTATGTCCCGCGGGCTGTGAAGGAGCTTCCACAATAGGCGCCTCAACCACCGCGCTGACCACTCCTGCCATCACAACAAAACAAGTGCATAAGGCAGGATGGAAAGCTCAATAAAAAGGACAACCTAAAGAACCACAATTGTGCAGCTCACCCTCAGCCTCGCTGGCAGGCGTAGGAGAAGGAAGTCTGACATCCTCCTCAACAGCGGGGAGACTCTCCCCTGCAGCTCCAGCTGTCTCAGTCACCCCTACCGGGGCTATGATGGAAGGCCCTATCTCTCCGGCCTCCAGGGCGGCTTCCTCAGCATATGTGGTGTCAGCCGCTCCTTGAGCTGAAGCTATACAAAGAAGACATCAAAAAAAAATGAAAATGAAAATGCCATGAAAAGAGCATTCCCTTATACCGCACAAGGAAAATAATGTCACCTTCAGCTGCTTGCTGAGTAGCTTCTTTCCGAGCGGCGAACTGTTCAAATGATGGCACCTCGGGCAGGGGAGTCTCAGCCGCATCAGTCGAAGGCCGCTTGGAAGAAGTTTTCCGAGCTTTCCTCGCTCGGCCTATTGCAACTTTCATTGCAGAAGCCGCTCTCTTTTTTCCAGGCGGCAGTGGAGTAGTAGTCGGCGCTGGTACAGGGACCTCAAAATATTCCGGCTTCTGTGCCTGGGAGATGATTTTTCTATAAAGCCCCTGCTGCTTGATATCCGGACGGTCTGTCAAGTGAAGCACACGCCGTTATGAAGGAGCAAGGCAACAAACTAATCTACGTGTCAACGGAGGAGCACTTACCTGCCCGGCCGTTGTAAAAAGACGAGAGTGGCCAATACTGATAAGCCACCTCCTTGCTTCGGGATGCAGCCTCCCGAACGAGCCAGCAGACGTCGCCAATCTTCTTACACTTGTCGACCAGGTCGGCCAGGTCCGCATGTCCGTGGGAAGCTATACAATGATACAAGCCGAGGTGGTCAAAGCCCCAGACATCGGCATAATGAAAAGATACGAATAGAGGCTTGTCCAGAACACTAGCTGCGGGACTCTCAAGGGTCAGTCCGTGGATGCTCATCAGGACGAACAGCCAAGATGTATGCTGATAGTATGTCGGGGTTCTGTCCTCTCTATTAACAAACGCCCGACACGGGCAAAAGCGATCCACCTCGCACTTCCATGAAACTGCTTTGGAGAGCGGCTCCTCGATAGGGAACGGATACTGCTGAAGCTCCAGGCGGGAACCACCAATCTGGCACAGGTGTTCTAAATTCTGCGTAAAAGCATCTTCACTTATGTCAGCAAGCACGGGTATCAGTGGTTCAGCCACTCCCTCCTTGATGGCTTTTCTGCTCGCTATGTATGTCTCCGCCTCCTTCGGGTGGTGGGAAAATAACCTCTTCAGATGGGCTTCGTCAATGTCAAAAACGGGCCCAGGCTGCTGACTCAGAAAGGTGCGCTCAGCCACATCCCAGCATGTCATCCGGGCATTGCGGTAGAAGCTCGTGCGAGCATTCCACCATTTTACATACTCTGGAGTGACCCGGGGGACTCGGTTCGGCATCGGCACTCTGAAAGTATTGGCGTCCCGGTGGTGAAAATAGTCCCACCAGGAGCGACCTTCGGCCACAACAGTCGAGCCATGCTTTGACCTGCTGTCTAAAGGGAACAGGGCGATCGAAGGCGGAATATGCTGATCGTAGCCGAAATTCTGACCAAACCTGAAGGGATAGTAGGGTTCTAAATAAACCGCGCCCCCCTTTCTGAATACTAAAACACTGGGGCGAATTGATAAAGCCCAGTCAATGAGTTCAGGCTCCAAGATTGGTCGGGTCACGGTGTTGCCCGAAATGAAGTGTGTGAAAGTCTCCACTGCCTCGAGCTTACACTCACGCTGACGGTTCACTAATGGAGATGAATGTGCAGCCAAATTCCAAAAGTGGATAGTCCCCGCTGAATCCGTTGGAACCCTTGCCAGTCGGCCACGGATGGAGAAGAGTTGCTGGGACACTGGACCCGGCTCAGCACTTGCAAACTCCAACATTCTGGGATACAATGTCATTGTCTGCAAAGTCCGGGGAGCTAGCTCCGGAAATAAGTTGCACACCCAGGCATTAAAAAAATGAAACGGCCCCACCGTTCGGAAAGAGCGGGGGATCCGATGCCTATGAATATCTCCAATGGATTTGTAAATCAGGCATAGTGCGGCTGGACATATTGCAAGCCGTATGTCCCAAGCCATCTGACAAGCCGGGTATATTGCCTCCGGCCGAATAACTGTCTCATCCCCCTGCGGGAGGGCAAAAGTACACAGCCAGAAGGTAAGGTAAGCAGCACAATGGGTAAGGGGATCCACCCCCATCGGATTCGGCCCCCCGCGGATTATCCCCCGAAGAGAAGCAGGCAGCTCTGACTTGAACTTAGGTGGCCTGCTGGGTTTACCCGCAACAGGAGCTACGTGAGGGAACTCGCTGTACTTCAAAGGGCCCCCGAAGAAATACTGAATCCAATGTCCTGCTCGGACTCTCAGTTTGCTGCTCTTCTCCCGGGGCTGGTATCCCTTTGAGGATCCCCTATTCAGCGTCAGGCAGAGGGAGCGGTATGCCTTCATCAAGTACCGGTACGAATAGCCGAAGTAATATTCACCTTCGCCGTCTGTTTCGTCCTTGATGAAGTCATGAATGCAGACCTCCTCATAGGGCTCTCCGTTAATCGGCAGGCCCGATAACTGTGATAGGCTCCAAAGATCCAGAGAGGTCTCACCTTCTGCTGTATAGAAAGTGTTGAACTGCGGGCAAAATACTTCGAACATGCCGCAGCACAGCCCCTTTGAAATGGGATACCTGAAGCGGGATGCATACACACTATGGTACACCCCGGCCCTGACCAGCAGCGGTGCATACTCTTTCAGAACATATTCTGTGAATTCCACTGCCCCTACACGAAAGAGATGAGCATCCGTCACCTTCGTGTCTGCAAACCACCCAGCTGCCAGTTGAAATTTGAACTGAACAGCCAAGCAGTTCAGCACAAACGGTTCCTCTCTGTAGCCCCACTTGATGGGCGCCAAGAATAAACCGTAGCCGGGTTTCTCCCTGTTAACCCGACCTATGGTGTTGTCCCACCTGGCTGGTGTGAACTCCGGGGCCCGTGTTAGCATCTTCAGCTCTGCCTCCAGCTCTGTTACCCCTAAGACGGCGTCCCATTTGCGCCGCTCCCCCGGGAGGTATATGGTATCGCCACGATACACAGAACCTTTCAAGCTGTCCCGGTCTAGCAACATGGCCCGCTCCACCATCCGAGCCAGCATGACGTCCCTCTTCCCAGAGACGTTGAAGGTACAAATGTAAGGCGCGAGGTGACGATCCTTCGGGAAGTCCGCACCGTAGTCGTCATCGCGATTGAAGTCCAGTCCTCCCTCGACAGTTACAATGCGAGAGGCGGATACTGTATCTGTTTCGGAGCCAGAGGATTCATCGACTATGGCAATCCTCCCAAGTCCCCGGTCCAGCTGTCCAACATTCCTCCAAGTCACAACGGGACCAGAAGCCCTACCTTGAGGAGAAGAGTCAACATCGGCAGTGCCGGAGGCAACGCGGCTAGAAGATGAAGCCATTTCCAACGAGCTGCAGACACAAAACCAAGAAAAGGGAATAATAAGATGATATGAAGATGAAAATAGAAAGGAGAATTTCAAGAAAAATTTCGGCAGCATCTCCCCTTATCCAGGGTATGCCCAGAATTCAAATAGGAGAGCACCCACCAGGAGGGGTGACTCCGCAATAAAAAGGGACGGAGTCCCGAATGAAAATCCCCGGGGGGGAAAAGGCTTCCACGCCGATCGCTCGGGAAAAACAGAAGAAGAGGAGGGTGAAGAAAGAGAAAGCTCATGAAAAAATGAGCTTTCTCCTCTCGCCCGGCGCCTAAAAGGCCGGAGGAAAAAGGCGCGCCGAGACGCTCGCCGCGCCGAGAGCAAGAACCGCCAAAAGGCGCGCCGAGAGGAGCAGCGCGCCGAGAGCTGCCAGGCCGAGGAGATTCCCACGCCGAGACAGCTGTCGCGCCGAGGGCTCCCGCGCCGAAGGCTGACCGCGCCGATATGAGTGTATCGAGAGCGTCTATGGCGCCGATTAGCCCGCCAGGGGTGATGTAACCAACAGATCAAGCCGAAAGTGCTGGTGTTCATCCAAATTTGCTTGTAAAGCATGGAAGTCACGCAAAGCAGAATGAAGACTCAGAGTCAAAAGAATAGCCAATGCACAGGAGCAGACCTGAAGAGACCACGAAGCGCAGTGCGTGAACGTGATGTACACCCGCATGTCCCGTGTCACTCATGCTTCGCTCACGCCACCCACGGGTGGGGGGCATTTGTTGACACCTAAAATATGTCAGAAGAGATCATAGAAGATTCACAGTTCTGAAGATCAGTCGAGGGCACGGCTCACGTACCATCCCTGGAAGATCTGAGAGTCTGAAAAGAAGAAACCCACTACCCCTATCATGTTGTTCGACTAAAGCCGTTTGTGGCTAGGTCGCTGTCCAGTACTGCTGTCATTCAGATAGTCAGGCTGATAAAACTATACCAACATTCAGGCGACCATCCGCCTGCTGAAACAGATGTTCAGACATCTCTGATTCTCCGAAGAAGGGACGCACAATGCCTCGCACGTGTTGTGAATGCAAGGTGCAAACAAGCCCCACGGAGTCTTGATACGCATATGCCAAAAGCCCCACTATCGAAAGGGGTCCACCAAGTGGATCCTGGACCGAATGGGCCGAACGACAAGAGAATGGGCCAAGCCCAAATATGAGACCCGACGCGCCGATGACTGCCGCGCCGGGAGGATGAGCCTGGCGTGCCGGGAAGTGCACGCCGAAAGGATGAGGGCCTGGCCTCTATAAGAGGCCTGCCCTTCGAACAAAAAAGAAAAAAAGGAGAGGGACAGAAGAAGAAAAAAGAGGCAGAGCATGAGAAGGAAGAAAAAAGAAGAAAGAAAGGGGAGTGCTTAGCCACCGGAGAGAAAGAGGGAGTTCGCGAGCCCTTGAAAGAAGCTGAAGAAAGAAAGAAAAAGGAGAGAGGCAGAGGCTCGAAGAGGGATCCAGGTGGGAGTGCCGGGCGCCTGCAGCTCTTTCTCTTTCCCCTCCCTATCTGTTTGAATTTCTTTTGTATTTCTGATTTCTAGCATCTTTGCTTCAATAGCATCGAATGCCAATGTAACCCTGCTTTCAGGGATTAGGCCTAGATTTCTTTCTCCGTTGAGTCAGATTTCTTTCTCTTAATTAGCAGGCGTGTAAGTCGTCTGGATGAAATGAAGAATGAGAGAATTGGTTGAATTCCGCCCTTTCATTACCTTCTTCTTTCTGTCTCTGCATCCGAGGTTCGATATATGCTAAGGATATTGATAACTAGGCGTGGTTTATCGTTTGGTTTTCTAATTCTGCTGAAGCATCCTCGCTACTATTATTTATCATCTCCCCCCTCCAGTCACATTTCGAGGGCCTGAGACAGTCTATCTCATGGTTCCTCGTATGTGAGAAGGGGGACGTGGTTCATGGATTTCTGTCCGTGGTTCTGCTCCCAATGAGGCCCAGAGGAAGGGTGTTCCCCCAAAGTCTTCCCCCTCCGATCATCCAAAACAGTCGGGATTAAACCTCTCTCTGAACAACTCCCAAAACCCTGTTCTAAGACCTCCTTAAAACCCTTGCTGAAAGCCTCCCGGCACCGGTGTCTCCCGGCGCGAGTTTCGCGCCGGGAACTCCCCACGCCGTTTGGACCTCCCTATCGTGCCGAGTCTATCTAGCTTCCGTGCCGAAACCACCCCCCTTCTCTGCGTCGATACCCTTACGTCGTCTGGCCATCCTGATGCCTTCGTCATCACAGCAAGCCATACAGACCTCGTCCACCATATACTCTCCTCGTGGGTGTGCATTGCCCTTCCTTTTGGCCTTACGGGAGCTATATCAAAGGGGTTAATTCTCCCCCTACATCATGTAGCCCCTTAAACCACAGAGTCCTGCCATTACAGGCTTTCCGATGGATTGCATTGGGGATATTGCAATAAAGGGGGGTGAGGTCTTATATGACTCAGACCCTTGAATCACGGGCTACGCCCGGCTCTCGTTTAAGGTTTCCACTCCGGCACTCGTGAGTGGATAGCCCATAATATTCTCTTGGCATACTCCCAAAATAAGGGGAGATGCTGTCAAAATTCGCCCAGAGCTTTACCCTATCATACTGTTCCATCGGAATTGCATATTTAACCCCTCAATGTGGCGGGAGCCTGAGCTATATCATCTCATGGCATCTTGCCATCGCAGAGGACATATCTCCGTGCTAATGAGCTCTTTGGACCCTCTCTGGGAATGAATCCATCCTCATCTCCCATCATCCCCATTGAATGCCCTGAAGAAACCCTCATAAGACCCTCTGTTGAAATCAATAAAACCCCTCTCGGCGGCACAATCCTCCCGGCGCCAAGGCCTCCCGCGCCACTGCCTCCCGAGCCAAACTCGCGCCGGGTGGGGGGCGCGCCGAGACCAACCCGCGCCAGATTGGGGGGGGCGCCGAGTGCCCTTGCCATGGCGCGCCGGGACCCGTCGTGCCGATTACCTCTTAACCTTTCTTCACGCCGGGAGCATGCCGTGTCGTTTGATCTTCGCGCCGACTCCAGTGCCGTGCCGTTTCACCTCAATGATAGTTATCATCTGAGTGTCTGATGCCTTCCCCACTTCATCAAACCCAAACATAGCCTAAATTCATTGTTCCATCACTATCAACTTCCGGGTTAGTCTTCGTTACCTTACGAGGAAACTATGGTTCTTCACCCAGGTCCATGGGAGATATATCAATGGGAGGTTTCACCCCCCCTACATTATACCGAACCCAACATTTCTTCGGTCACCCCGCTGACCCTCGGAGTTCTGCCATTGCATGTCCTCCAATGGTCCTTTAAGGGGAATATTAATGAACGGCGCAATGGTGCACACTGCCCCGTCAGATTTGGATCCTTCTTGGACCCAGGGCTACGCCCGATTCTCTTTTTTGGTTTCCACTTCGGCTCTCCGTGGATGGATGTCCTATATTCCCATTTGGCACAGTCCAAAGGGAGGGGACATGCTGTCGAATTTGTGCTATAACATCGTTATTGCACCTCGCATATCGCGGTTCCTCGTGCATGCCTGCATCGACCCTCGGGTATATTAAATGGTGTTGACGGAAGGTCGGGTTATGCCCAACCAGAAGTCTCCATTATGCGCGATGGTGGTCCTCTGACCCACGTCCTCCGCCACGTACCAAGGGTCCATATTTCGATGAACTATGCATCCCCTGTATGATAAACAAATGCATCATGCATGCCTTCGTCACGATCACCATGTAGCTCTTTTCATTCTGGCTTTGACAGCCCGCTATCTCGGCAATTAATCAAAGGTGTTCCCTCCTCGTGGGGGATGTAATTAACGCCATAGCCTTTATGGTATGGCGGACTGCTGGTCCCGACCGAACCTCACATTCGCCCGACACGGGTCAGAACGAGCGCATAACAAAATCGTCACTGATGTGACTGGCACGCCCGCGTTGTCAATCGATCAGCTGACTACCAGTTAGTCAAATGGCTGATCGATACGTGAAATAAGACATGTATACATATACATATATATATATATACATGAGATAAAAAGAGACAAGACGGTCGATAAAAAAAAACGTCGCAAACAATGGGTCACTCTCACTCTCACAGCGGTGACATGGACACACGGGCTAGTACCTACACTCTCGGCAGTGGCCTAAGATCGTATACTAGCTAAGCAATGTAACGCCAAGGAGTTAAGACATTTACCTCCACGCACCCGGCGTGGCGAAGACACCCCGGCTGACTTACGGGCCCCCGGTTAACATAATTCACAGCGGTACAAAGAGATTCGACCCACTCCACGCAGGGAGGTAAAAGGTTGTTGTGTAGTGGACAGCGGATCTAGAGGGGAGGGGTGAATAGATCAGCCCCACTTTTCACAATGTGGCCCTCTATATAGCTAGTTAAAATAAATTGCAGCGGAATAGAAACTAGCTTCCAAGTGCGTTATGATTTGCTTATCAAGATAAGCAAGATATATAACAATTCGATCCTAAGCATGCACCTAGAACGAATCAATCACACAAGCAAACCACACTAGATAGGATTTTAAGGTGGTTCGGACTGAATCCTCAGCCCTACGTCCACCCCTCACCAAAACCCGGTGAGGCTTCACTTGTGCAGCGCACAGAACCGCAAATCGGAAACCACCGATTACCTTCCTACTCACCACCTGGTAGGGACGTCAACCGTAAATTGGAACACCCTCCAATTGCCTTCCTACTAACCACCGGTAGGGATGAATCACACTTTCAATGTTTAAACAATAATGAAAATGAAACAAATGTGAATGAACTAAAGCAAGAGATTGAGTTATGAGTGAAAATGAATTGGCCCTTGTATGGAATGTTGATCAGCAACAAGGCTCCTCTTGGCTTCAACTCAATCTTCTTGATTCACCCTTGATTGGATGAATGTTCTTCACAGAGTACTGTTCACGTGAACAGTACCTCTTCCTTCAATTCTTCTCTCTTGATCTTCTCTTTGAACTTCTTTGAATGAACGAAGGAGATGATAAAGCTACCTTGCATCTTGATTGCTTCTTTAGCTTCTAGGAGTTTGAATGCTTGAAATATCACCTTGAATGAGGTGGAAAGAACTTGAATGGATGAAGATGATTTCCTTTAAATAACTTGAATCAAACCAGCTTCCTTGGATCACTTTGATAGCCTTGCTTTGATGTAATCTTCCTTGAGGTTTGCTGGCTTTGATTTGAGCTTGATTCCCCTTTGATTGGATGAAGAACACCTTCACGAACTACTGTTCACGTGAACAGTAGCTCATCTCCAAGCTCTCTTATAGCCACCCTAGATCTCATAAGAAGCCCCTTGAAGCATTAGGGTTTCTAACCCCTCATGTGTTAGTTTTATAACCCTTGAATGGTCCATAGATGCCCCCTAGACCAGATCCACAAATCATAGAAGATTAGGTAAGGTTTGATTAAACAAATCCATGGAAAGGGGCTAGCCACGAGGTTGATTTCGAAGTCAAACAAGGCTGCATCGGGGCTGGCGGTCGACCGGAATTCATGGGCCGGTCGATCAGAACCTACTGCAGCCAGAACTTTTCGGCTCTGGCAAATCCGGTCGATCGGACGCCTGGGGGCGGTCGACCGAAACCTGTAACAACATCATCATTTCGGTTCTGGGAAAACCGATCGACCGGCCAAGGTGTATAGGTCGACCGAAATCTGTAAACGTTGACATTCTGAAGCTCTGGCAAATCAGGTCGACCGGCCAAAGCGTGTAGGTCGACCGGAAAGACCTGTACCTGCAAAATTGAACTGTTAGCCCAAGGAAACATGTCCATAGGTCAAGATATTCATGTTCTCATCAATTTCATGTATTTTGGGATTGAAATCAATTTAGATTATGTTATAAGCATTTATAAATTTTGTTCCGGGGGCTCCGCCCCCGGAAACCCCCGCAACATTGAGCGTGTAGGTCGATCCGCGTGCGAGGGCGCAACATTGAGCTTTCACGTTTGCCATTTCCACTTGATTCCTTGTCCATTCATTGGCGCACGTGTCATGAACAAAAACATCACATATGTCAATAACATGAAAGTGAAAAACATCAATGGCTAATAGTGTTTAGCCATTATCAAAACCAAGAATACCACAGAACTCATATGACCATAGAATGATGTCGAATGACCCAAGTGACCATATGAACTCAAATAACCATAGGGGCACAACAAAGGTCACATGTGGGCCCCGGGGATCACGCAAATCAGGTTGACGGGCAGCATCTTGATGTCGTCTCGACGCGCCGAACTCCGCGCTCTCGTGCTTTCCGGACGGCGAAATCAATGGGCCGTGGGGCCCATACGCTGTCCTGTCCTCCGGGTCTGGCAGGGTGGGTCCCACTGTAATGGGGACCCCTGGCAGCATGCTTCCCTGGACGGCGGTCAGCCGGTGACACTCACCGGAGGCCGGGTGCCCCGGTTCCCAAGTGGAGAGGATGCTGTCCACGAGCTGATGTTGCTGTTTCAGCAGCGCGCGCTCCGGCGAAAACGGCCGCTGCGATCAGCCACGTCTCCGAAATGCGACGAAACCAGCGCCGTTGGAAAGAGGATTCGAAATCCTTCAATCTAGGGTCAGTAGAATCTTCTGAACCTGCGCGGACCTGGGCTTTAACTATTTTTCAATTCTCTGCTCTACAGCTCCCGAAATCTCAGATCAGTATATTAGTTTCCTGTAAATGGCCATTGACTGCCTATGTACAGTTGGATTCAGACTTCGAGCTCATCTTAAAAGTTGTAGGTAATCAAACCACAGAACTGGGACTATTTTTAGAATTTGATTTGGAGGTGGATGCGATTTTTTATGATTTTTGGGGTGACTGGTGGTCGGATCTGGGAACAGGTGGACAGAACTGTAGATGGGTCTGAGAACGGTTTTTAGAAAATATGAGATGGGAGAATCAAAAATTGAGAAAAAGTTTGGATGAAGGGGTGAATGGATGGAACCCCCATTAAAATTGGGCGAACTAAAAAAAATCAAAAAGTGGATCTAAGACATGAAACTCAGGACGGAGGTGAACCTGGACAGAACTATGGCAGAACCAAAATGGAAGAGTGGACGAAAATCAAAAAATAGGAAACGTGATGTGAATGCTGGCCTGATTTTAGTGGGTGGAGAGGAACATCCCAGGAACAACTCCTCCAAATTTGGTAGCCAAATGAGCTCGGGGAAGACCTGTGAATTTTGAACAAGCTGCTGTGGTACTGCGTAGGTAGAACTCCGTTGATGGCGGTGCGGTGGCGGCTCGTGGCGGCGGCGGCGATCGTCGGAACCGATACACGAGGAGTCACACCTCAGAATGGAAGCCTTCACAGCATCCAAGGGGGGGAGGGAGGAGAGAGGAGGGGGGCGCACCAGCCCTTGCTCTTGGAATTAGTTTGATTCAAATGGCATTAATTCATCAAAATGGGAAAATACAAGTATTTATGTGTTACATCTCACATCTATTATCCACCATTGGATCTAGGGGAAGGGGATGGAGGGCTGGGATGAGATGTGAACATCACAAAAAATTATATAAAAAAAACAAAGGGGGGGGGGGCGGCCCTTGGACCAAGGAGTAGAAGGTTGAATTGGTAGGTGAGGGTGGGTGGCCAAATGTGGACTTTCCAAGTCCCTTGTCCCCCACTTGGCCCACCTTTCTAGAAGCCTCCATTTGACATGTTGACTGATCCCACATGGGGCCCTAGGCTGAGGTGGCTCAATGGGATGGGGCCTGGGGGGCCCGTGGGGCCCACGGGGTCCAAATTGTACATAAGCCCCTCTTACAATCAAAATAGCAAACCGAATACAATGAAATAAACACAAATTACACACAAATAAAGTTTAACTAAATATGATAAATGGGGAGGCTCAAGGCGGAGTCTCCAGGCTGTCTCCGAGCCAGATGGACGCTGAGGTGGCTCGAGTCGTGCTCCGTGTGCGGTACCGGTGGCTCGGCGTGTCGCGCCGCTCAACTGCTCGGGTGTCCGCACCAATTCTCCCCGGGTGGGAGAAACTCGACCCTGTCGAGTAAGGGTCTGCATCGCTCCTGTATCGCTCCAGAAGGTCCGGATCGATCCGCTGCAACTCGCCATGTG